>CM023481.1:188051954-188614992 GCA_013339685.2 Hyalomma asiaticum
TTTATCACAAGTAAAAACATGGGTGTATTTACTTTAAAAAGTTTCAGCCACCTAACCTTAGTATAGCTTGTGTAATTATTAACCAAATTTGGCCAAAACAGAAGAGCAGGTAAGCGCGGCACTCCACCTCTTCGTCATTATTGACTCCCGGCGCTTCGACAAAATTTTTTCTAGCAAAACCAACTGTGGATCTCTTCTTTCCACACATCGGGCAGCAATATATAAAATTTTGAAATAAATTTAAGAGGGTGACCAGCCATGCTTTGTTCGATCTTACGTGGAATCACCCATAGATGTCGTCGTTGCAGGTGTTTCTGTGTTTGCGCTCATTGACACTGGTGCTGCTATTTCCGTAATCACTGAAAAACTATGCCGTTCAGTTCGAAAGGTGACAACGCCCTTCTTTGGTCCATTACTTCGCACAGCCACAGCATAGCACGTCAAGCCGGTGGCTGCGTGTACCGTGAGAGTTGTAATTCAAGGGAAGCTCTACACAGTTGAGTTCATCGTATAGCCCCACTGCTCACATGACATCATCTTAGGATGGGATTTCCTCTCCCGTCACCAGGCCGTCATTGATTGTTTCCGAGCAGAAGTCGCCTTCTCTTCACTTGGCGGTGCAATATCTGATGACGCTCCGTCCTCTCACGCCAAGTTGGTTATCGCAGACGACATCCAGGTCCCTCCGCACACGTATGTCATGGCACCTGTAGTCGCACTGCCTCCGACGAGAATGTACTCTTCACACCTTCCACTGCTTTCATCGATCGCCACCTTGTATCGCTCCCAACCGCTCTGCTTGCCCTTGACTGTGCAGCTGTAAGCAATGTAATCAGCCTGTTCCCGATTACATTGCTTCACGGTGAGTCTGTTGGCACTGTGGAGCCTTACAACCCAATTACTACGTTAGACGTTCCAGATGGATCGGTGGAGATGAACATTCTCTCCCACTGTTCTCCAAATGCGCCATTGCCTCAAGAGATTTTCAGCAATGTCGTTGACGACGGCTTAACCCCCATGCAACGCGACGAACTCGTCGGCCTACTCGCCAAATTTCGTCATTCTTTTGATATACACAGCAGTACTCTTGGCCAAACTTTGACTGTCACCGCATCGACACAGGTGCTCGCCCACTGCTGCGGCAGCAGCCATACCGCGCATCATCGACGGAACGCTGCATCATTGATGAACAAGTGGGTGACATGCTAAAGCGCGGTGTGGTACAGCCATCCAAGAGTCCATGGGCATCGCCAGTTGTTCTAGTCAAAAAGAAAGACGGGTCAATTCGCTTTTGCGTGGATTACCGCCGCTTAAACAAGATAACAAGAAAAGACGTCTATCCATTGCCGCGAATTGACGATGCCCTTGACTGTTTGCAAGGTGCAGAGTTCTTCTCCTCTCTTGATTTACGATCCAGTTATTGGTAGGTACCTATGGCCTCAGATGACAAACCTAAAACTGCCTTTATTACACCAGATGGCCTATATGAATTCAATGTGATGCCTTTTGGCCTTTGCAACGCACCCCCCACATTCGAGCGCATGATGGACGCCATTCTGCGAGACCTCAAATGGAACACATGCTTATGCTACTTGGATGACGTAGTTGTATTTGCACCTGATTTTCCTACTCATCTTCATCGCTTGGAGCAGGTGTTACGCTGTCTCACCACAGCTGGCCTACAACTAAACTTAAGGAATTGCCACTTTGGGGCACGAAAGCTGACTATTCTCGGGCACGTCGTGTCGAAGGATGGCATTCTCCCTGAAGTTGCAAAGCTGCAGGCTGTCCAAGAATTCCCAAGGCCAAAGAATCTGAAAGAGTTGCGTAGTTTTACTGGCCTCTGCTCGTACTTTCACCGCTTCGTTCGAAACTTCGCTTCGATTCTGGCACCACTCACAGAGCTCCTTCGGGGAGACGCCAACCTTTCTGTGTGTCCCCTGCTTGCGATTGTGCCTTTGTGACACTACGTAAACTTCTCACAACCCCTCCGATACTGCGCCATTTTGACCCTACTGCTGCCATGGAACTCCACATGGATGCCAGCGGTGTCAGTCTCTGTGCTGTCCTTGCCCAGCGAAAGCCCGGTTACCAAGAATATGTTGTTGCCTACGCAAGCCGTCTCTCAGTCATCGAGAAAGAATGGCTGCCGATCATTTGGGCCATTACAAAATTTCGGCCACACCTGCACGGCCGGCTTTTCGATGTCCTTACCGATCACAGCGCTCTTTGCTGGTTGTCGACCCTCAAAGATCCGTCTGGTCGTCTCGCCCGACGGGGTCTGCACCTCCAAGAGTACGACATCCATGTTGTCTACCAATCAGGAAAGAAGCACGGCGATGCCGATGCTCTTTCTCGTTCGCCAGTCTGAAACTACGTGGCCACGCCCAGAGGAGTTCCCGGCAGAACAATGGTATGGGCGACGCTTTCACCCCAGGGGCAGTGCATAGAGGAGGATGGCCCCAGTTCAACATCCTGAGTTACAATACCCAGTTTAATGATGCCTCCGGGCTGAGCGATTCGAGCACCATTTCGTCAAGTGACCTCTTCCCTTGTGCTACAACTGCTGGTGCCGAAGGGCGCATACCCAATCAGCACAAGGCTGTCTATCACACTTGTAACAATATGTTGTTTCTAATATTTTCAAAGAATGCCTATTGATACTAGCTTGTTCACTGTCCACAGGGGCATGAATTTAGTGGTTTGCAGGTCGGTGCTGGCATACAGAAATGACGGCATGTCGTGCGAACAATGCTAGTGTACTTGTGCATTTTACTTTACAGTATGCGTCCTTTTCCAAGCCTGTGGAACATATTTATATGATGGAAGACTGTTATTGGTAGTACCGTATTTACTTGATTCTACCGCGCCCCCGATTTTAACATGCACCCATCCCACGCGACCAAAAAGAAAAGTGAAACATTGATTGTAACGCGCTCCCATTTTTCGTGACAAGGAAAAGAAGGTACTCAGAAATCAACCTTCTTACATTCATAAAACCAAATGCCATACTCTCATAATGAACGCATCATCCTTATCAGCCCATCTTATGTCCACTGAGGACGGAGGCCTCTCCCAATCCTCTCCATTCTTGCCTGTCCTGCGCGAGCCGATTCCACCTGACGCCTGCGAATTTCTTGATTTCGTCCCCCCATCTTACTCTGTCGTCCGCGGCTACGCTTGCCCTCTCTTTGTATCCATTCCGTCGTTCTAACTGTCCATCGGTTATCTATCCTTCTCATCACGTGACCTGCCCATGTCCATTTTTTCTTTTCTTCTTAACGTCTGTTACTATGTCAGCAACCCCCGTCTGTTGTCTGACCCACTCGGCTCTCTTTCTATATCTTAATGTAACGCCTATCATTTATCGTTCCATCGCCCGCTGCGCGGTTCTTAACTTCTTCTCAAGCTTCTTCATAATTCTCCCAAGTTTCTGCCCCATATGTCAGTACTGGCAAGATGCAGTGGTTATATAGTTTCCGCTTGAGTGATAGTGGTAGATTTCCTTTCATGAGTTGGGAATGCCTCCCATACGCGCGCCATCCCATGTTTATTCTATGGTGGATTTCTTTTATATGGGCAGGTTCTCCTGTCAGTAGCTGTCCTAGATATAGGTATTCTTCTACAACTTCTAATGACTGGCTTCCGATCGTGAAGCCGCATTTTTTCGCCATGCCACTTAACATTATCTTTGTTTTCTGCATGTTCATCCTTAATCCTACTTTGGAGCTTTCTCGGCTTAAGTATTCAATCATCGTTTGCAATTCATCGCCGTCATTGCTAAAGAGTACTATGTCGTCTGCAAATCGTAAGTTACTTAGATATGCACCGTTAATCCTGAGCCCTGTCTCGTCCCAGTCTAGTCTTTTGGAGATTTCTTCCAAACATGCAGTAAACAGCATTGGAGATATTGTATCTTCTTGTCTGACACCTTTCTGTATTGGGTTTTCCCTGCTTTTCTTAAGGAGGAGCAGGGTGGCTGTAGAATCTTTATAGATGTTGGCTATTATGTTTACGTAGCTATCGCATATTCCTTGTCGGCATAATGCCTCTAGAACTGCTGGTATCTCTACAGAGTCGAAAGCCTTTTCGTAGTCTGTGAAAGCCATATAGAGGGGTTTGTTGTATTCCGCGGACTTCTTGATTACTTGATTGATCACATGAAGGTGGTCTATGGTAGAGTATCCTTTCCTGAACCCTGCTTGCTCTCTTGGTTGATTGAATTCAAGTGTGGCCCTTATTCTGTTGGAGATAACCTTTGTGAAAATTTTGTAAAGTGCTGAGAGTAGACTGATTGGCCTGTAGTTCCTCAAGTCTTTAACATCTCCCGTCTTATGTACCGTATTTTCCGGTGTAAAAGACGCACCCCCCAGTTTTCGCAAGCCTCCATGCAAAAATTAATATATAAGACGCACCGGTGTATAAGACGCACCTATATTCACTCACTTCCCGCAAAGAAACTTCATAACGTGGGGTTGAGCGAGCATTGTAAAATGCCGTGCTTATGTTTCTGAGCGCTAGTCTGTAAGAAAACTTCTACTACACCAAACTTGCGAGAAAAAATAATGCACACCCACTGAAACGTTCCGCATGACTGCAGGAAAAACATTTTATTCGTCGAAGCCCTCGAAGTCCTCGTCCTCCGACGCGCTTTGGAATAGTTCAGCGAGCTCTGGTGGCAGCGACGCTGGGACTTCCTCTGCTTCCTCTTCGGAATCGCTGCTGCTGCTGTCGTCATCGAGGTCAGGGGCTGAGGATGCTTGCAGGCCTGCCTTGCGGAACCCTGCAGTTACGGTGGCCTGTGACACCGCACACCAGGCTTCGTGCACCCACTTAGCGACCTCGTAAAACAAAGCACGCCTCATGCGTCCGGTTGTGGTATAGCTATGCTCGCCGTCGGACATCCACGACGCATATTCTCGCACAAGCATGTGCCAGAATCTGCCAGCAGACTTCCAAGGACAAGCTTGAGAGATTCCAGGCTTTCGTTAAGAAAGCCATTGAAGACGATGGCATCGGCAACAGCCATATAATAAACATGGACGAGGTGCCACTTACGTTTGACATTCCGATGGAAAGGAGTGTGGCACCTAAAGGTAACAAGTCCGTCACCATCAAAACTACCGGCCACGAAAAAGCGCACTTCACGGTTGTGCTTGCATGTTGCGCCGACGGGCAAAAACTTCCGCCAATGATAATACTCAAGCGGAAGACGATGCCGAAAGAGCCCTTCCCGCCTGGCGTCGTCAAAGAAACAAGCGTGAAAGGCTGGATGGACGAAGAGATGATGGGCAAAAGGCTCGAAAAATGCTTCTCTAAGTGACAGGACAGTTTCTTTCATGCGAAGAAGGGCCTCCTGGTCTTGGATAGCATGCGGGCGCATATAACGGAGCTCACTTTGAAGTGCATCAAGGCAAAAAAACTGCACCGCTGCGGTTATCCCAGGCGGGATGACAAAATTCTTCAGCCGTTGCGACATCTCAGTGAACCGCAGTTTCAAGGCTCTCCGGATATGTTAGGGAAATACGCTAAGCGCCGACCGAACGCACAAATGAAGTTGGCAGAGGAACCCAACTCGCTCAACGACAGCGTGGCCGGCGTAGCGGCCGAAGCCGAGCTGATCTCGTCTCCGTCGCGCACCTATCGCCATCTTATGCCGATTTCACTAACTGAGTACAGCTCACTATGGTGCAGCCTCCGAAACTCGAACAGCTTCAGTGAGGTGAGAACTCGCACGACGACATACCTTTTTTTTTATTTTTCCGTTTTATGTACTTTGGTTTTGTTGTGGAACTGTAGTACCGGCACGTTGAGTCTTCGTTGTTATAATTATGACGCATTATTCGTGTTGGACTGCTCTAGTCATTAAAAAAAAAAGACTTATCAGCATCAATACGAGTTTCTCCCAAAAGAACTACAAAAAAGTATGTATAAGACGCACCTCCGAAAATTTTGGAAAAAAACCGCGTCTTATACACCGGAAAATACGGTAATAGTAGAATATTTGCATTTTTCCAGCTGACTGGTACATTCGAAGTTTTGAGGCATTGTGTGTATAGTGTCGCGAACTTTCTAGTTAGGAAGTCTCCTCCATCTTTGATCAAGTCGGCGGTTTTGCCGTCTTTTCCATCCGTTTTTATGTGGGACATGCCCTGAGTTGCTTTTCTAACCTCGTCCGCAGTGACGTGTGGAATTTCGGTGTCCTGATTGACATTTGTTACCCTCATGGTGGGGAGACTCGTATTGCACCGGCGACGCAGCAACTTTGTTTGGTGGCAAGACAGCCAAGCCGGCGCAGCGTCATTCAGCGCGGGACCAGCGGCGACATAGAAACTACAGAAACTATGCACGACAAAGACCGCCGCACCGCTAGTTCGTTTTTTCGCCGGTAACCGTTCAACAGCGCCCGAACCTCGTAGCAGGCGGCCATTTTGATGCCGACAGCGATATGGTAACGATGTCCTTTGTTCGCACTCGATTCTAAAACGCACATACGATTTTCGGACCCATTTTATCGGAAAACGGTGTGTGTTAGATTCGAGTAAATACAGTAATATAAGCTTCTTTCGTACTTTTGCTCTTGCTTTTCATGAAAAAACAACACATTTATGCCCATGTCAGATATTTTTCTGTCACATTATGGTCACTCTAAAATAAATTTGTGTAAATTTTTTTTCAATATAGGTTACATAGTTGTTGTTATGTGGGGTTTAACGTCCCAAAACCAGCTCTGATTATGAGAGACACCGTAGTGGAGGGCTCCGGAAATTTCGACCACCTGGGGTTCTTTAACGTGCACTGACATCGCACAGTACACGGGCCTCAACATTTCGCCTCCATCGAAATGCAGCCGCCGCAGCCGGGATTTGATCCCGCGACCCTCGGATCCGCAGCCGACTACCATAGCCACTAGACCACCGTGGCGGGGCAATATAGGTTACATAGGAGACTTACTATACGCAATAAAAAAAAATGACTCTGGTAAGGGGTGGGGGGGAGCCGCATTTGGCAAAAATATTCAACTCTCAAAAGGTTAAAACAGTATTCAGTGGTGTGACTGGCCAAAGCCGTTTTGGAGCAGCTTCTGGAGCATCAAAAAGGCCACTCTGGAGCAGGAAAGCAAACTTCTGGAGCAGCTAAATGCTCACTGTCAAGTGAAAAAATTTACAATGTAAGAAGAAAGCAAAAAGAGAGAGAGAGAGGAAAGGAGGATACCTTTAGAAAAAACATATACGTGCCATAAAATATTTGTTAAGGGCAATTGTGCAACATCACATCTTTGCCTAAATAACTAGCTATGTTGGCAAAAGTCGGCAAAATGAGCAATTAACTTCATGTTATTAAATCTCTGTTAAATTGTTATTTGACCTATTAGGCAATGTTGTCACCGAATAATTCTGTTTTATATAGAAAGTGCCGCAAGAGTGTTTGATGGTACGAAAAAAAAAAAATCGACGATGATTACGATACTTCCTAACGTGAAACAATTACATACAGTTACAGAACGTCCCATTCCCCCATGGCGCATTTCTGTGTGTTCGCATGGTGTCTTTTTTCTGCGCCTCGCTCATTGTTCACAAAGAACTGGCTGAGAATATTCCTTGTTATGATTAAACACCGCAACTGCGCGGCATCCCCCAGCCCCCTCCCCCCTCCAAACAGCCTTTTTGCCTTTGCATGACGTCCTTTTATTCTGCGCACATACGCTACGTTTTACACCAAGCGCTACGGCGTTGCGAAATCGTAGGAACGGCACATAACTCCTATCTTAGAGAAAAAAAAGAGAGGGAGTGAAGAAACTTCAACGACTGTCACGGATTGACATTGCCTCGTGGTTTAATATAACTGAAGATGTACGGCAGGGCCGCACGTGCAATTTTAGAAGCGCTTCAACCGCTCTCCAAATACGTCGAAAGTTCTCGGCCTTTCCGAGAATACATGGAGATGATGGCCTTCTGAGCTGGGAAGCTTGAACATTTGGCTTCTCCACGTGAGCCCCCCAGCGAGATTCTTGAAACCAACAATGCCGGGCAAGACAGCGAGCAGCTGTTTGACGTGCACGGGCCACGTGCGGACCTACGCTATTGTTTGCTCGTCGGCCACCGTGTCCAAAGGGGACAAGTATGCATACCGTTGTTGACCGGCGAAGGGCACCCCCCCGCTACGCTGATGACCTGTCAATCGGGGGTGCAGAAGGAAGAGGCCCGTCGGCGGCCACGAGAAAGGGTTTGGTCATCGCTCTCTCCAGAGGGATATTTTAGGCGGAGCCAGAAATGAAGTTATAGAGCAAATTGTCTCACAAACACGCCCCGATTCTGAAGACAGCGAATCGGGAAAAACATGCGGGTATTTAAGCGAGGAGCATTGAGGAGCACGGGGTTCTAGTCGCTTGGCTTACATGGCGTAGAAGCCGATCATCGCATCGCTCTAGAAGTTGTTAGCGTGGCTCTGTATCGGCTGGCCACCTAACCTTAGCCGCTTCGCCTAGTTGAGATGTGCGCTTACCGTCTGCAACGTAGGCATCGGGACTTCGGCTCGAGTTAGTTAAAACTGCTCGGGTTTGCCATCAAGCACTAGCTCCGCGGGAACATCAGCGCCGCAACTCCATCGACCTCAACGCTGTGCCGTACCAGGCTGTGCCGCACCAGACCGTCGTGGACCCTTCGAAGCTGCCGGTCATCAGCACGTATGCCACCACCTGTTTCTATCCATGAACTTTCTTCTTGAACTTTCGTTAACTTTTGTAATTTAGATCTCTGTTCTCACTGTCGTTACTTACTGTTGTTAGTTTATTTTTCTTATTTGTTTGTTGTTCTCACGCTTTAGTATTTTTGTCAAGCTCTTTCATCGCTGTTATATTCTTAGTTGAGTGAAGTGTTGTTTCCCTTGTATTATTTGCGCTAGATTAAATTTTGTTGTTTTGTTTTGGCAACCACGACTCTGATCCTTTCACTGTGTCTGCTTGCGTACGGAACGACCGAAACTGCCGTGGTTCCCTTCAACGACATCGCGCCGGGGAGCTTGAACTTGGCCTGGTAAACAAAACTGGCGTCCGCGGACAGGACGTTCCGTACAATAGTAACACAGTGAGGGATGAGTGTTGCGCATGGTTCAAAGAGCCCGTTTGCGTGAATTGTGGGCACTTGAGTGTTAGGGTGTCGTGGCACTATTTTGGATTGTGAGAGATAGAAATGGATACCGACAAGCTCATAGCACTGGGCAAAGAGCTAGCTCTTGAGGGCGCCGAGCTGCGAGAGTGGGTGGAAGAGCAGCAGGAACTAGCCAGAGAAGACGAAGCGTTGGAAAGAGAATGGGAAAGAAAGAAAAGAGAATGGGCCAGAGAGGATAAAGAGAGAGAAAGAATAGCGGCGAAGGAAGCCGAAGAACTGCAATTGAAGTTGCAGCAGTTAAGGATTAAGTTAGGGAACAGTGTCCATGAGACGACACCGGATGTTGAGGAGACAGATAAGAGTGCGCGCGCCTTTCATGTGAAGGAGACAGTCACTAACAAGTGTGAAGATTGGGGGCCAAGTGGCCGTGAGCTCTAAAACAGAGGATGGGGAGACAACTTCAAAGGATTGCGATCCAGTGGTAGAAGAAATGAAAGATATTAGCGGTCAAGACGAGGTGGAGTCAATAAGTGACGGAAGTGAGCGTGCCGTACTGAACGCGGCGCAGTACTCTAAGGAGGCGGTTGAAAGTGTGGATGCGTTCGAACCACAAGGTACAGTTGTCGAGCACAACTTTGAAGAGCTGGGCCAGGCGGCCGACAGCTGTAATGAAGAGGGGGACTCGAAGGACCCCACGGTAGCTCCGAAAAAGGTTGGAGCGAAGGAGAATGAAAGCGATGAGTCTTTCAGAGAAAAGAAAGCGGTGGCAGCAGCTGACGGAAGCGAGAGCAACGGGCACCTGGGTCAGCCAGGGGAGTGTCACGTTCACGAAGGTCCTTCCGTGGAGGAAAAGGAGCAATGCGTGACGTCATGTGAAATGACGGCAGAAAGCTCGCAAACGTGCGAAGACGCATATTGCTCAGCTGTAGAGAACGTCAAGAACGAGTGTCACGTTCACGAAGACGAAGGTCTTTCCGTGGAGGAAAATGAGCGACGGGTGACGTCGTATGAAATGGCGGCAGAGAGCTCGCGAACTTGAGAAGAGGCGAAGTGCTCCGAGCTAGAGAATGTAGGCAGGGATGCTGCTACCTGTCTGAAAGTGGGGGGCATTCATCAATGCATGACTGTCGAAGACGACGTTGCCCCTGCACTAATCGGTTCAACAAGGAGCGGAGACTCCTTGTCAAGTCTCGGCATTCGGGCGAACATGGAGTGTCGCGGAGATTAGGCACGGTCAGCGTAGCGGAGGGGCAGGATAGACAATGGATGCCCCAACAGAGCATAGTTGGGCGCTGCGCTGACACGTGCACAAAGGAAGGGTCTTTCCTCCGCAGTACTCGGAGTCCCCTTCGCGGAGAGAAAGGAATGCGGGGGTGCCTCATGACGTGGGACGACAAGGCTCATTTGTCTACTCGCGCGCGTTGTGGCCCTTGGCGATGGCGGAAGAAGCCGGGAGCGCGACCCCATAGGGTGCGCTTTAAGAGCATAAGCAACTAAAAGTAGTGTCGGTCATTTCGAGTCATTTCGCCCACGTGCGTAAACTATGCGGGAAAATTTGTTTTGTTATTTTCAAGTTCACTGGGAGGAAGTGCGCATGACTTCTGATGCAGCGTAGGTTGTTTTTTTTTGTTTTTTTTCCCCGCATGGAACGTTTTATGGCACGGAAGTCTGATGAGGGCAATGACTCATAGTTGCGTTAATCAAGAAGGTTAACGCAAAAGAAATGACCACGTGAAAGCTACACATATTATTGTGTACGTAGAATCAGTTTCAGTTGCGCAGGGCTCGTTAGGATGGTCAGCAGTCTGCATTGTTTTAAGGAAACGTTAGCGGCACTGCGAAGAATATCGGCGATCGATTTAATGAAATGCCAGCCGAAGGCTGCGGCAGGCTGCACCGCGCCTAGAAGGAGTGTCTCGCGCTAGGATGGTAAATAAGGATATTGCCCATGTCCTTGCACGTTTGGGCAAACCGATCACCAGCCGCCAAGTTATATCAGGCGAGCCAGACAGCGGAACCGTCGGGTACTTCCGTGGAATGTGCAGCTGCGGGAATGCCAGTTCAGTGCTGCCCATACTAAGCGCAGTGAAAATGTGGGGGCCGGTTACTTGAGCCACATACAGTTATTCTTTGTCTTTATGAATATGCTGTTTTTTTTTATATATATGGTTTGTACTTTGTGTCAAGTGTAATTATTGATGCACTGTATAGATAAGTGTACCCGTCGTGGATTTTCCCCTTTTGTGTGTTCATTGGTTGTATTTTAATGTTTGCGGAGCCCCTGGTTATCCGACTGGATAGCAGAGAAGGGTTTCGTGTCACTCTGCATCGCTGTGTTCTGTGTTTAGTGAGCCCATTGATGAACGGCTGTGTAGAAGAACCTTGTGGAACGATGTTTGTTTTTTCGTTTTTGATTTATTTTTATACTCACGTTGTGAGCTTGTGTGTAAGATGGGGTGCATAAGTGATACCCCACCGATTAGTTTGGTTGAGCGAGAGTTGGTGCTTTTACTTTACTCTCGGCGAATGTCATCCGTGTGTTGAAATGTTATGGGATAACATTCCGAAAGTGGGGGGCTGTGTCACGGATTGACATTGCCTCGTGGTTTAATATAACTGAAGATGTACGGCAGGGCCGCACGTGCAATTTTAGAAGCGCTTCAACCGCTCTCCAAATACGTCGAAAGTTCTCGGCCTTTCCGAGAATACATGGAGATGATGGCCTTCTGAGCTGGGAAGCTTGAACATTTGGCTTCTCCACGTGAGCCCCCCAGCGAGATTCTTGAAACCAACAATGCCGGGCAAGACAGCGAGCAGCTGTTTGACGTGCACGGGCCACGTGCGGACCTACGCTATTGTTTGCTCGTCGGCCACCGTGTCCAAAGGGGACAAGTATGCATACCGTTGTTGACCGGCGAAGGGCACCCCCCGCTACGCTGATGACCTGTCAATCGGGGGTGCAGAAGGAAGAGGCCTGTCGGCGGCCACGAGAAAGGGTTTGGTCATTGCTCTCTCCAGAGGGATATTTTAGGCGGAGCCAGAAATGAAGTTATAGAGCAAATTGTCTCACAAACACGCCCCGATTCTGAAGACAGCGAATCGGGAAAAACATGCGGGTATTTAAGCGAGGAGCATTGAGGAGCACGGGGTTCTAGTCGCTTGGCTTACATGGCGTAGAAGCCGATCATCGCATCGCTCTAGAAGTTGTTAGCGTGGCTCTGTATCGGCTGGCCACCTAACCTTAGCCGCTTCGCCTAGTTGAGATGTGCGCTTACCGTCTGCAACGTAGGCATCGGGACTTCGGCTCGAGTTAGTTAAAACTGCTCGGGTTTGCCATCAAGCACTAGCTCCCCAGGAATCAGCGCCGCAACTCCATCGACCTCAACGCTGTGCCGTACCAGGCTGTGCCGCACCAGACCGTCGTGGACCCTTCGACGCTGCCGGTCATCAGCACGTATGCCACCACCTGTTTCTATCCATGAACTTTCTTCTTGAACTTTCGTTAACTTTTGTAATTTAGATCTCTGTTCTCACTGTCGTTACTTACTGCTGTTAGTTTATTTTTCTTATTTGTTTGTTGTTCTCACGCTTTAGTATTTTTGTCAAGCTCTTTCATCGCTGTTATATTCTTAGTTGAGTGAAGTGTTGTTTCCCTTGTATTATTTGCGCTAGATTAAATTTTGTTGTTTTGTTTTGGCAACCACGACTCTGATCCTTTCACTGTGTCCGCTTGCGTACGGAACGACCGAAACTGCCGTGGTTCCCTTCACCGACTTCGCGCCGGGGAGCTTGAACTCGGCCCTGTAACAACGACGTTTTCAAGAATTCAATCTCGCTGAAGTGCACAACCAGCGATCACGATATGAAGGCACCCCGGCGAAGTCCTCCTCACAGAACACGCGAACACGCATACGTAACGTGTAAAGTCAAAAGAAACACCGGTTCAACGCACTGTGATAAGTGACAAGCAGAGTTATTGCTCCCGTTCTGCCGGCACGCCTTGTCACATCCACACTTGTGGTATTGCCCAGACCGAGGGGCGACGTCTACGATAATGTTCACTGAACTGATCACTCTCCACATTATTCAATGAAAGCACAACATCAAAAACATTGGCACACCATGAAAACAAAAGTGCTTCGGTCGAAATGCGGATGAAAACAAAGCATCCACACAAATGGCGGCAACTTTATGGCGTATACGCGTTTTCTCTTTCGCAATTTCGCACATGCACATATGTGCGAGGAATGCGCAAAACCCGGTACGGCGTCACGAATTGACGTCACCGCTGTGCAACGGTTCAACAGAATTCTATAGTAACTAATTCCGTAAGGTCAGCAGCAGTGCAGCGGTTGCCTGCAAGGAACCAGAAAAAAAAATGGGGGGAAGGGGGGCTTCTTCAAGCCTTTTGCCTCGGTTGTGGAAACATTGAAAAAGAAAAAAAACCTTCACGTACGGTAAACAAACACCCTTTAGTTCCCACTATGTAGCTGCGAGTCTACCCTCGCTATTTAGAGTGCGGATTAGCTTCTTTCGAGTTCAGAATCACGGGAGCTGTGCGATATCCAAAGCAAGCAGAGACTTCTTTTTTCTCGCCAATCAAAATCGCTTGTAAGACACTGGTCTCATTGGCATCCATTTCCTGAGCGATCGCTTGCAACGCATGACACAAGCAGTGCAACATATGGAAGCTCAATTTAAAAAATACGTTCGCGAAAACTGTATGCACCTCTGCCATCTGTCCACTGGGACCAGCGTGAAGTTTCAATTTATTGCCATTGCAAACTTAGGATGGATGTCCCCAAGAGGTTGGTTTCATGCAAGAAACGCGAAAACAACCGTTTGGTGCAGTTCTGGCCCAGAATTGCGAAAATGTGGCGAAATGTAGCAGGATGGCGCAGTTTGGCGCAATTGGCGCAGCTATCACCTCACTGAACTGTATTTGCACTACGCAAGCCTTTTTTTTGAAACGTCATAACACCCTCAAACAATCAAAGTCGGATACTATTGTGCTCGTGCCATTCCCGCTCACACCAACGACCATTGCTCACACACAAAGCACAGCTTCTTTGTTCTGTTATCTTTTTTTTTCCACCTGTGTATCTTGTAGCCATACAAATTTGGTAGCTTTGGAATGTGATTTATAAAGCACGTTACACAATGCAGAAGGATACCTAGGCAATGCTAGGCACAAGACACAGTTAGGCAAACACATTCCATGTTGTACCTTTTCAAAAGAGCCTAGTACTGTGCTGCACAATCACTGCAACCTATATGGGTGCCTTTAATTTGAGCTTGTCTTCGTTCAAAACACCTATGTAAGTCCTGCTTTGATGCAAAGGTTGGACATGTCCCTGAAATGACAGTGCCTAGTGTTGTCCCTCTGTACCTACTGCCTCGGGTAGGCACAATGCCATGCCCATTGGATCACAGCTCCATGCAGGTTGGCATGCAGTTTCCTTCTAATAATACAGCTACCTATTGAAAATTATGTGAAATAAACACTACATATTGGGACAATAGCATTTTGTACATGCACTTCAATGCTTTCCAGACCTTTCTAATATTTGTGTCCAATATCACACTAAGTAGTTGCAGCAATCATTTTACAGTGGTTGTCACAAAACACATGCAAGAAAACAGCTACTTTTCAATCATGCAGTACTCACAGAGGTTGTCCAGGCACCATTGGGCACAGAAGCCAACCTGGCGCTCCACAAAATCTTCACTGTTAACCCAAGGCTCCATTTTTGCCAGAGGATTCTCTGGTAGGCTTGAGAGGCGCTTTTCTAGGGTTACTTTGTTCTCACCTGCATCACAATGTACGCACTTATTTCTTCACTTCAACTGCATTTGAAGCTCTAGGCTATGTCCCGATTATTTTTGTTTCCAAGTGGCTCACTAGCTGAAGAGCGCCCACGGTATCTCAGCGACAGCACATAGTGACAAATGAACATTGAAGCAATGTAACATCTCGGATGGAGCCACCAAATACATGTAGTAGCATTAGGTCAAGTAGCAAGGTACTTTCATTGTTGCTAAACAACCAAAATTATGCTCAACAGTCAAGCTAAAGAACAGGAATTTAAAATTAGCAATGAACCCTTAGAATGTGTGAACGAATATGTACATCTGGGGCAGTTACTAACAGGGACACCTACCCATGAAAAGAAAGTCCTCCATAGAATAAGAATGGGATGGAGCGCATTCGGGAGACATTCTCAAATCATGGGTGGAAACTCGCCACTGTCACTAAAGCAAAAAGTATTTAATCACTGCATTCTCCCAGTACTAACATAAGGTGCAGAAATAAGGAGGATAACTAAAAAACCAGAGATGAAATTAAGGAGCACGCAGCATGCAATGGAAAGGAAAACAATAGGTGTAACGCTAAGAGATAAAAAACGAGTGGAGTGGATCAGAGAACAGACTGAAGTATATTCTTATACCAATTCTGAAAGAAAAAAGTGAACCTGGGATGAGCATATCATGCCAAGGACAGATAGCAGATGGATAGTAAGAGTGATGGAATGGAGACCAAGAGAAGGAAAACGCAAAGTAAGCAATAGGTTAGATGGAGCGATGAAATTAAGAGGTTCACGGGCATAAAGTGGAAGCAACTAGTTAGGATAGGGCAAATTGGAAATAATTGGTAATGCTTAAAATAGGCTGATGATGATGACTGAACAAAAGTGTGTACAGTAACACAGAAATAGCAGGAGCCAGTAATGCCATAGAACAAGTAACTTCGTGTAATATAACGGCATTTACAGTGAAATATTCAACATGTGAATGAAGTGCCTGATGATTGATTTGTCGGGTTTAACGTCCCAAAACCAGCTCTGATTATGAGAGACGCTGTAGTGGAGGTCTCTGGAAATTTCGACCACCTGGGGTTCTTTAACGTGCGCTGACATCGCACAGCACATGGGCCTCGACATTTCACCGCTATCGAAATGCAGCCGCCGTGGCCGGGATTCAATCCTGCGACCTTCGGATCTGCAGCCAAGTGCCATAGCCTCTAGACCACCATGGCGGGGTGAATGAAGTGCCTCACGCCATTGGCAGATCACAGAAAATTTGACACACCCCTGGTGGCAGATGAAAGAAATGTACACAGAGATGTAGTTGCCACGCTCAGTAGACCGTGTTTGCGAAATGGCTGTATATTCTTCCACTGTACAGCAAGTTCATTATGCTTTCGTAAAGAAGCCTCTGAATATCGAGCAAGAATGGTACTTCTCTTGGTCACTTATAGACTTAGCGTAATATATTTCACCAGAAGTAAGGATTCAGTGCTTTAGAAAGAGAACATAAGGAACCCAGCAAAATGAAAGCAATTGAAAATAAAGGTAGGCAGTAAGTAGAACAGGGTGCCTAATGAATAATGGACACTAAAAATGGTAGTATACACTTTAAATACCTTCTATAACAGAGTTATGAATACATGAGTTCTGTAAGAAACAGTGCCAGAAGGACTACACTAGGCTACATAAAAACTCACTTGTTTGAGCAAATTTCTCCAAGGCAATAAGCGAGAACAAGATCACAAGAGTGTTGCATGTAATGGGATCCTGCAAGGCAATCAAGAAAAACACACAAACAACAATGCCAGTGGTACTACTCTCACAACATATGCATGCTTATGAAAGTCTCTAAAGCAATAAAAGCTTCACAAGCTCTAGCAGAAACTTGATTAAATATGATTTTGTGGGCAATAATAAGCTGAAATACCTACTCCTATTATTATTGAAGCTATCATGAAGTGAAAGGCAATTTGTGTACCAAGGTGGAATTCTTAGCCAGTTGCAAGCTAGAACAGTATCAAGACTAAACAACAGCATCAGTACTGGGCTTGTGCAGATTACTACTACAAAGTGATATATTCATAAATGTTACATCAAAAAGAAACCTGCCAGTTTAATGTTGGCAAAACTTAATCTCTGATCTCTTTAATCAACCACACCTTTACAATCCAATTTTGGAAAAAGAAAGAAGCAGGGCACTGAAAAAATATGTGCAGTATCAATAAGAACAGCTGAGTGTTTACTTGAGGTTGCTTACCATCTCTAAGCCACACAAGCCACTTTTCACAATAAGGCACAGGGTTGCTACTCAATACTCTATGTTCTGCCAGAGTTTAGTACATATGTTGTTCTCTTTGTTATATTTATATTATGTTTACCAGACAGTTATGCTTTGGAACCTTCTTAACAAGGGCATGTCTTGGCCACTTGTTCATTACACTGATACTAACTCCTTACCATTGTAGTGAAACATGACTGTACTCAATGCATGAACTGTACTTCGCACACTTTTTTTGGGGAAAAAAAAGGTACTGAACGTTAGGAGCACTGAGCCCATCATGTTGGCAACAAGAACCTCAATGAGTAAAAAGGCGAGGACGCTGACCACAAGAGAATAAAACTGTATTGACGTTTCCAAACCCACAGAAGAGGTCTTGTTCATAATAGAAGCGAAGGAAGGAAGCTAGGTGTTTAAATAGCTTAAATCGCATGACCTAAATGCCTTGCATATGCAGGGGGTAGATGACCGTCCGTGCGGTGGAGTGGGCTTTTTTTGGTTGTATTGTCAGCGATTCCAGATACAGTCTGGAAGTCAGGTCCTTCTCGGTAGCGATGACACATGCCTTGCCCCAGTCTATTTCATGATTTGAGGCTTGTGCATGTTTGGTGAGAGTGCTGTTTGGTGAGAGTTACAGTGCTGGTTCAGCCGTTGCTCGAAGCTTCTGGATTCACCGATGTAGACACGATCGCAGTTCACGCATGTAACTTTGTAAACCACACCAGGAATGCACTCTTTTCATAATCTGTCTTTCACAGTGACAAGAGTGTGTTTCAGCTTGAGCATGGGTACATGAGCAACGTGAATGTTGTACTTGTGCAGAACATGGGCCAAAGTCTCACTCACACCAGGCATGTATGGTATACTGGACCGTTTCGAACATTGTGGTGGGGCTGCAGAAGAGCACTCCGACTTGTATTCCACTGACGACATGAAGGAATCTGGGCAGGCACTTCCCGACAGGTCATGGTGCAGACATTGAATGCCAGACGAAAGTTTAACAGGCTTGGCACAAATCCAGTGGGCACGCTGCATTAAGGACGACACCACAGACCTTTTGTGCGCTGCAGGGTGTACCGAATTAAAGTGTAAATATTGGCCGGTGTGTGTGCTCTCTCTAAATACAGAAAAAGAAAGCCCAACACCGTCACGCTTAACCAGCACATCGAGACAAGGCAACTCTTCATTATTTTCTTCTTAATAGTAAATTAAATGGATTTTTCAATGCAATTTGAACGGTTTGCAAACGGATCCAAATCTTCTTTCTTGATTATACAAAAGAAGTCCTCAACGTAACGAAGTGCGCCAAGTGGCTCACATGAAAGCCTGCACGAAGCTCTCAAGCCCAGTATCATCAGAGACCAAGAACAGGTTGCTGCACCATGACAACATACGGAGAGAACGTACAACTGTGCATTCTCTGCTGAGACCATGCACCAACAAAGTTCGGGCATAGATGAACCGTCTCAAACAAACGATGTTAAGCGGGTAATAGAGGATTCAAACAGAACAAATAACCACCTGTATAAGAAAATTTCTCGTCTCAAGCAGTCATTACAGACTAGTTACATTTATTTAAAGGGACACTAAAGTTAAAAGGTCGAGTGGTTTAGAATGATAACTTATATCTTAAGAACTTGACTGTTGTTGATTTTGACATGTTATGTTCAATATTAAATGAGATAATGAATGCCAAAATTTCAGTCTTGAAATTCGAGCTGGAACTTCTGAACCTAATAACGTCAAAATGACAGCTTTTTTTTTTTTTTGTATTCTCACCAAATTAGCTGCATCAAATGTTCTGGAACTCCCTTTATTAAGTCTCTGGCTGCCTTTGGACGCAATGCAGGTATTCCTTATCGATAAATAGTTTTGTAGGCCTTAGCAGACGCCGTCAAATATCTGTGACATCACATGTTTTGGTGCTGGGACTTCAAAGTGGCGTCGCCACCCATATTTTCTTTTAATGCATTTCCTAGCCTACCGAGGGCCTTCTCCTCGTAAGACTGGTGTCTTTGGTATTGTGAAAACCTATCCAACTAATATGAGAAAAATTATTTATCACTTTAGTACCCCTTTAAGTATTGGGTGAGTCTGTGTAAATGTGCTACAGGAAGTTGAATTGATAAAGGGCCGGCCACTGTGTCGAGTGAAAGTGACATGTCTAATATAGATTTTTCAGTACACACACTAAAGAGGTGTGCATTTTCCTGCTTTTTATGAAGCTGTTCCCTCAGTTCATAAACATCCTTTTACTGCGACTGGAATTGCATTTCTTCGCAAGTGAGCCACAAAACATGCACTGCTTGTAAGTATCCAATACATAATTTCTGCTGCATGTAGCAGCCTAAATAATTACAATAGGACACGTTATATGTAGCTGGCATGTTCACAATTACAAAGCTATTCCTGGTATAAGGAGAAGTACCAATTTTTACAATATTCATCTTAGGATTTGGAGTAAAAAATGTTACCAATGCTGCATGACATCAGTGAAGACAAAAAATATTGAACAAATACCGGTTTACCTTTGTTAGGGAACTTAGATACAGAGTTTCGCTAAGTGTGATGTAAGCAATTGAGGTATCCTGCACACTCCTGTTGTATAGTACTTTTGATGAAAATTTTGCTCAGCTCAATTTTATTATTTGCAGTTGACCTATGAAGCTTGCAAAGTTATTCTGCAAGACCCAAAGCCTTGCGGTGGCGCCTACAGTTTCACAGAGTAGACTGATAACGGACAACTTCGGTATGCCAAGATGGTGATAGTGCAAATTTGCAAACTGACATAAAACTTTGTCAATGAAGTGATGAAGCACACAGAAGCTCGGAGAAATAGAAACCTCTGTAAACCTCATCACTGAGCCCTCCTCCCACATTTTGTAACCTGTCCAGCATTGTGGCACGGTTCAAGCAGCTCTCAGCACATAAGCCACCTCTGTGATGTCCTTTTTTTTAAAAAAAGCTGTTGTGACCGCCACTGGCTATATGGACAGGAGATGTGACTGCAACTGTGCAACGTCTGGTGAGGCTGTCACACAAGCCTCTCTCCAGATAAGTTCTAGGCCTTTGAGGGCGATGACTGTAAACAAACATCTCTGATATTTGTTTACTGCATAAGTCAAACAACTTTGTTTGCTGTATCAGAACAGACATACTGGTACAGAAAGTGAAGAGCTTCGCTCAATAAACGTGCCACTGATTGCACAAGCTTGGCCGCTGGATGAAAGCACACCTGTGTGCGTTCATCCAGCGGTCGTGGTACAAGCACACCCAGCATTTTCATTTCTGCACGCGCAGGCAAAAACATAAAATTTCAATATCATCACCGTCTGAATGGAATTCAAGCAAGAAGGCATTTCTTATGTAACTAGAACTATAAAATGAAGTGGAATGAATTGAAAGCTCCCGTATTTACTCTCGTTCCAGTGGACAAACACAAGAAAAGAAATCACAATGGCCATACAAGAGTAACTTTAACGAAAAAAAAAAAAAGAGGAATCATAAAAAATCTCGCGAAAACGTCTTCAAGTACTTTTATGAATGAAAATGATGCACTTGTATCAATCCTGTAGCCCGACAAAGGGGCAAAACTTGTCCTTATAACTTTAAGTATAAGTTCAAAATTGCCTGTTGCAGAGATGGGCATGCTTAGTTAAAGCCACTTCAACTCATGCAGGAAAAAAAAAAAACCATTTGCCATTAAAGAGGAAATGTACCACTGTAGCGCACAACAATGCACTGAGGGGGTATCGAATTCAGCATGTCTGCTTGCAGTACTGCGAGTGCCGCTGAAAGATCATGGGAATTCACGTATGCACTGCTGCCCAGGCGCTCCTCAGTGTCCTTGACTGGTGGCGCTGCAGTGGCAGTGAATACACTAGTCCTCTCCCTCCATCTCCAGTGCATGCAGCTGGCCCCACCTGTGTGCTTTCATCCAGCGGCCATGACATGACAGTAGGTAATAGGTGTCAGTCATGATTCAGGAGTATTGATGCAGTAGCAGGTTGCCAGAAGAGTCTAGTCATATCTACACTCTACTGCAACAAATCAATGACTGTCACGGCAATACTAACATTCCCCAAGTATATGCATAAATTTTTGCATCATGTTGCTTCACCTTAAAAATTCCCTGCTGTATTACAGAGCTAATATTCTGTAGTGACAATGTAGAGAAACAAGAGGCTTAAATAAGATACACTCACCAAATTTGCAATGAGGTATTCAAGTGTGTCTTCTGTCAGAAGTGCAACACTGCTTGGTCCTGTTTGCATATGGGGCAAAATAAAGAAAGAAAGATGCCATAAATAAGTGAATGAACTTGACATTGTAAAGTGATGTGTGGTGAAAACTAATAACAGCTGCAAGACACAGTGCAGTGTTAACACTATACAATCAAATGTTTACTTCTTCCGCAGGTGTACTAGTTAAGAAGTTTCAGAAACCACAGAGAAGTACAACACTGGTGTGCAGAAAGGCATAATAAATTATTCATTTTATTAGTAGCAGCCAATCATTTTGTGCAGCACCTCAGGCACTGTTCAGGAAGGAGGCAAGTATTGCCCTTGCAGGTCTTGCAGTAAGGTACTGTACTTCTGCACAATAGTCACCTTCATATTAATTGACCTCAGACAAGTTGACTTATAAAGTGCACACGAGATGAATGTCACATTTTGGCTGTGTCATGTTTCATAAGTGCACACAATTAAATCTGCCACTGAAAGTATCTAAAGATGCACAACGTGCAATAGCAAGGCATTAAGAATTTCACAACAGATTCCACCAACATGATCCAAACTACCTTAAAAAGTGTATGCATTTGTTCAAGGTAGCATGAACATGCTGGGCACTGCTTGGCATCTTAAAGCCTGCTGGCATCTTAAATTTTTGTTCCAGGAACAAAACATTAAATGAATGCAAGCTTCACAAGGATTTAACAAAATTTTTCTGACGAATCTGCATAAGGAGAGAACAAAATTTTTACTTGCATACATGCAGCAAGGTCCCCCTCCCCCTTGCGGGGCAGGGGGGGGGCCGTCCCTAGGCTACGGACAAGACCCTGTGGGCCCTGGTGGCGCCTTCGGCCTGCTCTATAACTCTTTCGTTACCGTGGGAAAATGGGCAACTTTTCGTAGGTTTGTGTTGGTATTTTTTTGTAATAAGTAATAAAATGGTTATACTGTAATGCAATACATCAAGCGAAAGCTAAGTAAATGTACTTTTGACGTGTGTAAGTTTAAAAAACTGAACTTGGAAACTAATATGCAGAAAAAATCGTTAAAGGTAACATTTCTTGCAAATTTGAAAGAACATTTGCAATTGTATGTTTACTACATAAAAGAACTAAATCTGGAAAATATTCTGAAATATACAAATTGTTTAGATAGGAGACATCTACCTAACAGAAAAGCTTCACTGACCTAGCTCAACAACTGCATGAGTTACACTTGTTTACTTGTTACCCAGTAGAAAGTGTCTTGTTCAGCCAGGTTGCACAGTTTTTTCTTTTTATTGCACAAATTTCTCACACACAGAAGCACAGTATATATTAGTAAAAAGGGAAAGAAATGGGCTATTGAACCATGTATATATGGACATATTGCGCTCTATGGTTGCAAAAAGAAATGGCAACCCGTCTTGTGCCATAAAACAAAACATACCGACGGACAGCTGATGTAGGTCCGGGCTGATTCTGCACGTCCTCGTCGTCAGAACTAAAATCCGATGATGCGGGATCATCATCTGAATCACTGCTGCTAGAAGCAGCCAAATGATCGCTTCCAGATGCAACAGAATCGCCAGAAAGGCGTCGTTCCCGCGAGGGACAAAAGCGTCTGCCATCTTCGTAAACAGACTGAGCGAACCGCACAATTGGAACCGCCGCTTAAATCGCTGCCGCACGGGAAAAATACAAACTACGCAAAAAATGAAAGATTGGTGCCTGGAGAATACGACTGATGGCGGTGTAAGTCCATAGGAGCGCTCATATTTTAAAAAATAGCTTGTGGGGCGTATGGGTCACTGGTGACCCATGTCCTATGGACACGGTAACGAAAGAGATAACATGCAATTGAGTTTTCTGGTCGGAGTTGAGAAGCGTGGCTTCCCAGCCTCTCCCGTCTGGGAATTTGCCCCTCAAAGGGGCCTTTGGGCATGCCCAGAGTACATGGCTGACATCTGCCCTGTCACCGCAACCTTTACTTGCATCTGAATGGACATCTGGTATGGACATCTGGTGCGTACTTGCTTAAAACTTCCGGATTCAGAAAAGTGCCCATTTGTAGGAGGCACCACGTCATCACCTGCCTTCTGGAAAATTTCTTGTGAGCTGGAGAATAAACCCTTCTTTCTTTTTTTTTGTAGACAACACACCAGATACAGGAACAAAACCACTTGGAAAACAATACATTTAGACCGAAACACAAGAACGCGTAGAATTAGCTCTATATTTTAATACATTCACCGTAGCAGCCTTTCTTCAGTGCCCAATTTACATGTGCTACGGCCCACCAGTGGGTTGTACGTTATATCACCAATGCACGTCATTCCCCATTGGTGGATCATGCTGTTCCCCCTGCTTTCTCTTGCTTAAAAGAGATGGCACTACCACCACTATTCGTGGAGATCGGCACACTCATTTGAAGAATGTTAAGCTACCTTCCTCATTTATCACACTGCTCTAGTGGGAACCAAAGCGAGCTAGACCAGTGGTTGTCAGTCACAGATGGGTCACAGACCCCTTGTGGATCAGTAGAAATTATGGAGGACCCTTTGCAGTGAACAAGGGAGAGGGGGCGCTGAAAATTAACAGACCACAAGAGATAGCCAAGACCAACCGAGGCTATTCCATGCACATTGCTGCCATGGCATAGGCCTCACAATAGCTTAACAGACTGGTCTTTAAAGAAGTGTCTTTTATTGCAAATGCAGGTTTTGCATAGCCCCCCCCCCCCCTTAAAAAAAAAAAAAGGCTTTGTGGACCCCCTTTGTGCACCATTGTGCCAGAAAACAAGAAAACAGATGGAGGAGTTAATTTTTGTTATAGAAAGGTTAAACAAAAAAATGAGCTCCACTCAACAGCTTTATTCAGTGTCTGAAAGTAAATATAAATATCCTGATTGGTTTATTGTTCAAGTTTAGCCACTTCACACCTATAACTTATGTGCAAAACTGAAACATGAGAAGCACATGAAAGGTCCTGCAGGGCAGTCTCTGCAAAGGGTGGTCATGCTTCTTCCCACATGTATCATCACTGCTTTTTGGAGGAATTCCAAATATTCAAAGAGCCACTTGTTCTTACAATTTAGAATGGGCATACCACTTCCTTCAACTATGCAATGAATGTTGTATGCATTCACATTGGCACATCCTGTAATCCGCCCTATGGCTACTTTTCAGTACCACTTCTTCTCTGTCTTTTTTTTTTTTTTTTTTGAGGCAGCTATACCACGATGACATTTCCGTTCAGCTTGTTGACAATAGGCTGATGCTATGTTTTGCCCCCGTATGCTGTTTTACAACCCCTCCCCTCAGTTTCCTCAGGCAAAGCAAAATGGCCGAGCAGAATAGAAACACAGCACATGCCAAGCAAACCAGCAAAAATTGCAGGAGATGTTTCACTGAAAAACAGTTGCCAAATACTTCCTATAACTTTCACTATGCCGCGCTCATATGTTTTATCATAACTATCCCTCACCTAGTATAAAAAAAGACACAAATGTTGCAGTTAGAAATCAGAGGGGACACCACAGTCCAGGAGCTGTATAGTATTGGGCGTTGATTACCAAGGGGTCATGTTGCACACAGCATACAAAAGTTTTGAAACCATAGAGCGCACTGTGGGCCACATGTGGCTTATAAAATTTAACATCAGATAGATATTCCTACACCTGGATATAGGAATATCTATCAGATGTTAAATTTTATAAGGTATAGTACAAGACAAGGAAGTGGTTAATAAGGTCAGAATTAGTGACCAGAGACTAGTAAGGGTGAAGATAACCCTCAAGGACAAAGTTAATCACGCGGAAGCAGGCCGACCTCGATGTCGTCAGGGCGAAAACAGAAGAATTTAGAATTGCACTTAAGAACAAGTATGAGGCTCTAGGACAGGAAAAAAATGATTGATTGATTTCTGGGGTTTAACGTCCCAAAACCAGGTATGATTATGAGAGACGCCGTAGTGGAGGTCTCCGGAAATTTTGACCACCTGGGGTCCTTTAACGTGCACTGACATCGCACAGCACACGGGCCTCAACATTTCGCCTCCAAGGAAGAAAATGAGGACATAGAGAAGATGAACATTACTGTTGCTGATCACCGAAGCAGCGATCGAAGTAGGGGGCAAGCACTGAGACAAGATGTAAATAAGCTCTCTGAATTTAATCAAACAACACCAACAGACGAGAATAACTAACTCAAGAGATAGGATAGAATTTGCCGAGCTGTCTAAACTCGTCAATAAAAGTAGAGTCAGGGACATACATAACCATAACATGAAAGAAATAGAAGCCGCCGTCAAAAAAGGAGTCAGCATCAAAACAACTAAGAGAAGGCTTTGTGCGGGAAAGAACATAATGCATGCAGTGAAAGATAGGCAGGGCAACACCGTTACTAACTTCAGTGATATAGCCAAGGTGGCCGAGGACTTCTATTCTGAACTATACAGCTCAAATACGAGTCTCCCCACCATGAGGGTAACAAATGTCAATCAGGACACCGAAATTCCATGCGTCACTGCGGACGAGGTAAGAAAAGCAATTCAGGGCATGTCCCGCGGAAAAGCGGCTGGAGAAGGCGGCATAACCGTCGACTTGATCAAAGATGGAGGAGACTTCCTAACTAGAAAGCTCGCGACACTATACACACAAAGCCTCAAAACTTCAAATGTAATGTCAGCTGGAAAAACGCAAATATTCTACTATTCCATAAGAAGGGAGATGTTAAAGACTTGAACTACAGGCCGATCAGTCTACTCTCAGCACTCTACAAAATTTTCACAAAGGTTATCTCCAACACAATAAGGGCCACACTTGAATTCAATCAACCAAGAGAGCAAGCAGGGTTTAGGAAAAGATATTCCACCACAGACCACCTTCATGTGATCAATCAAGTAATGGAGAAGTCCGTGGAATACAACAAAACCCCTCTATATGGCTTTCATAGACTACGAAAAGGCTTTCGACTCGGTAGAGATACCAGCAGTTCTAGAGGCATTACGCCGACAAGGAATATGCGATAGCTACGTAAACACAATAGCCAACATCTATAAAGATTCTACAGCCACCCTACTCCTCCTTAAGAAAAGCAGGAAAATCCCAATACAGAAAGGTGTCATACAATGAGATACAATATCTCCAATGCTGTTTACTGTATGTTTGGAAGAAATCTTCAAAAGACTAGACTGGGACAAGACAGGGCTAAGGATTAACGGCAAATATCTAAGTAACTTACGATTTGCAGACGACATAGTGCTCTTTAGCAATGATGGCGACGAACTGCAAAAGATGAGCTGTAAGGTAGGATTAAGGATGAACATGCAGAAAACAAAGATAATGCCAAGTGGCACGGCGAAAACACGTGCCTTCACAATCGGAAACCTGACATTAGAAGTCGTAGAAGAATCTAGGACAGCTACTGACAGGAGAACCCGCCCATATAAAAAGAAATCCACCGTAGCATAAACATGGGATGGCGCGCGTACGGGAGGCATTCCCAACTCATGAAAGGAAATCTACCACTATCACTCATGTGGAAACTATATAACTACTGCATTTTGCCAGTACTGACATACGGGGCAGAAATGGAGAATTACGAAGAAGCTCGAGAGAAAGTCGAGAACCGCGCAGTGGGTGACGGAACAAGAAATGATAGATAGAAAGACAGCCGAGTGGGTCATAGAACAGACAGGAGTTGCAGACCTAATAACCGACGTTAAGAAGAAAAAACGGACATGGGCAGGCCACGTGATGAGAAGGATGGATAACCGATGGACAGTTAGAACGACGGAATGGATACCAAGAGAGGGCAAGCGTAGCCGTGGACGACAGAGAGTAAGATGGGGGGATGAAATCAAGAAATTCGCAGGCGTCAAAATAGAATCAGCTCGCGCAGGACAGGCAAGAATGGAAAGGATTGGGAGAGGCCTTCGTCCTGCAGTGGACATAAGATGGGATGATGATGATGATGATGATGATGATGATGATGATGATGATGATGATGGGATATTCCTATCCCTATTTGTAACGTCATGCAACAAAAACCATACCTTTGCATTCAAGTGTTGTAAATTTATTTCAGACACAAGCTGATGAATACCCATAAATTTTGCTGCTGCATAGGAGAAGCACAGGCCATGACCCACAAAAGAGTGAACATGTTAAACCATCACTACTGAAATACCATTATCTATAACAGCAACCATAAGAAAACAATTCACAGCACAAAAAAAACGGGGACAACAAAAGGAACGAGCACGACAGGATGAGAGTTGCACTTCCAACTGAAATTTTATTGAAGAAACCGAAGCTTAACTGAAACCGAAGTTGTGGAAGACAGGCCTGTACTTAAGGGGGGACATGGTTCTTAGAGATAACATAGGTTATTTCTCAGCCAAATTATATGAAACTCCACAGCTTTGTTCAGTTTTTTTATCTTTATTTAACTATCCAGTTACATTTTACACAGATCAATTATTTCCAGAGATAATTAGCAATCTCATTCTATTGTTTGCTGAAACAATGAAAAATTATCTATGCAACATAACATTATTATAAACCCATATATGGATACTAGAAAGCCTAAGGAGAGCAACGCTGCAAGCTGATTGGAAATTGAACAACTACTTCTCAATTTACAGCACTAATGAGTTCATGGTCTACACCTAGCCAAAAACATGATAATTTTAAAATTAAAATAAAGAAAGATTTGAACTGTAGATTGAAAATCTGCTTGCAGTGTTGCTTTCTATGAATATTTAGCTACGTTGTGCAAAAGTAATTATAGCTCTTGCTTTCCTAGGTCGACTTTCACAGAAGAAGCAAACAAGCGAAGCAGCCAAAATCAATTTAGCAACAATTTGCGCTCAGACACACCTCATATTGGTGTTACAAATTAATTTTACGGGAAAATAATGAGAATAGAAGCTAGAAACTTTGCACATTTGAGCAAAAATAGATAGAGATTCCGAAAATGTCAGCTTCAAAAAGTAGATTTTTTTTGCAATTTTCGGCCTTCTATGTCGTCTGGTTGCGCCGGCGCCTTTAGGTTTCAAGAACGTACCAACTCGCCCAACAAGAGGTTTTGATGATTCTAAGACCAGTGTCCCCCCTTAAAGGTACAGACAACCACCCAAAACTTCGATTGAGATGACCCCACTGGCGGAAAGATCATGTGTTGCATTGGCTCAAACGACGCCACTTTTACTCATTAAACATTGGTTTACGTTTTTATTTCTTCATGCAAAGACACGAAAACTGACGTTTGGTAACTCAAGCAGCAAACATACAAACTAGAGTTAGAGTGCGGTCACATGACCTTCTACAAGTATACGCAATATTTTATCTGTTTATTAGTATCGGACCGCATGAACCTTTTGATATTATAAGCTTTTTCTCACTTACAGTGTGCAGATAACCCTTCATTTGTAGCGAGCGTTGCTACTGCCCGCTTCTGCTGTCACGTGCGAAAGCGTGGTTTCGGATCTAGCTGACCTGGCTAGGCTCAGACTATCGCCAGAATGACGGCGCCGTAGCCCCGCCACTCATCACGTAGGCGCGGGCATGTGAAAGAACACCTTGCAAATAAAATACCGGCCTGGCCAACAATGCCAACTCATCGCACAGTCTTTTTATTTCAAAAAGTAGTCAAAAAGGTACAAGTGTAGGTCGTTAACCACAGCTGCGCACACTCCTGCGAAAGCAGAACGATGTCCGGAAGCGAGGTGGATTATGGACATCATGACCACTTTTCAATGTTGCTAGAGTGCACACTCTGCCTTTTTTAGAGGTTTCCCAGATTGAAAAATTGTGCGTGTGAAATGTCCACGTGCTTTTCGAAGTAACTGCTGCAAGTGAAAACAGTACAGGGGGCAAGCTTATTACAGTAGAATCTCAATGATACGATTACGGTTGATGTGAATTTTGCAATGATACGAATTTTAATGTTGTTTTGGACGGACTACGTTGTATAAAATGCACCGGTCATTCGGTGTTATACGAACAGTTTCCCCAGCCATTGCGGTGATACGAACGCACGAAATGACCGCTTCATGCGAGCGACTGACTCAGATTTTTTACTGCAGATTTTTTCCGCGAGTTCCTTACGACTTTGGACTGGAAAATGGCAGCGAAAAACAGAAAAATTTTGCTTTTCGTCGACCAGTGTTCGGCCCATCCCAAAGACTGCAACTTCAGCAATGTCGCCGTAAGGTTCCTGCCTGTAAACACCACGAGCCTTCTACAGCCGCTGGATGCGGGAATAATCCGAAATGTGAAGCACCATCTCAAGGGATTGCTGGTGCTGAGGCTCCTGGCGAAAATTGAGTGCAAGGATGAAGACTTGCGGATTAGCCTGCTTGACACATTACATTTCTTGGCCATGTCCTGGAATAATGTGACCCAGGACACGATAGCGAACTGGACACGATCGCGAGATGAAATGTAAGTAGGGGACGATATGAGGTTATCACGTAGGTAGGAATTGTGAAAGTACAAGTTATGGAATAAAGCAAAGCGAAAACACTTACATCGGAATGAGAGTGAAAGAGGTAGTAAGGAGCTTTTAATGGAAGTTAAGCTTGATGTTGGGCTATACTTGCTGTAAATGAAACGCGAACAGCAGAAAGAGGATAATGGTGGAAGCATAGCCATTTGGCCACCAGACAAATACAAGCATGAGGCTTACAGACAATGCCTATTAATTTACCCTTGAAATGCACATTGTTAGCTGCCTGGTTAAATCAACTGATAGAGCGACCACCCAGAAAAGATGTTGATCCAGGTTCAAATTTTTTTGTTAACCACGAAGTTTTTCTTTCTAAGAAATCCGTATGGATTTCCTTCTAGCTTTGCCCTATGAACAGGCAGATGGACAGTTTCTCTCTGATAACCTTCCCTCCACTGCAAAAGTCTCAGACAATTAAAATGTGATACTGCAATGGTTCATGGTTTTTTTTTTTTCCAAGACATTGTGCCTATGGAGATCAAGAGCTTGGAAGCATTTAGAATATTCAGTTTAAGCTTATGAGTAAATTACTGCAACAGAACTCCTCTTTTATGATACTGAAACAATCTGAAAGGACTAGTACAGTTGCGATTTGGGACTTAGACAGCCAAGGGTGCCTACAAAAAATTTTCTGAAATTATCCAACTACCCCTAACCAATTTGCTGGGTTATAAATTAATGACCACAATATTATGTACAATGTAGTGGCAATAGTGTCCATAGAATTTGCACCCTGCATGTCACCTTCTAATATGGTACGCAAAAAGACTATTTTGGTACATTTCCATAGCTGTTTATGCTTACTACACCACATTATACAAAAGCCTTAAGAGGGCCCGAATGCAAGCTGGTTGGCAAAAATGCTATGTTGAAAAAAATAACATACAATATGTATAGACAAGGGACAGTGCTTGTACTGTGTGCCTCCTTTCTCTACACTTGTTTGGCGTGGTTTTTTTTTTTGGCCCTTTTTATAAAAGTAAGTTACCCTGCTTTATTAATTTTTTTTTTTTCACTCACAGATGCACTGTTACAATTATTACCAAGAAAAAAATTTGCTAAAAGATAGCAACGCCCCTCCCCCTGCCAAACCGATTAAGCATGATGCCACCACAATATACACAGATATTTCTGGAAAAAGAAAAAAAGAAAACGTATGTAACCTGAGTAGCATAAGTCTCACCTGCAAGCTTCTCTGCAATGCATCCAAGAACAACACAAATGTTTCGATGCCACGTTGGGTTGTTCCTGCCACTCAGCGAGAGCTCTCTGGAGAGTTGGAACATTTGTGACAATTTTCCGACGGATTCCTTAATAAATAAAATAGAAGCAACTAAATAAGCATGACAATATACAAAGCTGGTCAAAATTAAAGTGAACTTGCACAAGTGTAGTTGGAAGAACATCAAACCAAAACCTGCAGGATAAATATTTTGAGAAGTTGTAAATAAAAGAGAACACACAAGATTTTGGAGACAGTAATAAGTGAGAGCAACAACTCTAACACACAGTTAAATATCTGGCTTACTACCAGCAGTTGTATGCGGCTGTGCCTCATTGTATCTTTAAAAAACACCAAGAACAGTCAGATAAAGTGGTAAACAATGCTATCATAAAAATATTCTGTTCCTATTTTATGCCCTGTTTATCTTGCCACTCCATTTATGCTATAAAATTTTATTTTAAAGGGGCACTGACACAAAAATTTTCGTTTGATGTTTTTTTGCTGCAATACATAGCTGAGGATCTGTTAGCGTTAGCCTTAACACGGCACATCAATTGCTCCAGCGCATCAGATAATTATTTACGGCCTGTTTATTACCAACTAGTTTCACTTTTGGTTTGGGAGAGCTCCAAAAACAACGAGGTGCCTGGTGAAACTGGTGCCATCTAGCCCTCGAAATGGAATAAACAAGTTCGACCACGTGAGCACATATAACTGTGACGCACTTCCGCACGACAAGCGACGAGTGCTCATTTTCTATCAACTGTTGCACGTCCTGCGCATTGCTGTCACTGTTGCTATCATCGTTGTCGGATGGCAATGACTATTTTACACCTGGTATCACCGGGAGTCTACTAACAGAGGCGCAGCAAATAGTCAATGGCGGCCATGACGTCATCATTGCTAGCTGCGCTGCTCGGCTGTCGTGGTGACGTTGAGGAAGTTGGGGGTCCCATTCGGGTCACCTTTGCTATTGTCGATGTCCTGAGGTACGGTGTCTAGCACTTGACTACGCATTGGAACTTCAATATTAATTTAAATTACCTTCAGAGCTGTGTTCGCCGTTGAGATTTGGTAGGTGATATGGGCATGTCCACGAAAATCGATCCCACAGGCTATCTTAGCAGCAAAATTTTGGTGTCAGTGCTCCTTTAAGATACCTAAGGCAGGACCATCGTATATATTATGCTTATCTTCTCATAGATATACACATTTCATTTAGATTGAGAGAAAGAGAAAGAGAGGAAGGGGAGGGGGGGGCCTCCTTTCGGGCTGTTGCATATTAGTACAAAGGCAAGTTTGTGAGTTTTGGCAATGTCTTTCTTTATGGAGGGGAGGGAGGGGGATGGCCAAATGTCATGAATATTTATAACAACCCACAAGGTATTAAACATTTTAATGTTGCATTGTGAATTTGAAAGTTCATTATTTAATGTATATCAGTATACATATTCATTAGGTGTTTGCATGACATGTTTGTTTTCATGAAGTGTCTGTGTGATGTCTAACTGTACTGCCTCATTTGCAGTGAATATTATACACAAGCATATTTAACTGAATTGCTTGGTTGCTCTGTTGTTGTACTTGCATCGAAACCACGTATATGCATGCTGATTGCGCATAGAAGTAAGAGCCTCTGTCAGGCAATATGCCTTTAGCTCTCACACCCTCCTTTCTGTATAAGAAAGAAATACAATAGACTTCAATCTTCAAACATGGTGGCACCCAGGAAGCCCTTCTTGGAAAGGCTTATATACCACAGAGAAAGCAATATTTAGGAGGTCAGGCTTTCATGTTGTGTTAGCATGCACACGTATTGCTATGACAAAGAAATATACATATAAAGCCTGGTGTGTTTCAGGTGTTTTTTTTTTTTTTATAACATCTTACAGAAGAACTGTATATCTAGGCTTGTACGCTATATACTAGGTATTTACAAAATTTTTAATGACAGGTAAATACATCTGAAAGCATACATGGGGCATGCTACAACAGTCATTGCAAAGTATTTAATTATATGGTGCACTGCCTCTGAAATGAGCTACTGTTTTTCTATTGAGCACAATAAAGACAGCAATAGACAATAAACTGTTTGAAAATTGTGACCAGTTTTATAATGCAGTGAATATGTACGGCCTTTTTCGTGGTAAGAAATTGATGTAGCATCCACTTGCAACGTCTAAAAGGCAGCAAGCACATCCTGTGCAAGCATCACTGCAGGAGGCTTTGCTGGGCACATGAATGTATCTTTTGCTGTTGATCTGTATAATACACCCAACAGGCTTCAACATTAGCCCTTACACAATGATCTAGCAGTGCATTTTAAAGAGCTCACCACATCCACCCCTCCCTCCATTTTCCTCACTGGTACACATATCACTGTCACGCACCTTAGTTGGCAGAGGACAATCATCAAGGATGAGAGTAATGACGGCAGGGCCTAAGGGATCATCCATAGGTATGGCATTCACCATGGATCGGACAACCAAAAGCCAGCCAGACTCTTTGTCAGCTATCAGGTGCAGCTTGATCATGAAAGGTGGAGGCTCCTGCTCACTGCAAATATTTTGTGCCAACAATTTAATGCATCCTGTAGTGAACTGGTTCCCCGTAAAGCTAACTAGAAGCACAAGGGTAAAAGCTTAGGCGAGTTGGCCATAGTTTGCAACAGCAATTAGCACAGCATATGAATATTAGGAAAATAGACCGAGTAAAAAAGAGCACTCTTTTGTACTCTGCCTATTTTTCCTACATTTGTACTGTCCTACTTCATACAAGCACAAGGAGCAAGATCACTATGACAAAGTTCAACAGCCAGAAGCACTATAAAAGAAGACCTCAAAGACAAGATAAGGTTGAAAAATCCTCCGACAAGCTTCCTTGCTGCAAATGCTCCCAGAACCATACTCAACTCTCGAGAACAAATGAAATACAAGTTTTAAAAGGGAGTGCTGCATAAAACATAAAACACCCTAATGCTTACTTGTCAACCAAGGTCCGAATAATAGAAAGGGTTTCAAGGATGAGATGCTCCACATAGCTTGTTGCAGGTGCACTAAGAGAGCCTCTTGTGCCATGCCAGCTGAAAGCGGAACTGGACCGGCGCCGCTCACTCGAGCCATCATGGGCCTCAGCAGGAAGCGAACGAGAGCTCTGTCTTCGGTGAAAGCCATACCTTCCACCCGTGCTGCCACCATCATCTACCCCTGACTTGTGGTCCCTGCAGACACAGCAGAGCAGGTTCCCCATCGTTGCTTTCACTCTTTCAAATGCTGTGTGGGCTGATGCGGGGCCTCCACATGTCACAAGGACAGTAGCAAAAGTGCTGGCACAACGACAGCTGCACGAGGCTGACAAATGTCCCTGATGTGGTTTCCAAGCAACAGTGTGGAGGTAAACCATCTGGTGGGCCAGTTGGGTTCCAGCATCACATGGTCAACTTGGGAAGATGCTGCAAATTTCAAAGAGTTCAAACGAACATTAAAGAAAAATGTTAAAGAGAACGTTCCTCAGAGGTACTATTAGATTTAGATGCAGCTCACTGCAAAGAAATGCATCGACTCCATAAAGTTTGGTGCACAACAGCCACATCATCATGCAGCCAAGCAAGCAGCAGACCTTTCAACAGCCCTTCTGGGACACATTACAAATGTTGACACAACCTATTAGGTTTCAATGAAAACCGTATATAGGAGAAACCAACTGCATTTTGAAGAAATGTATAGAACAATAAAGTTATTAAAGGTTGTGAATATAGAGCGACTTGAGGGTTTTAAAAATGGAGCACATGCCCAGAAAATGTAGGTGATGAAAGTGCACTGTAAAAGTGCACGGCATGTTAGCATACAAAAGTGCAAAAATAACTCAATTTCACAACGCACGCTTAAGCTACAAAGACATGAAGTTTTCAGGTTTCTAAATACCTTAATGAATAGCTGTTGTGCACAACCATAAGCAAGATTCCAAGGTGTCTGCCAATTCAAATTTTTCCAATATTTCCCGACTTTCAAAGGTTTTCCCCGATGAATTTAGGCATATTCTTTGACTGATAAGCCTGTTTGACAAACTATATCTGCTGGAAATGAGCACTCAAGTGGTAAACATAGGGACAGGCACCTGCATAAACTACAAGACAACACTGCTTCATTACATTCCATTAACTGAAAGAATTCTTTTACAGTAAATATGCTGTTACACTGTTAAAGAGGAACTCGGGCAGTTTCTTCACTGCTTTCCGATATCGCTGTGTTTAAGTGGTACTGATAGCCCTGTAGCAGGCAAGGCAGGGGGGAAGGAGAGGGATGGGGGGTTCGATTTGCTCAGACACTCACCAATTATATTAAGTATCAAATAAACGACGTGTTCAAACCGAAACCGAAACGGGCAGATGCTTTGTGCAGCATAAGGGATGCCGTCACCGCCTCCCTGCCATGGTGCCAGAAAAAGGAAAGTGGCGAAGTTATACGATGATGTATTGAGTTATGCCAGCGTTTCTGAACTTGAAAATAATGATTTGAGCACTGAAGGATCATCGCTTTGACAGTCTTTAGACATCCTCTGACATCCTGATGGCATGTTATTGGTGAGTGTTAACTAAAAAAAAGTTTTGGTGGGCATAACATGTTAATTTTAGAGTTATAGTTCAAAACTATAAAATCTGCAGATTACAAAAATGCTGTTTTCCACCTCTAGAGTAGAGAGAGGGAGAGAAAGGGAAAGGGAGGTTAACAAGAAGAGATCTCTGGTTGGCTACCCTACACTAGGGAAGGGGAATAAAAGAGGGAAAGGAGAGAAGAGAGTTGAGGGACACATCTACATCACTGCCACTTGTCAGGGCACTGACAACCGGTTACCAAACCCTGTTTCTCGAAGAAATAGCAGCAATGCCCTGACAGCAACTCGTATTGACAACTTTGTAGGCCAGTGCCCTGTGTTTGGTAACTGGGCAGTTGTCCAGCTGACCAAGCGTGGCTGAAAGGGCTGCTCTTTCGGCACTAAACAGGCACATTCGCATAGAAGGTGTAAGATTGTTTCTCTGCACCCATAATGTTCACATAACGGGCTATCAGCCATTCCAATGGTGAAGGAATACACATTGAAGGAGGCTACTCCAACCCATAAACGGGCGAGAAGGGTAAAGTCATGGCCTATCTCTAGTTCCACCTCTAGTTAAACCTCTAGAAGCGAACGGTCCTGACTAGCTTTACCTCGGTTGTGCTAAGCCTTTGTGAGGTTTCTGCATGGTATCACCAGCAACCACAAAGAACACCCAGACATTAAAGTATGTACAGTGTTGTTTACTTTTACAGTGTAAGCTGTTATAAGATCACAACAAGGGCCACTTTTGGCGCCGTAGTTGTCCGCCGCCGCCAGTGCCGCTGCCGGTGTCCGTAACTGCTATCGCGCAAATTTTAGAAAAAAATAACCAGAACCGAGGAGGATTCAAACCACATCCTCTGCGTGGATTCGAACCCACACCCTCTGCATGGCAGTCGATCATTCTACCACTGAGCCACACCTGTGCTTGAAAAATCTTTGCTAAAAGACCTAAACAGGTATAACGTCTGCTGAGCAATCACATTAACAAATTTAATGTTACGTGGCAGAATAATAATGCGCCACTACACGTCGGCAAAAGTGGATTGCATAACGAGTTCGAGGAGTCATTTGAAAGAACACAGGGCTGCATGGTTTGTAGCTATGAACCCATTACAGACGCATCATCAGCATCATCATTATCTCCAACATTTCCGTCATCATTATTACAAAGCGCTGCCCTTTGAAGCAGTTTTGTCGTATGGTTCCATGCATCACGCAGCAGGCAACGTACGCAGCCCCTCCAGCAACCTGAATTGGCTCTTCGATATACCTGATGGCACCTCCTCGTAAGGTGCGGCCCGCTGCTGAAAAAGCGATTCGCAGAGCTACGCGCGCGGCTGCAGCAAGACAACGTTGGGCACAACAGACAGCTGTGCAGAGAGAAGCCCAAACCGCAGCTCGCCGTCGACGTCAAGCCGAGAGATCGGTTCGTTCTTGGGAAAACGACGCCAAGAGTCTCTCTAAGATATGAAGTTTTACAGATTTGCATGTTACCTTACCACAGTAATTATGGTGTAGTGGGTACTTCCCTACTTGGCGAAATGATAAGAGTTATGGCGCAGGGGATACCTACCACCTCTACTTGCACTAGTTCCCTCAAGCGTTTAAAATGGCCTCCAAGAAGTTCGCTCCTCCAGCTTACGCTGTCACTGTCCTGCAGTTCTACACAGGCCTGGCTCTTTTTTCATTGCCAGTCATCCCCTTCATAGTTGTCCGGTGGTGCAACTGGCAGGCCAGTATCGTTCTGGCAATGCCACTAGATATACAAACAGTTCTCATTTTCATGGGCTCATAACAGTGGATCTATGCATCGCCATGTTTCACCAACGTTTCACCGTCACTTCCCGGGTGTGATACTCTGTGTCTGTCTGATGTCTCACACACTATCGAACAGCCCCCTTTTCATCAACACTAAACCTTTCAAGCATATGCCACCACTGCAGGTAAGCCAAAGCTGTTACCCTCCAGACAAAACTTCAAAAGATAATTAACATAAAATGTGTTGCATTTACAATGTAACAACACTGTGAAACATTATTTTAAAGCTTTATTAGAATGGGGAAAAGGATTGTCAAGCTACATTATTTTTTAATATATATATACTTTACATTCACAAACAAAATAGAAAACAACTTCTACGAGCTTCATTTTTAAAAGGCAATCACTGAGATTTTTAAAACGACACAGCAGCTACAGTTTAATGACCATAAACCTGTCTCACTTTGTTTATTCCATTCTTGCATGCAAAATAAGTCTGAAATGTGGAAAATAGAAACATGGAGCAAGGAGTGTCAAAGGTGCTCAGCAATCTCCTTTTTAATTGCCATGCTTTGTGAACATTGTGGATTTTGAAAGAACTCGAATAGATTTAGATGGCTAACACTTTGTGACAATGCAGCATGAGTAGGATAAAGATGCTGCATTCTCACCAAATGGTCAATTTTTTATATGTGGTCATCATACATTTTATCTCAGCAACATCATTTCCTATGCTATCTTCACAACCTTTAATTGACAGAATTTTTTCTTCTGCAAAAAGGCTTCACGTGACAGCTATTTAACCACTGATCATCCATAGTACTGCGCCATCATGCGACGACTTCTCCATTAAGATAATAAGCTCAGAAGGCTGTTTCATCTCATACGTGGCAAAGTTCCTTTCGACCTTCACATAATACAGCACTCTTCGGAGTTATTTGCACTTAATTTGAAGGAAAAAAAATACTCATTTTAAGTATGTACCTGACTTCTCTCACTGCTTCACACTCACCTTTCTTCAGCTATATGACAAGGCAACCAGAAAACTGTGTACCAGAACCCCCGTTTGTCACAAGAAGTTTTATATTTCTTATCATAACTGATGTGCTCGTAATCCCACTTTCTGCATGCGACCCAATACATCCTGACAGGAAATGTAAAACTAGTTCTGCACGGTGTGCAGTGGTTGTGTGTCCCCACAGCAGCATTTTAAAGGAAAAGGTTAGCATCTGTATGAGTGGGCCTTTAAGCTATAAAGAAAACCCATAGAGACTGTGCCAAAACAAAACTTCACAGTTGAAAAAATTTGTCCAGCTCCTGAGGTTGATCCCAGGACTGCTCTACCATCCGAACTAAACAGGAACATGAATGTTCATTTCACTGTACAACTTATTCTGGCACAGCCGTATGGGCTTCCTATGAAATTTTGTGCTACTATTGGTTGGACGACAATTTATTCTTTCATGAACCTTCCTCCGCCTTGTTAAATGCCACAGAGTTGATATGAAATCACTGTTGTCCACCACTACTGCTCTCATTCCTATTTAATAGGCTTCATCATCTGTCCCACATTTTCCTTTCCCCATCCACTTGTTTTTCTCCCCATCATGTCTCGTTTTTGTTTTCACATTGTTACAGCAGCCTAGAGGCACTATGTTGCCAAAGAGTGCTTGATACATACATGAATAATTTAGGCAACATCTATGAAGATTCCACAGTGACCCTGCTTCTTCATTCAAAAACCAGAAAAATGGTGATAAGAAAAGGAGTCACACAAGGGGGTACAACCTCCCCAATGTTGTTCACTACATGCTCAGAAGAAATGCTCAAACAATTAGAGCAGGATGAAACTGGGATAAAAATGGGCAATGAATACCTAAGCAGCCTACAGTTTGCAGGTGACATAGTGCTCTTCAGCAATGAAGGGGATTAACTGAAAAAAAAAAAAGAAGAAGAAGAAGAAAACTTAAGTCGAGATCTCAAGTCTTAAAGTAGGACTAAAAATGAACATGCTAAAGACAAACGTAATGTTCAACAACCTGGCACAACCTCATGAGTTTAGTATTAACAACCAGCTTCCAGAATCGGTGCCAGAGTATACATACTATATAGGTAAGCCACTAACAGTGGTGTCTACTCATGAAAAAGAAATTCGCTGAAGGATAAAGCTAGGATGGAGCGCAAACAAAGGCATTTTAAAATCATGACAGCAAAGTTACCACTACTCCTGAAGCGAAAAATGTTCAATCACTGCTACTACCAGTACTGACTTAAAGTGCTGAAACCTGGAGGATAATAGAGACTTGAAAAAAAGCAAGGAACCATGCAGCGTGCAATGGAAAGAAAAATGATAAGCATAACATTGAGAGATCAGAATGGAGACGAGCACAATTAGTCATAATTGATATTCTTGTCAACATTAAGTGAAATAAATGGACCTGGGTGGGTCACGTAATGTGTAGAAAAGATAACTGGTGGTCAACTAGAACAACCGAATAGATACAGAGGGATAGGAAATGCAGCCATGGGTGACAGCAAATTAAAAGGAAGTTCACAGGAATAAAGTGGAACCAGCTAGCACAAGATAGGGCCAATTGGATGTCCATAACAGTTGCCCATAATAGTTGCCACATATGTACAGTCAGCAGCAAAAGTTTGCGGGACGCGGAACTGTCGAAGCACCTATATTACCGCTTAGCCTTGTAACGTAGCCTCGAATGAAATGTTACAGCCTGTACATCGCAAAAATGTCTACCCATTGAAACTCTTAATTCAAGGCTAGGTAGCGCGGCTAAGTGGTAATATGCTTTTTTCCGAAGTTTCGGATCCCGCAATCTTTTGCTGTTGACTGTACATGCACACTGAATAAGACACACCGTTCACTGGCACACCATACAGGTGCATACAAACTTCAGATAACAGCTGCTATAGTCTTGCTTACCGAGTGTATTAAACAAATTCAAACTAACAAATGTAAATCCGTGCACAATGTCTAAATATTGAATTTTAAATATGGTGTCCTTGAATGTTTTTTTATGTTATGACTGTCGAGTTATCGTGATTTCAATGTGTGTATTAAGATTGAAATAGTTTTGCTACCGCATAAGATGAAACCATAGCAATGAAGTTACAAGGACAAGGAAATACAGAGGACATGCACTAACTTTCAATTGATAATTTCAGATAAACATCACATTTATACTAGCAACACGAAGGCAGTGCCAAGATATCAGCCATGCATTTCAGTACCAGCAAGATGTGCAATTTCTTTTGCACTCAGAGCAATTGATAGGGCACTGATGTAGCTAGTAGTTCCCTTTTTATGCAGTCAGGTTAGCTTCTACTACCTCCCACATGTACTTATCTACATGCCTAAACATGACTATACATTTTCTACTACACATCCTTTAAACAGTGGCTCACATCCGCAATCATCACAGTGCACTGACACATAACTGTCTTGGTAACAATTAAAATTTTTCTTTTTAAGGCATCTCTTAGTCTGGCATATGTAAACTTTGCTGCATGAGAATGAAATGCGATAAAGACGCCTTGTGTGCGGGGCGCAGGAGGGTTTTGGTGTTTTTTTCACGCATTCTCAGCAGTTCCTATAAAAATTATTAGTGTCCTTGCATATGCTACCCAGTTTGTGAAGAGCCGAAAACACAAATTCGACATCCAACTTAGTGGCAACTTTCTTTAACCCGTGCGACAACCCATGCATATATGGCATGACTATTTTCTTTCTAGTTTTGCAAATGCACTTTCTAGAGTCCACCGGCTACCTTAGTTTCTTCAGAGCTTTCTTTGCTACTGACAGGAGTACATGAACAGGGTAACCTGCGTCCTGCAGATGCTATTTTAGTCTTACTATGCTGTGGCGCATCTGATGACAGCATGACCTCCGCAGCACATCCAATACAAGGTTTGTGATTGCATGCTTTACCTACTTCGAATGTGCCGATGCATAAGGAAGCAGCAACCTTTTTTCCCAAAATTGCAGATGTGAAATACTGATTAAAGAATGTGTAATGTTTAGGAAAGTGGATAAGTACACGTGGGAGATTATAAAAGCTGACCTGTGTCTGTGTGTCGCTTGTCTGTGCGTCTCCTTCCTTCGTCCCCGTTTGTTTCGCGCAAGTACCACCATGAATTCGTTCCAACTAGGCCGGCTAGCCGTTTTGCTTAAGCTGACCTGATCGTGAAAGAAGGAACTAACTGCATCATAACCCAATCGGTTCCACCAAGTGCAAATGAAATTGCTTATCTAGCTGGTGCTGGAATGCATGGCTGATATCTTGGCAAAGACTTCGTGATGCTGGTATAAATGTGATGTTTTTCTGAAATAAAGATCAGCTGAAAGTTAATGCATGTCCTGTAGTTTTCCTTGTCACTTCAGTGCTATGGATTCATCTTATGGAACACACCAACAGGCCCAAAAATCACTCCTGGTATGTACCAGATGTTTCTGCCTTTGCGTTAAGGCGGGGCTAGTCAAGCTGCACGTTTTTCCCTGTCATCCTCACCATAAACAGTACACTCTATTGTAAACAAATGTACTGATGTGGTGGAAATAAAGCAAATCTCAAAATCTCACTGGGAGAGGTCTTTGTCCTGCAGTGGACTTAGAACAGACTGAGAATACTTACAACTGTATGCGTGTGCATGTGAATAAAATATAATTAACACTCATTCCTGCAAACTAAATGTGCTTTTTGTCTATGTACCTGCTTTTTTTGTCTATGTACCTGCTCTATGTACCTTTTTGTCTATGTACAGCTTACATGCCTGCAGAGCATGTAGGCTCTCCATTTTGACTCGCACAGTGATGCCTTGCAATGAATGAAGGCGTTTGTGCAGCCTATGCTATCACGCTCAGCCGAACTGCTCACGAGCACACATGGCATGGATCAACCTGGGACACACAAGAGCACTAGCTACAGGCACTTGTGCGGCCGAGCAAGTGTGCCGACATGCATGCATCACTTGAAAACACTTGTGATGTTGCTTCGCCAGTTGTGTACATGCTCTGAGGGCACTGTCTCACTGTACCCCAGGCCACTGGAAACACACGTATCTTTTGATAATGCATTTGACTTCTCACATCACTAGGTATGAAAAGAGATGCCAACTTTCAGTGTGACCCCATATGTGACCCCAATAAGTGAGTACAACATCATCACCATCATCATCCTCATCATCAGCCTGTTTAGGTCCACTGCAGGATGAAGGCCTCTCCCAACGATTTCCAATCCACCCTATCCTGAGTGAGTTGGAGTTGTAGACATCGTGTGGGAGGTGGTGGCCAAGTACTTCATCAGGGAGGCCAATTCCTGTTCTGGTGTAGGAGTGGGTCGTAAACGGCAGTTGAATGACTGAAAGCCTTTCAGGTACCCGACCGTCACGGGGCCCCTCTACCGACGTAATCTTGAGCAGTATAGCAACCTTCTAAAGGTTGCCTCACAGGAAAAGCAGTTATGTACAGACTTGCACACACCAGCCAGTGCATCATGAGATCCTCCAGAGGGAAATGAGCCTTCGGAATGCTCTACACAGTAGTGGATGGTACTGTACAATGCTGCTTAAAGATGTTCACTGCCAGTTAGGGCAATTATTACACAATAATTTAGCTTTACAAAAGCTTAGCATTCCAAACTGTCACAAAGAGTTCAAGATGTATCAGACACTAGAGGAATAGCACTAAAAGGCTGATATTCCAATGTTTTTCAAGAGTCCAAGTCTTGGAGAAAATTACTAAGCAAGTAAACACCGCAGCCTCGCCTAGAAAACATAACGAACTTTTGCGTGGAATGAATGCAGTAAACATCGTAAAAAAACGCGACATGGTTGGTTTCATGTGTGTTACCTCAGTACATCATACCGATACACATACACATTTGACTTCCCACATGGCAAACATTTTAGCATTTAGAAATGTATTCAATGCGAAGTTAAAATGAATTCTCATGTATTAACGTTCTATTATGGTGTAGCCGTGCATTTAAATGAAGGAAGGCACTGCTTCACTCGGTAAATTATGATTTCAACACAGCAAGCTCGCCTGCTTCGAGACTTGTATAGAATGGGTAGGTTAGTAAGCTTGTGACGGCTATTTCACCTTTTTTTCTTCACTTCACACTTTTCTTTCTTCGAACTAATGCAGTTTCGAAAATGACTTCAGACGCTTGGCATCCGGATGGGCAGAAACATATGCGTACGCGGTTTCAGAGACTGCAAAGCAGAATCCAGTTTACTGACATTCTTAGTAACTTCATCAAAAAAGCAGACAGTTATGCGGCGGTCTTTTACAAACACTAAAAAATGCTCGAGAAGTCACCGATGTTGTAAGCCCGTGACCTTAACTCCACGTACTACATACATACGTAACAAAACGCAGAGCCATTATCTAACGACCGGCTTGTCTCCACCTTTGACAGTCAGCGGCACATGTGACGTTATGCAGTCCGCGGCAAAATATATACATAGCAAGCACATTGACAGAAACATATATTACTATGTTGGAGCGTCAATTATTGATAAACGTCCTGGAGTCGAGTTTCGCGTACAGGTGATCTTCCGCGACCGCAGATACTCGTCCAGATCAAGTATGACATCACAATTCAAGTAAAACGTAGTGCGTTTCCCGACAGCGCTTTCAAACAGCTCAATCAAACAGTCCCTTTATAAATAAACTCAAGGTGCAACGATAAAAACTGGAAATTGAACGGAAATATTTTCCCTCAGGACACCCGAACAGACGGGAACGAGATGAACACTCGCTAAGCTATCTGTAGCATGTATTTTATAAGCGATGGACGTAAGCTTTAATTTCAACATAACGCGCCCGTGATCAGGCAAGCCAAATGCATCTCAATGGAACATTTACCTGAAACACTCATGTAAACATTAGATGTCAATGCCTCCGTCAGTCCGCCATCAGCTTCAGCCACTGCTGAGTAACAACACGACCGCTTTAGCAGGCGCACTTTCGTAGGAAAGGACTTATGTCGTCTTTATACAATTTGTAGTAACTACAAGTAAATAAAGCTGCGCCTGCTGATGTTCTTTATAGTGGCAACATATTGAACGCAGTAGCACATCACTTTATATCAGGGACCACCACGCCCCCTCCTTTGGCCTGGAAGAGGGAAAGGCAAGAGCAGTCCACGGGCAAGAGTTTAGGAAGGAAAAGGAGGGCACAGATGGGAGAGGCGTTGCCCTCTGGCTGCCCCACGAAGGGGATTGTGCGGAGCAGCCGAGCGAGGTGGGAAGGAAGTGGCCCCAACCTGATTGATGACGATCACGGAAAAAGAAGGCGGATGCCGAGTGGGTTTGACGCGAGTGCTGATCGAAGGTACAAGCGTAAATCAAGCGGCACCCGCGCAGGAAGTAGAACAAGCATGGGACAGGGTCCTGCGTTAAAGCTCCGTGCGTCCGCACTGATGAAATCGGACACTCGAACGTAGTGCTGCTGGGAGGAAAGGTGCCGAACATTTTCGCGGTCTCAGGTAAGCAGACAGAGTCGCTAAGCCTAACGTTTTTTTCTATTTCTTTTTCGACGCTTCTAAACTACTGCTAGTTCGTACAGCCTGGTGTGACAGATACGATGGAAATGCACCTTTACATCACCAAAAAATGTTTGCTGAGCTATCTGTCGCACGCTTCTACATGAAATCGGTAGCTGAAACACGGTTGACATGGTTCATGGTGAAACAGCTTTTATGGGGGTTTTTTTTTAGCCCACGGGCCTTGATCAACAAGTGATGCTAGGCGTATATTCGTGATGCTTGCTGCTATAAGGTAGCAGAAACTACTGGCAGCAAAACTGTTTTAATCATGATATTGATCTATTTGGTGAGTTGAATGTGATGGTAATTCCAAGCCCATTAATGTTTTGAAACACTGTAAACTTCGCAGGTCTCGCAGCTGTGCAGCCATGGCAACAGACACAAGTGACATCGCCAAGCAAGGCTACGTTCGAGTTCGCAGTCGTAACATCGGCGTAAGTAGGCGCAGATGGGCGTGTTTTGAATATATGCGAGACGACGTGTGCGTGTTTAAAGAGCGTTAGAGCATGAATCAACTCGGTGCCCATGCTAGTACGCTGGCGTTCGGCAAACCGTTTACTTCCTTGCTTGCGCATGCGAGTTTTGTGTGTTGCTTGAGCTGCTGCATGGGGTGTACTAAACTAGTGCCGGGCTCCTCGCTTTCTCATCAATTTTTGTTGTTACGTTTGTGACAAACTCAAATTCCACGTTTTGATATGTGCTGATTATTTGGGCTCACGTTCAGTTTATCATACATGATTTGCATGTGGGGAAAGCAGCTGAATTTAGCAGTTGTTTGAACTGTTGGGGTTTATAAACTTGTCTGTCGTTCCATTTCGCGTTATGCTACGCTTAAACAATACTGGCTTGTGTATGTAATTTGTGGTTGATACACGTTGTGTGCGGAAAAACGGCTAGATAAATCAGTGTATGACAGTTGTGTGTATTGTATGCGCTTGTTAAACATCTTGGACGTCCTCTGAATTAGACGCTTCCGAGTATTATGCCGTCTAATATTTTGTTGCCAGTGCAGTATAGTGAGCTACGTATGTGTTAGATCATGTGGAAGGGTATAAACCCAGCACTTTGATTTTGGAATCTAAAGTGTGTAATAATAATTGATGGGGATTCACATGCCAAAACTAGCTATCATTATTGGGCGTGTGCTGTGGTGGAAAGCCCCTGGGTAATTTTTACCACCTTGGGTTCTATAACATGCACCTAAATCTAAGTACACAGGTGTTTTTTGCATCCCCCCCCCCCCCCCCCCCCTATAAAATGTAGCCATCATGGTTGGGATTCGATCCCATGACCTCAAGCTTCACAAGCCACCACATAGCCACTAAGCTATTACAGCGAGTGAAATTTAAAGCTGCCATGCAGGTAGTGGAAAGAGATGTTGAGGCTAAAACTGTTTATACTTAAACTGTTTATAGCTTGTACTATACGAACTGAGGAACGCTGATGAATTAGAAATTTAAATAACAGATTCTCTTTGATTAGTATCTTTTGTTAATGTCAAATCCCCCTCCCCCATGGTGTTCATAGGTGGTTTAAGACTGGCTACATGAATTGCCTTGATCAAGAAGTGGAGTGCTTATGAAATGATTTGTTATGGTGTAAATCATACTGCACAGTTTTGAAACTCTTGCAACGGTTTGGCATTGTTTATCTTCACAGCATTCTGAATGTAATGAGGCTGTGAGTTACATATGAAATAGCAGGGCCACCAATATACGAAGTTATCAAGGGTGGTCCAGGTGCTAAATTTGTGCTATGTTGCTACAATGCTGCTTGTGTGGGTACTGCCAGCTGCAGACGAATGCTACTTAAAGGGCCCTAACACCACTCCCGACATTTTTTGAACATTTCAAGTTAACACACGCATCAAGTTGAGGATGTCGTCATGATGAACGATGCCAAATGTGGCAGTGCTACACGCCACGGCCACGCCACGAACTCGAAAAAAAATCCCGTGCGCCTCTCCGGGCATTTCCGGCATACCATAGTTAGCTGTGACGACGACAAGTGAGAGCAACATGGTTTTTGGTGAGGTCAACAGAGGCAGAGCTTCGCTGATTGGTTGAAGAACTCTGACTTTTGGTTACTCTGCTAGCAATTGCACATGCTCCCTGCCTGTCTGTTCTTCCTCTTCATGTGTTGTTCATGCGGACTAGAAACTAACAACTGTACCAGCGAGCAGAACACGACGGGGAGCGCTAACGCAGAGTGTCGGCACAGAACCAACAAAACACTTGCATGAGCACGGAGGCCAGTGGAGGCATGTCAACCAGAAGTGGACAGTCTTTTTAACTGTGGTTCATCGCTGATGTGCGTCACATGACACTCAGAGGAGCACTTGGCGACTGGTAAGCGGCCGGCGCGTGGTGCGGGAGAGAGTGAAACAAGCAAGCGCCGCATTCTAATAATGAAGTGTGTGTAACTCCACTATTTCGGCAGTTTCGAAAAATTCTTACGGCTAGGTGTTTGTTGTGGACACCGGCACGTAAGCAATACCACAACTAAATTTTGACCTCTGGGTGTTTTACAGGCCCTTTAACTGTGCTGAAATTTACTTTTTTTTGCCTGCTTGCTTGTGTGGCACAATTGAACGCTTTTGGCATAAATTATCCTTGGTGTAGTTACTGTGGCCATGGCTACAGACAAATCCAATCGCGTCTGCTTCATGTTCCGTTAGCCAGTCTGCATTCTTATATTGCATTGAAATGCAACCATCTTGGCCGGCATCAAAGTAGCGGGTTCAATGTCCATAATGCTTCACAGCAATGCTAAGTATTTCTGTTGTGGTGAGGCATACCAAAGGAGTCTGTGGATTTGCAACACTCACTCTAGTAGGAGTGCCCATCCACTGTGTTGCCATATGTCATATACATGCTCTAGAATTATTTCTGTACCTAATATTTTTTAAGTAATTGTGGCATATGATGATCCATTAGCCATATGAAGTCTAGCCAATGACAGTGTTTATTGTGCATGTAGGCGATCATGAACTTGCAATTTTTTGTTTAGGAGCTTGCTAGCCAAGCTTCTCATGCTCGTGCCTTGTCCGTTGTCGATAGCTTGTACACTAGTTCTCGTTGGTCCCGCCATAGGCGCAGCTGTGCTCTCTCCGGTGATTTCAAGAATGCTCACTATACTCCATCTCAGAAGTACCTTGCAGCACTGTGGAAGCTGCAGGGCTTTTTAGCCAATGGGAAACGCGAAAGCTCATCAAGATGTATTCATCCGTGTCGCGTCGTCTGCTGGGCGTCTCTTTGGCATCGGCTCGCCTGCGAGAACCTCTTCGGGGACGCCACCTCGCCGTTTCTCCGATGTTCAGAAACCTATTTGTAGACGGAGCGTTCGCTGACATTTGTGAGGAACGCCGTTATTTTTATGACAGCGTTCATACTTGCGCTTTCACCAAGTTCTTTTTTCACCGCACCAAACACATTAAGCACTACTAACCTTGCTTCTTTTGTAAAATAGTTTGTCCTGTAGCGATCTGCAGAATCATTTGACGCACCTTCAGAGACCATCGCGCACTGGTCTTGAGCGGAAGACCAAATTATCGGCGCAGCAAACAATTTTAGGCATTCTGGGCGTCTCTCATCGTGGACGCATCACCAACGCTAATGTTGTGGCGCCATCTGCTATGTTTACATCAAACTAATTTTACGGTTCGGCACCACCTTGGTAGTCCTAGCAGCATGTAAACAAAGGAGCGATCTAAATAACAGCAACAAAATATACCTGATGCCTTGCCTTCAGCGTTAGATGAGACTAAGCGATGACAGGTTATAACATTTATTTTGTGCTGCCTGGGTAGAGAACCAGTAAAAAGCACGAATTCGGATGGAAGCGGGCGGTCTGGGCTGTATGGGGGCTGCCATGTTCCCGTACGTCATCGTGGTTAGGGAGGTTATTACTATTGCCAGCTGGTAACTGCTACAATAATTGAGAGTTTGCGAAGTACGTGCCTAACGTACTTCGTATCGCTGTAACGCGTCATGCAAGAAGCACAGCTAAAGCCCTTGTATATGATTAATAATGAAACAGTTATGCCCGGAACTATATTATATACTGCGCAAGAGTACTGCCTGTGTACTCCTCGTAGCTTCGGCAGTGCTGCAACGTAATTGTGAGATGGAGTATAGATGGCGCGCCACCGCTCAAGGCGGCGTACACCACTCTCGACGCGTGCCGCTAGAGAGCCGTGCCTCTCGTTTGGCGCGCATCCTTTCTTTTCGCCGGGAACTCACTCATTGAACACTCTTCGTTACCGCTCCGCAGCATGAACACCCCAGCCAAGGCAGCAGCACGGTGGGCTCACAACGCTCCGGCCAGAGCCATAACAGGGAGCGCGCCACTGTTAAGCTCTCATCCAGGATAATAGTGTAGTGATGGCCATGTACTTGGCATCGAACTTGTCAGAAGGAGATGTCGCCAAGTACATCGAGAAGGCAATGCTTCGATACAGGACCGTGTTTAAACACGGTCCCTTCGTACTCGTTGGAGATCTGAACGTTGACATCATGCAAAACGATTGGCTAATCCAACACATGATGTCACGTTACACTCTCCGATGTGCATTGTACGACTGCAAATGTCCCACCATCATCAAGGGCACCTGTATCGATGTTGCCTTCTCGAACTTTCCATTGTGTCCCATCATCAATGTTCCCTTGGCATCATACTTTACTGATCATAAAACAATCATCTTTAAAGGAAAACGAGTCCCTGAGCTCATCGAGGGACGCCCTTTTGTACTTCGTAAAAGAACATCTCTTGTGTATATATAATATATATAGTTCATCAAAATGTACGTAATGCATCCAATTTAAATTAATAAACATTCTGTATGCAATGTATATATAACAACGTTGTCACATCTATATATGATGGTAGAGGAATGTGTACGATACGGAGGATTCACGGGTTACCCGATCATCTCCGAGCGAGCTTCTAACATCATTCACTTCGTGGATATGGCGGTGTTCTTTTTTTGAACAGAGGAAGTTTTTCTTCCAGGTTTTACTGGTTGAGTTTACATTTCTGGTTGGAACTTCATAATACTTGTAACTTGCAGAGCTCCTACATCTCATTAATTAATGCTTCACTGCTGTGGCCATTCTGTGTGTAGTAGTTTGTTTCAATAGAGCATATGAAAACGCATCTGTCGGTGAAAAAAAGCGCAGGCATCCCTTACTCTTACCTTGTGCTTTATGCCTAAAGATGCAACACTGTTAAAGTGCAGTTGTAGTTACCTCTTGTGGGATGACGCCTGGAGGCACAACTTTATTGCCTCCTTGGTGGTGCCACTAGTATCACTGCTCCTTAGCATTCTTTTCGAGAGAACAGGCTTCTGTGCTGTGCACTAACATCACAGCAACATTACATTGCACCATAACCTACATTTGAGTCGTCACGATGCTGTAGAGTTTATTGGTTAGACCATGGGTGTTGAGCATACACTCATACATGCACTTTGCACAAAAGCGTTCATCCTATTCGTTACACTGCATTCTCTACCACATGGTCCCCCATAGGCAATCTCCTTGCTGACTGCTTCGCATGACACAGATTCCCACAATGCGTGGGATCTGCAGGATTTTATTGTCAAGAAAACTGCTTTCTGGAGGAACTCGAGTACCAAATACTCAAAGGTTGCACTACTGCTGAAGCGCTTGGTCCTGTAGGAAGCAAAACTGAAATTAAAAATGGGCTCCCACTCATGCTGGGAAGATATTTGGCCAGCGAAGCCATGGTATCATCTGATCCGATAGACGATTGAGTAGAGAACTACGTGAAATAATTGAGAGCTGGTCAAATACACTGTACCATCATGGTTAGGAGTCAAGTACATGCGGCCTTTCCATATTCTTATCACTACACCAACAAAATTCATTGCTAGGCAGTTTGCATTTAGAAAAAAGAGTGACCAGCTAAAGGAGTAATGACGCGAATTTTCGACATTCTTTTATTGTTTCTGTAAATAAGAGCCCAGGCGTTGAGAGCCCTAAAAAGAGTATCGCTGTGCCTCGCAACACAGTGAATATATTTTTAAAATGGCACGCTTAAAAGCTCACTTTTGGTTTTGATTTCAAGGGGGCAGTTTCCTAGTCACGTGTCAACACAGTCGGACATATGTCTGCTAGCGTGGGGGCAGCGAGTCGTGATGGTGTCGCTGTACCTTTGTTGGCTGCGGTCAATCGCACGTGGGGCACACAAACAAGATGATTTCACGGTCGTCCAGCGACTCTGACAGCAATTTCGGCGATTTTCAAGATACTGTGTTCATATGTCATCGTATTGTCCATTGCGCTGAGGCTGGCTTGCAGATGCTGGGTGATGAAAACTTTAAAATCAAACTAAAATATTTTGTACACGTTTTCTGGCTTCGGTGTGTGGAGAGCGTTAACAATGCAAGGCTAGAAAATGAAAAAATATCCTTTTTGCACCACTGTAAAATAGTGTCAGTACTCCTTTAAGAAAACTGTGCACCCTGCAGTACTCCTTTAAGAAAACTATGCACCCTGCTGTGGGAGAGCTGCATGTAGCTGTCGCTGCAATTTAGCCTGGGAGACTAAGAGTGTCCATGGACTTTGCGCATTGGAAATGCGTGCGTCATCTGCTGCATGCATTTGGGACATTGAGTACAAAGGCACTGGTAGACATGCATCTTCGTGTTTCTGGTTCTAGGATTAAACCTTGTGTTATTACTAATTTATTTGGAGATTGTCTCAATTATACTGAGGTGAAGTTAATTAACACTTTTATTGGAAATGTGCTGCTTTTACTTTGTAATTATCAAAGTCCTTAACAAACTGTGTAAAATTGTTTAATCTAGTACGTATAACTTCAGTGGATATAGCCACTTCTTGCTTCAATTCATGCAGTGGTTTTCTGCTAATGTATATAGATGCGAAGGAGTTCTGGGATCTGAGTCATATGCATCTTTGCTGTAAAGCAGTATGCATAATTTAGCATGCAGTGCCTCTTTAACATTGGCCTGAAGTCGAGTGGTATCATGTTCAGTAGCTATTTCCCTGAAGATTAAGTCATCTGGATATGAGTATAGTACTAGAGATGTTGTTGCTGTAGGTTAGTCATTAATACAGATCAGGAATATAAAAGAGCTCAGAGATTTGGAGCTTTGTACATATCTCTTCTAGTTTCATACTGTGAAATGAGTTGCGGTCTTGTATAATGCATTTGTTGCTTATCACTTAACACTTGCTTTGTAATGGCACTGGATTATTCATGTTGTATGGCACAAAGCATCTCTATTTGCTTTCTGTAGTTTTCAAATTTTATGTGCAGGATGCCAAAATGTGGCTGTACCGTTCGGTGGTATAGAGCAGAGACTCCAAAACATGCGACTTGGAGGGCCCATGTAGCTGTTACTGTGCATTCACACACATTGTTCACCCTGTATTGCATCAGTCTGCTTGGAGTTCTTAGTAATATGTGCAAGGCTAAAAAGTAATTTGTGGTTGTGTCTGTAGGTGTGGCAACGGCGGTGGCTCGTGCTGCGCAAGGCAACCAGCACAACGGCATGTCGTCTGGAGAAGTACCTCGAGGAAAAACATGCCCGTACCCACACTGGACAAAAGGTGGTACTGCTGACACCAGCCACTAGCATCACCCGTCTGCCGTCTAGTGTTCGGAAACATGCCTTCTCCATCTGCTTTCAAGATGGATCAGTCAAATCAGTGGCGTGCGATTCAGGTAACGATTTGGGGATGTCTTGAGTTGTCATTGCGTCTGTTGGCTCTTCTAACAGTGAAAGCAAGGACAAATATTCTTGGTCTAGTCTGTATGTACTTCATGATAGCAAATTAAAGAGCGTCTAGACGACCCCAAGCAACCTATTCCTATTCTGATCGGCCAGTCATTACTGTTCATTGGCAGTGGGCAATGCTTATACAGTGAAACTTCAATTATACGACGTTCTCGGGACCGCGAAAAAGCGTCGTAAAATCCGAACAGAAAAATTTATGCCCTTGAGTGCGCCGCAATCCACTGGTGTGATTCGCAACAGCCATAGCGAAACATGACACACACTTAAGGGGGGGCGCGGCCTTTGAAAGTAAAAAAAATGCGAAAAACACACTTTTCGGAAAACCGCATATTTACACTGTATGTGCGATAAACTACCCCTCCTGTAATTTTCAGCACCTAATTCGTCTTAAAACTACTTCATATCAAATATATTGCCGCTGCTGTGCCGCTGAAACACGCTCCGAAACAGCACAACTTCAAGCCATTTTGGGTTTGTTTTAAAGTTGTGCACTTTTTTCCACCGCCGTCGGCGGGAGTGGCGGTGGCATGGTGGAAGCATGGTTCGCGCATGATTCGGGGGCTCGCAGGGGCATTCGAGTATCCCGCGCTTGGATGCGAAGCTGCGATTGCGCCAAACGCGCGCTCCTCAAAAGAGTGAGGGAACGTGCGGCCGCTACTGGCCGCTGCGCGTGATGACGCGGTGGCCTTCTCCAGTGACTGCTCTGTGCGTCGTCTGCTACGGTTAGGGTTAGCGCCTGCTTCGTGGTTGTCGCCGCGATGTCTGCCTTTGTGTGTGCCACTTCGCTTTTCGTTATCACACGAGGGAGAACGAGAGAGAGATGGTTGGTCGCAAAGGGTGAAGAGAATGGGGGAAGACAACAACCGCACCACGCTATGCCGCTACTCGCTGTGCCAGCAGCTGCTGGTAGGGCCAGGGGAAGGTGAACGAACGGCAGCGGAAAGCCGAAACGAACCGGTTTCCCAAGCGCTCAGCATGCGGATGGGTGACAAAGAGCCGGTGCAACGAAAGACGCCCTTGGGCACTTCCCTTTTCTTCGCCGTTTGTTCACCCTGCTTCGAGTGGATCGTCGCGTAACGCAGGTTCGGTGTAAGATCGTATCGTATAATTGAGGTTTTTAATGTATTGTGTCTATGGGGCTTTCGCCGGGACCGGACTAATCCGTCGTAAAATGCGGGTCGTTGTAAAACCAGGGTTCCACTGTACAATCGGAATAAAATTGGTAGACAGTAAAACCTCATTATAACGAAGTTGAAGGGGGAGTGGTGATTACTTCGTTATAGCCATTAGTTTGTTATAACTAATATCAGTTTCATTTATAGGAATTTCAAGGGGAATTGCGATTACTTCGTTATATCCGGGTTCGTTATAACGAGGTTCTACTGTATGTGCTCTTGCTGTGGCAGTATGAGGTCATGTGATCATTGAAAGGACAAAAGCAGCTTGACCATGATTGGTTGTCTTGCTGTTGGTACAAGTGGCAGCTTTGAGGGGTTCAAATTGGCGTTGGACTTGGTTTTGAAGGCTTGTTATGGACCCATATACAGGAGAGCCCCATTTCTGTAGGAAAATATCTGCCAGAAGAATAATGCTATGAGTTGGTGCAAAGCAAATAGCAGTGTGAAACTAGCCCAGAAATTAGCTTTGAAGATCCACAACATGCCTGTTGTACTGATGTACCGACTGTAATGCACCATGCGATGTTTTTATCAGTGCAAAAATATGTTGCATATACCAGGTGCTTCAGAAAATATGTCCAAAAATGTTGTATATAAAAGCAGGTATTTGTGTTTTTTTTTTGTGTGGAATTGCTTTGTTCATGGTTGCATGCACTGCAAGATGGGTAGGACCATATTTTTAACAGTAATTAACAAAATTAGGCTAATTAATTTTTATACCAGAACAGCTGGATGCTCAAACCAAATTGACAAATGAAAGTCATCTACACAGGAAGCCCATATTTGTTGTAATATTTGCAAAAGAGCAATGCTGGTAATTTCTTCAGATCACTGAAATCTGGCTAATTGCACCCAGGAAACGAAACTGAATAGTAAGATTGCAGTTGCCGCTGCCTTTGGTAGTGGCCTGAGTGACAGTTATTCTCCTCGCATTGTAGAGCAACGATGAAGCATCATTATCAAGTGGTGGTCTTTATCGTTTCGTTGTTGTGCCTCATTGCAGTAGTCTGAATAGGCACTCGACAGCAGTGAGTGCTCATAGTCACATGGCAATGAGAGGGGAACAACTGTGTTACTCAGGCAACTACTGAAGAAAGCAGCAACTGTACACTTTCGCATTTCAATTTCGGTTTCCTGGGTGCAATTAGCCAGATTTCAGCCATCAGTAAACTTCACCAGCATTGCCCTTTTGTGAATATTACAAAGTTACCTGTGTAGATGACTTCCATTTGTCAATTTGGCTTGTGCATTTAGCTGATTTCATTTCAAATATAATTAATTTAATTTTGTTAATTACTGCTCAAAATATCATTCCTACCCATTCTGCCGTGCGTGCAACCATGAACAAAGAACTTCACTAAACATGCACAAATGTTTGCTTTTCAGTATTTCCTTCATTTTTGGACACATTTTCTGAAATGCCCTGTACAATAAGGAATGCAGGAAATAAAAGCTGTCGGAACCTCAGTGCCTGCAACTGTATTTAGCTGCTCCGAATTCATTTCTGTGCTACTGTGTTTGAGTGAGATACATCTGTACAGTATCTTGATATTGATATTGTTTATTATGAGTCCACTTAGCAGGTGGAAGTGGAAGTAGACATTGAACGCCTTGAATGGTATTTCTCCTAGCCTGGCTCACATGTCAACTAGCATTAGAAAACCCCTTTATTTTTCACCAGCTCCTCCCCTGTAAGGTGTTTTTGGAATCGCTCCTCAGAACCAGAACAAAGTTCAGTCTCTGTCTGTGTCTGTCTGTCTGTCTGTCCAAGTGTTGAGATTTAAAAGGACACTAAAGTGAAAATGTGGATTGGTTTAGTACAATCACTGCAGAACTCGACTGTCATTGATTTAACAATTTTATGCTAAACATTAAGAGAAAATGAATGTCAATGTTATACAGTTAAATCCAGATATAATAAAATTGATGAATACCCAAAAACTTCTTTATAAAGAGGATTTCGTTATATACAGGTTCGGCATGAAAATTCGAAAATGAAACGCTTAACTATAGTCGGGTACAACTTTAGAAGACAGGAGAGGCCCCACCCAGATGACCGAAGCGCAGCAGCCAATTGCCTCCGCGACTAAAGAAATAGTCCCACTCAAAAAATTGTGACTGCTTCTAAAACGCGTATTTGTCGGTATAAATAAGATTTTTGAGCCTTGACGAGTGCTTTGGTAAAGCTGTCATGATGGATATGCTTCAGCACATGCCGTATCGCGAGAGAAAAATAACTCCATGCCTTCTACAACGCTCTGCGTCATCTGCTACGGAGCAAGATGGACGGCACCGCATGCTACAATCTCTCATCGTCAGCTCACGGCTCGGAACAAACGCACGCGGCATAAATTGTGCATCGTAAGCTCACACTAATATTTCCAGCATGACAGACCACCACGAACAATCCGAATTCACTCTGACGAAGGGAGACGCGACGGCGGCCACGTTTTTCTCCGACGGCGGCGTCCCCGGCCGTCCGGCTCATGACGTCACTTGAGGTGCGCGCCTATTGGTGGAGGCTCGTGTTCATCCGCCTTTGAGGGGAAAATGCCGCTGCCTTCCAAAGTTGTACCCGACTATAAGCGAAAAGGTAACAGACAGCAGAGCTCAACATTTACAGCTGAGACCACTTGTGACATAACCACTTGTATGAAGGACCGGCTATAATGCCGTTTTTTTTTTTTTTTTTCTGACCCCCGTTTACCCTCCCATGGAATACACATGCAGCCCCTCCACCTCCCTTCCTAGGGGTGAAGGACCGGTTATAATGCAGCTGCTGGGAAATCTCGCAGACAATCGAGGTAGGGAGCAGTCTTCACAAAGGAAGTGCGCCGCCCGAAAAGAGCGCAGCGAATCGCCATGGAGGAGGAAGGAGCGCAGAACGAATGAAAAGTGAGCAGAGGGAAGAAAAAAAAAAAAGGGGGCCGCAGCAGCAGTGCATCACGTGCGTGTTCTCTGAGGATAGGATTTCCAAGGCGATGGAGACTGGTGGGAACATGTTGAGCATATCAGACAAGGACATGAGGAGGACGACACTACAGTGCTGCTACGGCTATTTGTCAGCTGGGAACGTGCGCCCATGTCTACTTTACCGCTGTTTGTCTCCAGTTCTTTTTTCATCATTTCACGCACACCGCCCTTGAATGAGCACGATTTTGTGTGCACCCGATCCCTGTGTTGTCAAGGGCAAGCTTCCTGTGAGGCAACGCCACCCGCGAGCTAGTCCTGACAAGCGTTGTCACCTAGTGTCAGGTTAGCGAAGTGAAGCGCAGAGACTTGCGCAGTAGCCAAAGAGTGGCGCTGCCAGCACGTTGAAGAAAAAAAAAAGGAAAAAGAAAAACTGTTTTTTTTCTCTCTCTCTCTCTGTTTCTCAAGCCAGTGCCTCTCGGCAACATCAACTGGAAAAGGAGAGTGCCGGCTTGGCGGGCTAGGCCAGCTGCAGCAAGTGGTGGGATCAGGTTTGAAGTGAGGGGGAAAGAACACGCCTGCTGTGGCAAGATCGCCGGGTCAAGGGATGCAGGCCCACCTCGCGCACGCACGCACACGGCAAGAGCACACATGTGCGCTCTTGCCTCGCAATCACCACGCCTTCAACGCCACCGCTTCGCATTTCATCGCAGTGGAGAAGGTGCTTCGGGCTGCTGCTCGCGCAAGAGTGACAAAATTGGGGGCAAAGTCTGTAGGTTGTCTGCGGAGAAAATTTGTTATTTCAATGGGGTCTCCCGCTGCCACTTCGTTACGTAGAGGTCTCGAATGCATGTACTTGTATGGAGCGATTGCGGGGAATAGAAAAACTTCATTATATCCAGGAATTCATGATATGGAGGTTTGTTATAAGCAGGTTTAACTGTACATATTTTTGAAATTGACGCTGGAACTTCGGTACTGTGACATCAGAAACCAATTTCCTGTTTTCATATTCTCGCTAAATTCACTCCTTCAAGTGTTGCGAAACTCCCTGTGTTAAGTATCTGGCTTCGTTAGAACACAATGTATGTCTTTCTTACCAATAAATAGTTATGTAGGCCTCAGCAGACAGCATCAAAGACCTGTTATGTCACACGTACTAGTGCTGGAACGTCAAAGCGGTGTCACCACCCTATCTTCTTTTTGCGCATTTCCTATTTTACCGAGGGTCTTCTCACAAGATTGGTGTTTTTTGTTTTCTAAAAAGCTAATCTACTAATGCGAGAAAAATTGTTTTAAACACGACAAATTCTACAGATAGATTTTTGTTTGTGTTTGTTTTGGTGTACTGTGATTGTACGTTTCAAAGGCTTTCATTACAAGGTGTTTTCTTTAAAAGAAAAGTGCGAAGTGTGCTAAGCATGCATCTGCAGCAGCTGCTAGAGCGTTGAAGCTTCAATAGTGCAATCGTAGGCTCTGAAAATGGTTATAAGTTTCAAATCTGTAGGCTGCATATATTACAAATGCTTTGTAATCATGCCAAAAGCTAATAACAGTGTATAATTTTACTGCCATCTGTTATACAAAAGAGGCTGAACTTTGTTGCTTTCTGTGTTTGTGTCCTCATGATTTTTTTCCCCAGATCTGGAGGCAGATACCTGGGTGAAGCTGATGGTACAGGAATGCCTTGAGCCACAGTCAGGCCTTTCAGCTGGGGAGCCAGACATATTAAGTCCAGGGATCCAGAAAGAGCTCCAAGGTGTGTACCTTTCCTTTAATCAGAATTATTGAAACTGCAGGCTGAATGAAAATGTGTAACAGTTGTCTGGTCAAATTGCAATGCTTACCCACTAACCAAAGCTCCAAAGAGGAGAATCTTTGAAGTTTTGGCTGGTGAGAGCCATGCTATATGTGCAAAGTGATCTGTAGTTCAGGTTGGCCAGTTACGTATTTTACATGAATTCCTTAAATATTATTTTATCATTGAAGTGTTTCTTGTCAGTGTAGCCATTTCTTAGGATTCGTTTTTGTTCATACAGTAAACTTAATATGTACTTGAGAAGACTGATGCTCAACTATGCACTGACTGAGGACTACTTTGTCTTTACATTCACTGCTGCTGGCAAAGAAAGAGGTCATGTTCAGTTTTTTAATTCACTGACTCTATATAAAGATAGTGGTAGTCATTTACAGCTCTTTTGTATGACAGCAATAAGGGTTAGGCAATGTCAAACAGTATTTAACTGCGGTTCAGGTAACTACAGTCTAGTGTACAATTTATTGACTTGTAGATTTTGTGGGCATGTGCGCATAGTCGAGATGTGTTTACATCATGCACAAAGTACATGTTGAAGGCAACCCTGGCAAAAAGGCTGTAAGCTTGCAGCTTGAAGAGGCGAAGGGCCCACCACCAGGAACAACAGCAGTGCACACATCCGCAATACAAACAGTAAGCTTTACGTACAGTAGAACCTCGATGATACAAATTTTTAGAAACATCCTCTATGTTCTATGTTATATAGATTACACCATGCTTCAGGCTTACACGAACAGTTTCTGAACGTGTCATGGTTCATACAAACACAAGAACCATAGCTGCAATAAACGGTCCACCGCGGCTGCTCTCAGAGGGAGCACCAACTGCAGCTGCTGGCATGACCCTTCTCTTCACTCCTGCCCCCTTCAGTCTCCAGTCAGTGCCAGCCCAGTAGTCGTGAGAAGTAAGGTGAGCAGGAAGGGATCCGAGCACTCATTCCTCACTATGCGTGTAGGGTTACATGACCATCATTGGTGGGCTGTACACAGGATGCGTGTTTGCAAAGCTCGCAGGTGTGAGAGCGAGTGTCAGCGTATCTCTGGTTTTAATGGTTTGCTTCACTGTCACTTTATTACCGATGTGGCAAGAGGCAATTACATGCTGGCTTGTCAACTTTCGTCTGCCACTGTTTGATCACCGGCTCGTCTGATCCTTGCAATAACCATCTGCTTCTGTGCTCATATTACTACTTGAACATTGGTTTCCTCAAAATGAGCATTGCATCACAGCTTACAAGCACGGTGTATAAAGAGAAGTGAGGTTCTTGTGGAAATGAGGAACACAAATTAAGATGTTGCATGTAGAAAGAAACCACACACACCACAAGCACTTGTTTTGTGTTTTCTTTTCTATGTGTAATTTCTTAGTTTATGCTCTTAATTTCCAAAAGGATGAGTTACCAATTATCCCACTGCGGTGAACATTTTCCACAGGCGCCTCACAGCATACTGGCACCTGTGCGTCGCTAACTTAGTGAGCTCGGCCATTGATTTTTTTAGCTTTCTTTTCCTTCCTCCTCCCCATACGCAGCCATCATAGGTGAGGAAAGTGGCAACGGTGTCGGGGTTACTTCTACTAATAACTACTGCTAGCAGCGGCATCGCCGCTAGCAACCCCCTGCAGTGGGTTCGAGCACTCAACGAGCAGAGAATGAGGCAGTCGCGTTCGCGCGCTAGCTAGTCTCAGCCGTGCATGCCGCGTTACCGCGCGCGTCGGCCCGCGGCCCGACTCGAGGCAGGGCAGCGCGAACCGCCGCACGCGGCGAAAGACGAGAACATTAGGCGCAACTCTCCGTGCATGGTGATTTAATAAACGTTAAAATAATACAAACAAATAATACAAGGCCGAATAAGTCGAATTAAATATAAACGAAAGGACAATAACGATTAACAGAACGCAAACACACACGAACACAAAGGACAGTAACAAGGAACAACACGCGAACACACAATAACACACAAAAAGAACCATGCAAGGAAGGAGAGCCTAACCCCGGCTAGCGCACCCGCGACCGCGAGCCCTCGGAAAAGGAAAAAAATAGAAGAAGAACATACAGACATGGGCGTCGGTCGCAGGTCGCCGCCGTGGTCGCCGGGGCCTGCAGAGGCACGCCATCCGATCGATGGCCCGGTCGGCCGGAGGGTCACAAAAGTACGTGCGCACCTCTCCAGGACCCAGCAAGTTCTCCCGAGGCATCTCCAAATCCAGAAACGCCAGAACGCGCAAACATTCTAGGAATTTCTCACTGCCCAATGGCAGCCTATGTTAAAACCACATGGGCGAAGCGGGCGGGCCGCCGCCCCGTCCAGCTGGGAAAGGGGGAAGCGGAGCATTTCGTGCAAAAACATGGCGTCGAGCGGGACGCGGGCCGACGCGCGCGGTAACGCGGCATGCACGGCTGAGACTAGCTAGCGCGCGAACGCGACTGCCTCATTCTCTGCTCGTTGAGTGCTCGAACCCACTGCAGGGGGTTGCTAGCGGCGATGCCGCTGCTAGCAGTAGTTATTAGTAGAAGTAACCCCGACATTTTGGCGCCCAACGTGGGGCGCCAAAATGTAGGGGTTAACTTCTACTAATAACTACTGCTAGCAGCGGCATCGCCGCTAGCAACCCCCTGTCGTGGGTTCGAGCACTCGACGAGCAGAGAATGAGGTCGTCGCGTTCGCGCGCTCGCTAGTCTCAGCCGTGCATGCCGCGCGCTTCGGCCCGCGGCCCGACTCTAGGCAGGGCAGCGCGAACCGTCGCACGCGGCTAAAGAGGAGAACATTAGGCGCATCTCTCCGAGCATGGTAATTTAATAAACGTTAAAATAATACAAACAATAACAGGGCCGAATCAGTCGAATTAAACACAAAGGACAACAACGATTAACAACACGCGAACACAAACAAAGGACAGTAACAAAGAACAACACGCGAACACAGAATAACACACAAAAATAACCATGCAAGGAAGGAGAGCCTAACCCCGGCTAGCGCACCCGCGACCGCGAGCACTAGAAAAGGAAAATAGAAGAAGAACATACAGACATGGGCGTCGGTCGCAGGTCGCCGCCGTGGTCGCCGGGGCCTGCAGAGGCACGCCATCCGACCGATGGCCCGGTCGGCCGGAGGGTCACAAAAGTACGTGCGCACCTCTCCAGGACCCAGCAAGTTCTCCCGAGGCATCTCCAAAACCAGAAACGCCAGAACGCGCAAACGTTCTAAGAATTTCTCGCTGCCCAATGGCAGCCTATGTTAAAACCACATGGGGCAAACGGGCGGGCCGCCGCCCCGTCCTGCTGGGAAAGGGGGGTGCGAGGCATTTCGTGCAAAAACATGGCGTCGAGCGGGACGCGGCCCCACAACGGATACTTTAAGCTTTCCAGTGATCCTAGATGAACATGCTCAGTGGTGGAAAAGATTGTCACCAAACCCGTGCTATGATGTACGGGACGCGATCGCCGGAAATAATTCCAAGAACCAACGTCTTGGTTCCCTGAAAAAGATCCCACGAAAGCTTGGACAATAAGATTTTTGGTCCCCTTTAGCACACTTGCAAAACGCCAGCAGTGGTTCAAAGACCGAGTCGGAGCCAAGGGTGATCAAACAAAACAAATATATTCTCATCAAATAGGCAGTCACACAAAACGTACACAAACACGGCTTTTACAAACTCAAACACAGATGGGTCGCAAAGTTACACAAGGCCAACCAACACGAACAAGCTCATGCACTGCAACAAAGAACGAAACACAAAAGAGCCCTATTCACCGAGACACTCGGCGGCTTCTCAGTTCGAAGCTTGCAGGTGGCTTGTCAGCTGGCGACTGAGTCACGCACGACTTCTTGCTTCTTCTTTTTACTTGCAACTGTTCTACTCCCCCCGCAGCCCGTGTCCGACTGCTTTTATAGCTCTGGGAAGCAGTGCTAGAAGGTTCGGTGGACCCACGTGATTCGAAGCACACACAAAGTTGGGAACTTTCTCGCCCATTCTCGGACCTTCTCCCTTGGGACGACGCCTCTTTCTCTCTCTCACTGCGCGAGGAGAGTCTGTGTGTACTCTCCGCCTCCTCTCTCTCCTTACGTCTGCGCCACGCGCGCGTGCGCCGCGATAAGAAAGCTTCCACAATATTCTCGCGTTTTGTAGACGCGGCGTGACTTTGGGCGCCTCCTCCGGGCGCCGCTTTTCTTGTTTTTGTTTTGGCCTTTCGACGCCGGGTTTTACTTCAAAATAGGCACTATTTTGTGACAAAGATAGCCCCAGGAATGGTGTTCCTGGACGACCTTGAGTTCTTTATTCACTCCAGTGATGAAAATTTTATTATGCAGATTAGGTACTGCGGATGCTGAAATATATTTCTTAAAAACTTTTTTAGTATACGTTGCTATGTCATCCCCACATCCCCCACCCTTAATTGCTACTAGCGTGCGCCGCCTGTAGAAGAAGCACCGGGACGCCTAAGCCGCCGCAGCAGCAGCGCTGTGTGCACTGTGCCGACCTCCCCTATTCTTCGCTAATTTGGCCACGTCTCCAGCTCCGCCGTTTGCACGTGTTCCGAGTCTGGTGCTTACCAGCGTCATTTTCCTTGCCTGTTGTCACTGTTCCTGTTCTGTGGTCACTGTCGCCTCGATCCTCCTGTCCCCGCACGCGTGGACATCGTTGCGCGCAAACGATGGCAGACCGTCCTCCAGAAAGCGACACCCCAGTGAAGAGGAAGCGAACGGCAATACCGTTGGAAGTTAAGCGTAGCATTGTGAGAGAGCACAACGCCGGCGAGAAAGTGAGCAGCTTGGTGCGCAAGTACGGCCTGCTGCAGCCGACAGTATCCTGCATCATTCGCAATGCACTCAGGCAAGCCGAAAGTGACAGCCATGCCAGTGCTAGCGGTGCTAGCCACGCAATGGATGATGGCCGGAAAAGGGTTAGGCACGGGGCCTACAAAGATGTGGAAGATGCACTGTACCAGTGGTTCCTTAGCGCTCGCGCTATGAATTTGCCAGTCAGTAGTCCCATTTTGGCGGAGAAGGCGAAGAGGTTCGCGTACCTCCTTCGCAACACTGATTTCCAGCCTGGGGGTGGCTGGCTTCAGCGTTTTAAGGAGAGGCATGGCATTGTGTACAAGGCAGTCGTCGGAGAGGCAGGCTCGCTGGATGTAAATGCTAGGCAGAAGTGGTTGGAGGAAGCACTGCCCTGCATCCGCGAAGCCTACGCGGACCGAGACCTGTACAATGGTGACGAAACTGGGCTGTTTTTTCAGATGCTACCCTCAAAGGCGCACGCGCTCAAAGGCGATGCCTCTAAGGGCGGCAAACAGAGCAAAGTGCGAGTGACAGTTGTTTTCTGTGCTAACATGGACGGCAGTGACAAGTGTCTCGCCTTTGTGATAGGCAAGTCGAGGAATCCTCGCTGTTTTCGTGGTGCCGTGAGGATACCTGTTCGCTACCGCCACAACAAGAAAGCATGGATGACACGCGAACTTTTCCGTGAGTGGCTGGTCGAGTTCGACGAGAGGATGCAGCGCGAAGGCAGGAAAGTGGTGCTGGTGCTTGACAACTGCACCGCCCATCATACCGCCCAGAAGCTGTCGAACGTGGAGATTTTTTTCCTCCCTCCCAACACCACTGCGGGCTTGCAACCCATGGACGCAGGAGTGATTGCTTGCTTCAAGGCGCTGTATCGGCGTCGTGTTTTGAGCAGGCTGGCGCTGAACCTGGACATCTCCATACGTGAACGCCGACCTGCGCCAGACTTCAAGGTTTCGCTCCTGATGGCCGTGCGGTTCATTTCTGCGGCATGGGCAGAAGTCTGCTCCTCCACCATCGCGAATTGCTTCTGTAAGGCGGGCTTTGCTGGGGATTCCAGTGAGGTGGAAATGGAAGGCCGCGACGCTCCTGCCGACGCAGAAATGACCGAACTTTGGTCGTCGGTGAATGCTGGTGATGGAGACGCGTCGGGACTTGAGGAGTTTTTGCACGCCGACGACGCAGTAGCAACAAATGAGGACCTCACCGACGAGGCGATCGTCGCTGCGGTCACCGGCACGGAAGACGACAGCAGTGACGACGAGGAGGAACCGGAACCCATGCAGGTTGTGTCGCATCAGGAAGCGTTGCAAATGATCGACTCCCTGCGCGATTTTGTGTTTGCTAAAAACCTTCCGCTCGGCCACGCGCAGCAGTTGGACGCTTTGCAAAAAGATGTCAATAAGATGGCCAGTAAGCAGTCGAAGCTGACTGTCTTCTACCTGCTAAAAAGTGAAAAGTGTAAGCAACTTCCCCCTCATTAAGTGCTCTTGTTTATCATGTTTCCCTCATTAAATGCTCTTGTTTGTCACGTTTTCTTTGTTATTTTCGGCATGACCCGCTTATAACAATAATCGGTTATAACAATGATATTTTCATGGCACCTCAATATTGTTATAAGTGGACTCGACTGTATATGTACAGTGTAGACCGCTTATAACGTAGATCACAGGAGTTGCAAAAATCCGCACTATAAGCGGTACTGTGTTACAGTCGAAATCGTTAATTCGAAGTCGCATAATTTGAACCAACGGGATAATTCGAACTGGCCGGTTGGTCCCAGCTAAGTTACATGTATTTGATGGGGGGAAAACTCTCTTTAATTGGAACCTAAAACACGCGCCACAGTTAATTCGAACAAGATTGCCCGCCTGCTAAGACTACATTTCATGAAATCCCAAGCCAATCGCCAAAGATTGATGTATCAGCCGCCGTAGCGTCGCAAACCGTACCCATCTGCTCGCTCCACGGGCATTGCAAGGCGCCATCTGCTGGTAGAAACCATGCCAGCTGATGCAAGCGCGCCCGGCGCCGTCCTTCTCCTCCTGCAACGCGTGTGAGGAAAGAGGGTATACCATAGCTCAGCAGCTACGGGCCACCGGGCGAGTGAAGCCGTTGCGGCCGTGCCACTGAGCTATGCCGCACATGCACAGTGGCATCTCCGCTGGCCCGCAAGCACGCTGCAAGACGAGACCGGTTGCGGCAGTGCGGGAGTCACAGTCAACAGCGCACATGTTTCTAATGTTGGTATTGTGCGCTACTACCGCCAATCAAAGGGACCCTCGCTAGTTCGAACTCTGGTTAATTTGAACAGATTTCCTGTCCTCTTGGAGTTCGAATTAACGAGGTTCGACTGTATAACCAAAGCACGCTTTTTTCGGCCTTTGCCTATGCCAAAAGGGTGACTCACCTTTAAAAGCAATTCATTGCACTTTTCACTCACAGACACATTAAACACAATCGCAACACGGCACGGAAACCAACCAAGTTCTCAAGCCCCGCATCAGCAGAAGGACGGACGCTGTTATTTTCATCTGGCGCTTCGAACAATTCCGTCCTCCACAAAGCTTAAGCACTGAAGTGATTTCCTGCTCAAACTGTTCTTCACACAGTATGCTTTCACTTTCCTAAGGCTGTCAGTGTACATTAAAGGGTCCCTGAAACGTTTTTTTGACATTGCGTCACTGATTAGGCAACACAATTGCGAAATCATTCACACCATAAATAAAGCGAAGCACAATGCGCTAAGGCAGCTATGGGCTTATTTCTGTCGCCTTCCTCCTTACCACTGCTGTTCCTCCTCAACTCTATCTGCTGCGGAGTGCGCGCTAGCGACGACAGCGCCTCCCGCGTCAGCCGCTCTGCCGAGCCTCCCGTAGAGACATATCGCCCCGATATCCTCACTGAGGTCGCCCGCCTCGGCAGTGCTAGCCTCTGTAATAGAGCGCCGGTGACTCGTGTGACGCCGCCAGATGCCGCGATGATACCGTTGGCTGAAACGAAGGAGTACGTTGTAGAAGCACGTTGTTCGCAGCTAGGTTTTGAAAATTACGCGCACGTCACTTGGGTCTGGGCCAATCAGCGACCTCTCATTCGATCGCTCGATGACGGGGGCGTTTGAAAACGCTTTTTGGCGAGCCGCTGCGACCTTTTGCGATACGCGTGTTCAAAACCTTATTGTAAATTACACACTTTACGCACAGCGCTAAAATCTGTCCTGTAATGGTCCTAGTGACCCGCTCTACCGGATCACCATGTTTGCACAAAATCGTCAAAACCGTTTGAGGGTCCCTTTAAAGAACCCCAGGGGGTCAAAATTTCCGGAGCCCTCCACTACGGCGTCTCTCATAATCAGAGCTGGTTTTGGACGTTAAACCCCACATAACAACTTTACTCAAATGTGTCTTTTCATGAGAAATTTGGTTCTGGCGTTGGGTTGACACCGTCCTCGCCGTCTGAGTCATCGTCGGTTGCAACCTCCGCACTACCACGTACCACTGCGACGATCGTGTCATCCGTGCTCACTTCTTTGCAGACAGCAAGCTCGGACTCCCCGGCATCGACAAATTCTTGGAAGGTGTCTGCGGCGGTAACAAAGTTGCCCTCAACGAGGCCGGACCACACTTCATCAGTGTTGAATGCCCCATTGGCGACAGTGTCGCTCTGCTCACAGTCTCCCAGCGCCTCTGCATTGCACACTTCATCTGCTCCTGCCGCACCTCTGCTTCGACCTCGCTACGACAGGTCGCCCTCTCCTGCTCGCCGTCAGTCTCGTTTGCCTCCAGCACGCAGTGCTGCCTCTCCGACCTATTCGCCGCCCGTCCGACCGGAAAACTAGGCAGTGCAGCTTCTGGAGGTGGAGCTGCATTGACGACCTTGGCAAGAAATCCTCGCTTGACCCTAACGACAAACTGGAATCTTTTGGACGTTCTTGTAGATCATGTTCCTGTCAGAGCCCTGATCGATACCAGGGCGCATGTGTCGATTATGAGTGCTGCTTTTCGTCGACGGCTAAAGAAAGTTCTTACACCCGCCCTGAACCGAGCCGTTCGAGTCGCCGACGGAGGCACTGCCGCTATTATTGGCATGTGCTCTGCCCGAGTCACTATATTAGATAAAAGCACTGCCGTTCTTTTCGCCGTAATTGAACATTGCCCTCATGACATCATCCTTGGTATGGACTTTCTAGCTGCTCATTCTGCCCTTATAGACTGTTCGGCCGGCTCTCTTAACCTTCATTTGCCCCTCCTTTCCGATCCTATCGACCCGCCCCAGACCCGTCTATGCTGCATTGAGTTTATTTGCCTTCTGCCCAATTCTGTTACATACATCGACTTAACGTCTACGTCAGCTGTACCTGACGGTGATTACATGGTTTCACCCGTTCCTGACGTTATGTTTACGTGCGGTGTTACTGTTCCAAACACAGTTCTCACAATTAGTGCAAACCGTGCGTGCCTGCCCCTTGTCAATTTCGGACTCAGTGCACAAGTGCTGCCGCAAGGCATGTGCCTGGCCGAAATTACCGCTCTCCAAGACCACCACGTCGAGCCCTTCCCAGTGGATGATTGCTGCAGCTCAACCCAGGTTGAAACTCCGTGCCGTTTCAGTAGCGTCGACATTGAAGAGATGGTTTCCTCTGATTTAATGCCCACTCAAGCTGAAGCCCTCCGGCCACGTCATCGAAGACTATCGCAACATTTTTGACTTCGCAAGCAGCTCCTTAGGCCAAACCACCGTAGTGACTCATCGCATAAACACCGGCGATGCGAACCCGATTCACCGACGTCCATATCGTGTTTCCACATCGGAGCGTACAGTAATACAACAGGAGGTCGCGAAGATGCTTGCAAAAGACATTATCGAGCCCTCGTGCAGCCCCTGGGCTTCTCCTGTGGTACTCGTTACAAAGAAAGACGGCACCTGGTGATTTTGTGTAGATTATCGGCACCTGAACAAAATTACAAAGAAAGATGTCTACCCTTTGCCACGTATTGATGCCGCCCTAGACTGCCTATACGGTGCTGCTTACTTCTCATCTATCGACCTACGGTCCGGCTATTGGCAGATAGCCGTCGATGAGATGGACCGAGAGAAAACCGTATTCGTCACCCCTGACGGTCTTTATCAGTTTAAGGTGATGCCATTCAGTCTATGTAACGCACCCGCTACCTTCGAACGAATGATGGACTCATTGCTTCAGGGATTCAAGTGGTCCACCTGTCTGTGTTATCTGGACGATGTTATTGTTTTTTCGCCGACATTCGACACCCATCTTGACTGCCTATCGGCAATCTTTGAGGTGTTCCGAAAGGCCAGCCTTCAATTGAATTCCTCAAAATGCCACTTCGCTCGTCGCCAGATCACTGTACTTGGACACCTCGTGGATGCCACAGGCGTGCGTCCTGATCCAGAGAAAATTCGTGCCGTTACAGACTTCCCTGTCCCGAAGACCACAAAGGATGTCCGCAGTTTCGTGGGGCTGTGCTCCTATTTCCGACGTTTTGTCAAGGACTTCGCGACCATTGCATGCCCCCTCACCGACCTCTTGAAGAAGGGCGCGCAGTTTTTCTGGGGCCCTGATCAATCCTCATCTTTTTCTCAACTTACGACCCTTCTTACAACGCCACCAATCCTGGTCCACTTCGATCCATCTGCTCCAACCGAGGTACACACCGACGCCAGTGGTCACGGCATAGGAGCAGTGTTGTTGCAACACCAGCACGGACATGATTGCGTCATAGCCTATGCAAGCAGACTTCTTTCATCCGCCGAGCGAAATTACTCAATCACAGAGCGCGAGTGCCGCGCTCTTGTGTGGGCAGTCACGAAGTTTCGTCCATACTTATACGGGCGCCCATTCCGCGCCGTCACCGACCATCACGCCCTCTGCTGGCTTGCCTCGCTCAAAGATCCCACAGGGCGACTCGCTCGCTGGGCTTTACGCCTCCTAGAATATACGTTCTCTGTCGTGTACAAGAAAGGACGTTTGCATCAAGATGCGGATTGTTTATCTCGCTACCCTGTAGAAGAAAGACGCAGTCGGTCATGACACCGTTGCCTGCATCTTCTCTGTGTCACAGATGCTTGAAATTGGCAACCAGCAACGCTGCGATTCTGCCTTACGAGCTATCATTGACCAGCTGGAGACAACTCCTCACGACACTTCCCTGTGGATGTTCGTCCTCAAAGACGGGATCTTATACCGCCGTAACCTCGATCCCCTCGGGTCTGCCCTGCTAGTCGTCATACCAGCCCACCTGCGTTCGACTGTGCTCAGCCAACTTCACGACGCTCCCTTGGTGGGCCACTTGGGCGTTTCACGCACCTACGACCGTGTCCGTCGTCGCTTCTTTTGGCCTGGTCTCGCCCGCTCTGTTCGACGCTGTGTCGCCGCTTGTGAGCCCTGCCAACGTCGGAAAAAGCCGTCCGCCTTTCCAGCTGGATTCCTCCAACCAATCGACGTTCCACCCGAACCTTTTTTTCCAAGTTGGTCTCGACTTGCTTGGCCCATTCCCACTCTCCAGGTCCGGAAATAAATGGATCGCTGTGGCTACCGACTACGCTACGCGGTACGCTGTCACACGAGCCCTTCCAATGAGTTGCGCCACTGACATCGCGCACTTTCTGCTATACGACATCATTTTAGTGCACGGAGCCCCGCGTCAATTACTCACTGACCGCGGCCGTACCTTCCTCTCAGCAGTAGTTGAAGACATCCTACGCTCTTGCCCCGCCACAGTGGTCTAGTGGTTATGGCACTCGGCTGCAGATCCGAAGGTCGCGGGATCGAATCCCGGCCGTGGCGGCTGCATTTCGATGGAGGCGAAATGTTGAGGCCCGTGTGCTGTGCGATGTCAGTGCACGTTAAAGAACCCCAGGTGGTCGAAATTTCCGGAGACCTCCACTACGGCGTCTCTCTTAATCAGAACTGGTTTTGGGACGTTAAACCCCACAAATCAATCAATCAATCAATCCTACGTTCTTGTTCCACCAAGCACAAGTTCGCAACTTCGTACCATCCGCAGACGAATGGTCTGACGGAGCGCCTCAACCGAACCATAACTGACATGCTGTCAAAATACGTTGCCGCCGACCACCAAGACTGGGACATTCATTTGCCATATGTGACCTTCGCCTACAATTCGTCACGTCACGACACCGCTGGTTATTCACCGTTTTACCTCATGTACGGCCGAGAACCCGCGTTACCTCTGGACACCTTGCTGCCCACGACTGAATATGCGGGTGAAGCGATCGCCCGCGCCGACCATGCCCGTCAACTCGCCCGCAACCGCCTACAGGCCTCACAGGACCGTCAAATGCAGCGATATAATTGCCACCATAGAGACGTGCACTTTCCTCGAGGTTCACTGGTGCTTCTGTGGCCGCCTACCCGGCGCGTTGGGCTTTCCAAGAAGCTGCTGTCACGCTACAATGGCCCCTACCGCGTTGTTCGTCAGGTGACTGACGTCACGTGCGAGGTCGTCCCAGCTGATTCTCCCACGTCATCGTTTGGTTCGAGCGACATAGGAGCCTTATCACCCTCCCTCGACCGAACATGTCTAGATTCAGCACCGAGACGGTGCTTGCGCCGCCGGGGGGTTATATGATACCAACCAGCCATCTCAGTGCAGCGGCATGAAAGAGGAAGAGGACGTCAGGGCCGTGGCTGTTGCACCAGTGCCATTTTGCCAGGACATCGTGCCGTCTCGGTGTTGCGTCTGAATAGCACTCGTAACAGTATTTTGACGTACGTATTCTCTTCCATGACAGGGAAGACGAATCTTGCTGCAGTTGCTGCCGTAGTTTGTCCTCATTGTTTTAGATGGTTGACACAGTAGTGTCGGAAACGCCATATTTAGCCGCCACCGACGCCTTCTTCAGCCCACTCTCTATGTCCCTTATAACGCATTCCTTAGTCTTCGGCATGATGTTAGAACAGGTGGAACGACGCAGCGCCGCCGCGGGGCCGACATTCTCACGTGGTCTGGGCGAGCCAGCTCCTATCGCACTTGTGGGTCAGCACACTGTCTAGTCATCGCAGTTGTTGCCACATTGGGCCCTTGTCATTTTTTCTGTGCGATAAGCTGTGCTATTCGGGTGAGCAAGCTGCGATATGGGCATGAACTGCACCGAAAAAGTGTCTATTTTTGCTGCACCCCGAGAAGCGGACCGCCTAAAGATATGGTGCCGTGGGCGATTCTGCACAAGGATCGCATGCTGCAGTCAACTGGCTACGTGTGTGAGAAGCACTTCGAGCCCAAGTACGTAACGAAGATGTGAGAAGCAGTCTAGAAAGGACATGTCCTTGCCATTGCATCACGATTGGCGGCGCTGGCAAAGGATGCCGTGCCAGCAAAGTTTCCCGGCTGCCCTGCTGATTTGACGAAGACCGAGAAAAAAAAAGAAAGGAGCCTGCGGACCGTTCGCAGGCTCCTTTCAAGTACGCACAGGTCCTTCAAAACCTTGAATACCCTTGAATTTTGAAAGTCCGTTTTCAAGGCCCTTAAAAACCTTGAATTTCTGACTAGTCCTTGAAAAACCTTGAATTTAATAAATATTAAATTTTAATTTGTGTTTATCAGCATCAAAACTGCTTTTGTTGGTGAAATTTTCTTTTTAAAAGAAGTTTTGAACTGTTGCGAACAAAAAGTCTAGATTTTTATACCTATATAGCAGATTCTCATTAGGCGGCTGGCAACACTGGTCGTGAGGTGCGATCGAGGAGATCGTGGTGCGATCAATGCAAGCCGTGCGAGCGCCCGCCGAGTCACGCAGTCACGCCCGTGCGCTGGCTTTAACGTAGCCGTGCCTCCTTGGTGTCAATGCTTTTCTAAATAAGCGTGTCTTCTGTGAAATGATGTGCTGATCAACAATGCCCGGAAAAAGCACGTTCCAGCCTACGTGGCACGACTACAAGCAGTGGATTGCACCCGACACAACGAGTCCGCATCGGGCTAAGTGCAAGCGTTGCGGCAAAGTCTTCAATGTGGCTGGCATGGGTGAATCGGCTTTGAAAAGTTATATGAAAAGTGCGAAGCACATTCGTGCAATGAATGTAGTGCAAGGGAGCGCACTGAAACGCTACCTGACTCCTGTCGCGACAGAGCAGTTCACTGCTGCGCCTCCATTGCAGGCACCAAGTGCAACACCTCGGGATGTGTTGCCAAGCCTAAACGATGCTTGTAAAGAGCACAAGCTTGTCACTGACGCCGAAATTCTTTTAACCAGGGTAGTTATTCCGACGGATGTTCCCAGACAGTGAAGTAGCAAAGGCATTTTGTTGTGGTGAGAAGAAATGTGCCTACGTGACATGCCATGGTCTGAGGCCTTTCTTTCGGCTTTGCAGCGAAAGATACAACAGTGTGAATTCTTTGTTGTACTTTTTGATGAGTTGGCAAATGATTGCTTGCAAAGTAAGCAAATGGATGTGCATTTGTGGGGTTGGGATTCTTCTCGCAAAGTGACGAGCAGGTATTATACCTCCGTTTTTATGGGCCATTCTACCGCTGATGACATTCGGGAAAAGTTGCATTCGGAAAAATTGCCTCTCGCAAAGATTGTTCAGATATCTATGGATGGTCCCAGTGTTATGGACGGTCCCAAAGTACAGTACTTCAAAGGCCTCCTACAGCGCTTGCAATAAAATTACCAAGTGTAGTGTGTGGACTTAGGCACTTGTGGGCTCCACACAGTGCACAACGTTTATAGGGCGGGAGTTTCAGCTACTAAGTGGGGACTTGACTGCCTGCTGTTCAGTTTGAGCGCACTTTTTGAAGATGCTTCAGCACGTAGAGAGGGGACTTTTTGGCAGTCACGGGCCAATGCACCTTTCCCCTCAAGTTTGCCGCCCACCGATGGCTGGAAAATGCCCCTGTAATTGAGATAGCATTGTTGGTATGGTCTGACATCAAATAGTACATTGAGGCTGCTAGAAAAAAGGATGTGAACCTGCCGAAGTGAGTCATTTAAAGGGCCCCTAAACAACCCCGAGGTCCAAAATTTGTTTTAAAGATATAACTGCGCTCCTGTGCGATGTGAACATGCTACCGCGAGAATTTTGCGAATAGGTGCAATAATAAAGAAGTTACACGGGTTTAAGTGGACGCTTGCGTCTGTTTAGTTTTTTCTGTCTGCCTCCCCACCCTTCTCTGCCGAGGCGAGGGTAGGTGCGGCGCGCCGTCGTGACTCCGCTCACTTTTTACACGTGACATGACGTGAGCAATTGACGTCATTGACGCTTGCGCTGCGGTTCCGGTTGCTCCGGCCAGTGCTGCTCTGGTGCTCACGCCGGTGGGATGGCCACAGGATCTGATATAGACCTGGTTTCGACCAATCAACGAGCTGCAACTGCGCAAAGTTGTTCGCGGTAGAACGTGACGACACCTAGGGTGCGAGCGTGACTGGTCAACCGCAGGAAAGAGGCGCGGGAATTGTTTTTTTGAAATACAGCGTCTGTGTGGCGCACAGCACTGTCATATTCGCAGAATGTGATCGCCGCAACCTTCTCTATGATTGAGTTAGCTTGTGTGGGCGGCTTAAAAAAAAAGCGGGAGCCTGTTTAGTGGATTTTTAAGAACTTGTCGGAGCACAGCTTTGATGTATTGCTGCCAGCGAAGTTGAACTTTGCATTATGTGTTGCGATGCCACTGAAGCCTTTCCTAGTAGAATACCAGGCAGACAAAGCAATGGTTTTTTAAATGCGAAGCATTTCTTAGCGAACTTCTCCGACTTTGAGCGTATCTTTCTAGCTGCCTACGATTTTGTGCTCTACTGGCCGATTCGCTAATGGGATGTTTACGGAAATTGGTATGCCACAACATGACTGCATTACGAACATAAATGACAGGTCATAACATGAAAATCATGACATGCATGTCGTGAGTGGAATGATTTACATGCCACGGTCCTGGTGCTCTACTGGCCGTTTTGCTAATGGGATGTATGCGAAAATTGGTATGGCACAACATGACTGCCTGACGAACATAAGTGGCAGGTCATAACATGAAAAGCATGATATTGCCACGATAAATGCAGAAGAGGCAACAGCCAGTCACCCTGCAAAATGGCACCGATCGAACAGCACGTCCTCTTCGTTGTCTTCGTCTACCTCCACGCCACAATCCGCAGTGCGCAAAATAAAACTGCGGACGGCCGTAACTGCACAACGCACACAAATGCACTGAAGTTCTGCGTCAATATGCATGTCATGAGCGGCATGATTTACATGTCATGGTCTTGGTACTCTCCTGGTCGTTTCGTTAACGGGATGTATACGAAAATTGGTATGCCACAACAATACTGCATGACGAACATAAGTGACAGATCATAACATGAAAAGCATGACATGCATGTCATGAGTGGCATTATTTACATGGCACGGTCTTGGTGCTCTCCTGGCCGTTTAGTTAATGGGATGTACAGTGGAACCCCGCTGTTACGTTCCTCACTCCTGCGTTTTCCCGGCTGTTACGTTGTTTTTCATCGGTCCCGACATAGCTCCCATAGGACCCCATGTGTTGCGAACCCCGCTGTTACGTTGCAACCGTGGGCCTGTTCCCGCATGATGCGTCGCAACCTGGCACGCCATACCCGCCCGGACACCGCTATTTTGATATGAACGTTGACAGTCTTGGTCACGCTTGCAGGAATCACCGCACGCTGATGGCTGCCGAGATAGCGCGAGCGCCAGCGCTATCTCGGCAGCCATGCGATGATCGCTTGGCAGCCGGGCGACGCTCCCCCCCATCGCCTTTGCGTCTTTTCATGTTCGTTAAAGACGGGCGGGGCGTTTCCTCCCCGCTTCGACAGCAGGCGTCGCGATAAGGGTGGAGTTATCGCCTCCGAGCGGCGGAGTTGGGCCGGGCGCGTTTGATCTCTGCTTCAGCCGTTTTCGTCGCCCCCACTCGCGTGCTTTTATTCTGGCGACCGTACTTTGGGCTCCGGGGCTTCCGGAGAAAAGAATCGGAAAAGGACATCGCACTCGCAGCCCCTTTTGCGTATAACTGCGCTCGCCTGCGCAGCGAGGGGCGCGGCTGTCCAAAGTCTGACCGTGCGCGCGCCGGCGAGCTGGTTCGGGCCGGGCGGCGAGCGCAAAATATGCGAGGAATTTTTTTTAAAGCTGGCTAAATATCAGGGGTGCGCAAATTATGCAAGGGCGCAAATTATGCGGGTAAATACGGTAAACAAGCACTGAAGACGGAACGTGAAAGCGCTATCGAGCGATCGCGGACCTGACGCGAGCAGCCGACCAGCCGTACTCGCAATTACAAACCACGCGCGGGGTGCCGAAACGGGATGCGGTGATCGCAGCGACGGGGTGGGGCGACTTGCCTCCAAAATTGGCGCGTCACGCTGGAACTAAGCCTCAATGATCACAGTTTTGATTGCGATCTCTGAGGCCATACTTTCTCTCATCGGTGCGCCGGAGGCTATAATGGCGGCCCATTCACTGCGCTCGACAGCCGCGGAGTCCGAATTATCGAATTTAGAGCTAGAAACAGTCCGAAATATCTGTCGTCTTAACACATTAAGTCTATGGGGGGCACTGGTGGTACCGCGCGGCTGTCCGAATTATCGGTCGGCGACCTAGATGTCTCACCTTGCTGAAATAAATTGTTTGAAGTCAAAGTGGCCCTGTTCTCATTCATTTTCAGAGTTTTCCTCACTCTTGCGTTTTCCCGGCTGTTACGTTTTTTTCTCCGGTCCGCTGAAAAACGTATGAACGGGGTTCCACTGTATATGAAAATTAGTATGCCACAATATGACTGCATGGCGAACATAAATGACAGGTCATAACATGAAAATCTTGACATGCATGTCATGAGCGACATGATTTACATGCCACGCGTTTCTTTAATGGGACGTATACGAAAATTGGCATGCCACAGTATGACTGCATGACAAACATAAATGACAGGACATAACATGAAAATCGTGACATGCATGTCATGAGCGACGTGATTTACATGCGACGGTCTTGGTGCTCTCCTGGCCGTTTCGTTAATGGGATATATACGAAAATTGGTATGCCACAACATGACTGCATGACGAAGATAAATGACAGGTCATAACATGAAAATCATGACATGCATGTTGTGGGCGGTATGATTTACATGCCACGCATTTCGTTAACGGGATCTATACGAAAATTGGCATGCCACAACATGACTGCATGAAGAACGTAAATGACAGGTCATAACATGAAAATCATGACATGCATGTCTTGAGCAGCATGATTTACATGCCAGGGTCGTGGTGCTCTCCTGGCCGTTTCGTTAATGGGATGTATACAAAAACTGGTATGCCACAACATGACTGCATGACGAACATAAATGACAGGTTATAACATAAAAAGCATGACATGCATGTTGTGGGCGGTATGATTTACATGCCACGCATTTCGTTAATGGGCTGTATACCAAAATTGCTATGGCACAACACAACTGCATGACTATCATAAATGACAGGTCATAACATGAAAATCATGACATGCATGTCATGAGCAGCATGATTTACATGCCACGGTCCTGGCACTATACTGCTGTTTCCTTAATGGGATGCATACGAAAATTGGTGTGACACAACAAGACTGCATGACGATCATAAATGACAGGTCACAACATGAAAATCATGACATGCATATCATGAGCGGCATGATTTACATGCCACGCATTTTGTTAATGGGATGTATACCAAAATTTCTATGGCACGCCACGACTGCATGACGAACGTAAATGACAGGTCATAACGTTAGAATCGTGACATGCGTGTATCAGCGGCATGGTGCTCTTGCGGCCATTTCGTTAACTTCATATGTACCAAACTCGGTATAACGAGACAACATTGCAAATCCATTTTACGTTCCTGATGCGTGCTTCGCATTTCCATGATTCCCACTGCACGTGGGATCTGCCAATTTTTTTCCTTGCTGGAGATTTAGAAACTGTTTCAAGGAAGCTGCTCACTAAGTTTGTGAAGTGTTCTATCCTTTCTGCCAAAGGAATTGTGGGCCTGCTAAAGATAGATATTGGTAATCCTGACCACCATGTTCCACTTGAGAAGGTGGACATTGGCTACAAGCAGAGCAGATAATCAGGAATTCCTGAGTAAGCTAGAAGGATGTGTTTCAGTTCCGGATGGAATGTAAACAGTTTTTGATCAGTGCTACACAAAAAATCCTAGAGAGAAGCCCCTTGAAGTTTGCACTTGTTAGGGACCTTTCCTCACTGGACCCACGACAGATGTGTTCCAAGCAAGATGAATGCATCGTAGGATTCAGAAAGGTGTTAAACACCCTCATCACTGCCGGTAGAACGGCTGACCACCTTTGGGGCACAGTGTTGGCAGAGTACACCAAGCTCCTGAACGAGAACAATGATGAACTTTGGCAGTTTGATAAGATTGCTGACAGACTGGACGAGTTCTACTATGATCTGCTCAAGTTCAGTTGAAGCTACTTGGAGTTATGGACGATTGTGAAACTTCTGCTTGTACTTAGTCATGGCCAGGCAACTGTTGAACGTGGGTTCAGTGTGAACCGACAGGTGTGTGTAGAAAATCTGAAGGACCTTTCATATATTTCGCAACAGATTGTGTGTGATGCAGTTGAGAAGGCAGGTGGTATTCTACAAATCCCAATCACCAAGGAGCTGCAGATTGCTGTGTCGTTAGCTAGGCAAAAGTATGGAGCATACTTGGAAGTGCAGAAAAAGCAGGACCTTGAAGCTTCAAGGCAGGGAAAGAGGCACTGCATAGAGGAAGAGCTTGATGCAATGAAAAGAAAGGGAAAAAAAGCTGGAATCAACAATTGATTATCTGATGGCTTCTGCAGATGCCTATGCTGAAAAAGCAGAAGCACAAAATGATTTGGCAATCATTGTCAAGTCAAATAGCCCGAGAAAGACGGCAAAGGAAAAGACTGCTGAGCTACACTCAGTCAAGCTCAAAATTCAGCAAAAGCTACTGGAGCTCCCCTGAAGTGGGTGGCTACTAGGAGCTGCTTTCTGATAACCTTTTGTGCTTTATGAACTAGAAGCAATTTTGGACAGTAGAACTATTTTCTATTCTGTGTGATACGAACAAATTTGTGTTGTGACATTTGGTAAACTATATTTGTGTACAATACAAGCAAGTTTGCATTGTAATGATTTATTTATTTGGGCAGTAAATGTGTGAGACCTTTGATGAGTATTACTTAATACTTCAACAAGAAATAAAGAAAAAATTAACCTTTAGAAAAGGGCCTTGAAAATCCTCCAATAGGGCCTTGAAAGTCCTTGAAAACCCTTGAATTTTTTCTTTCAAAACCTGTGCGAACCCTGCCTTACACCTGCCGCCTGTGCTTGCACTGCAGTCAGAGGTCGTGTGAATGACACATATTTAGGGAAAGCTTAAAAAGAGATGGAATTAGTTGAAACAAATGGTCATGGATTAAAAAACTGCTTAATTACTGTAAACATGACAATCTCCGGTGGGACGTTGATCCGCACTTGGGAGCTGTCCGACGTGTCACCATACTTCCATCTGCACAGACAAGTTATTTAACTTTATACACACACGAGCTGCCTTGTAGAGAAGCATCTCTTATGGATGTTAGCACCCATGAAGAAACTGTTCAGACCTTCGGTGGTCTGAAAGCCAGCCAGAAGTTGCAGTGGTAGGCACGCATGTGGTGCAGGAGGGAGTGTTATCACCCTACTGAGGCAGGAGCGCCCGCATTGGCACTAAGGCAGGGGGCAATGGTGAACCCACCTGTCCTTGTGCACCATCCCCACACACCTTTCATCTGAGGCTCTCTAATGTGTCAGGTGGAAAGGAAATAACCGTATCATTGGCTTATACACTTTAGCAAGCTGCGAACATACAAGGACTCCGCACAGTGCATTTATGAAGAATGTTGAACACAAGAGGTTTGGTCTAACAATTTGGTGGCACATTGTAGGTAAATGAAGAAAAAGCATCATGCAGCTTCAATATTATGCACAAGTTTATGCTCTTGTGGTACAACAAAGTTACAACTACTTCCATAAGGACACGTTTAAGGGGGGACATGGGTCTTATGAGACTAAAAAATCACGAGAAAATCAATTTTTTGAAAGTGGCATTTTTGTAATTTACCTACAGTACCGCATGTTCAGCCAAGATTTACACCTTGTGAATGATGTGAATGTTTCAGAACTCTTTGTTAGATCTGAATAATTACAAGCCTTCTTTGTTTTCCTGCATTTTTTGCAAAACCTGAATTTACTCTTTGCAACCATTCGGAAGTGATTTCTCAGTAACCAGAGCACCAAAAGTTGTAATTCATGTTGAAATGCTGAGCTGCATGGATAGTGTTCACAATTGTAAGAGCAAATTTTTGTATTTGAGCTTAAATAATTTTTTTATTGTCTGTTCATTAGACAAGTGATTTTGAACAGGAAGCTTTGGTGTGCTGTATTATTGTGAATAGGTGTGATACAACAAAGTATCCCTACCATTGCGAAGCTTGTGCTTTGCAGTATCCAGCTATGTTGTTAAAGTAAGAATTCGATCAGTAGTTTTTTGCTCCATTATTCCTGGAAACAGTCCTAATTTTAATTAACCTAGTAACTAATTGATATATTGAAATGTGATTGGATATTTGGAATCTTCAAAGAAAACTAATAAATACTGTGCATTCTCACTAAGTTTGGTAAAGGAGGGTTAATGAAGTACAAAAAAAAAACCACTTCTCCCTTTAACTTTCGTATTATGAGTGATTCCTACGAAAGAGGAATCCACCATGACTTTTTTTAGAACACACTTTAACCTTTATTGTACTAAAGTATAAAAAATTGAAATATTGCTAGTGTAAGGGTGTGTAACCTTTTGCATATTATATAAGGCACATAATTGTATAAACACACCAGCAAAAATTTAGGGAGAAAGCTATGTCCTCTGCACAACAAGGTGCAGTAGATGTTTGCAGCAAGAAAACAGAGGACATGGTTTCACATTTTCTTTGTCACAAAAAAAGCTCCGGCTATAACTTGTGAATTATGTTTCTACACAGTAGATTACTATGCAGCTTGATCATGTTGAATTGAATCGAAGTTTATTTGTCCTGAAAATTCATCAACTTTATCAGTTTTACCACAGAACCGATAAAGTTGATGCTGTCATTGCTTCATATTGTTGTAATGAATGTGCCCTTCGAAATGGCACTAATGGAGTCCAAAAAATCACTTCCTGTTCTTCTATGAGAGAACCTATATCCCCCCCCCCCCCCCCCCTTTATTTTTTTCAGAACAATTTCATGTCTATTTGGTACCAAGCCCAAAACTGGATGTCTTCGGCGAGTGTTTGCTACAGGTCACTCATGAGCACATATACCTTTGGGATCTGCTTAGCCCTCGAACTAAGCTAGCTGCATGGCCCCTGACTGCTCTGCGACGCTATGGTAGTGACCCAGCAAAGTTCACCTTCGAAGCTGGCAGGTGGGCATATTTGCTTCATTAACTTCTTGGTTAGTGCTATCACACAAAAAAAGAAAAAGTTTTGCTCTCTACGAAGTCATTTCATAGATTCTATAGCATGTTTATGGCATATCTGGGTGGTATTTTCATAGCACTTTGGCAGCACTGCAAATTTTATAGCACAGAGGAACTAAGTGTTACTGAAAGCAAGGAAGGGGCCCTGCAATGTTCTTTGAGTACCTCCTGTGGCCCTGGAGTTTGTTTAGTATTGCATATTGAGATGACTACAAAACTACTTATAAAAATTGCTGAACAGGAACTGAATTTATTAGTCTTTAAAGTGCAAAACCCTAGCAGACATAGCAAGAGAACATCAGCTTCTCCACTTAACTCTCTTCACTGGTTGCTGTGAATCACTCTGTGCCTCTTGTAAAGATATGCCTAAAGTCACGCCTCACGGTGGCTTTTGCAAACTGTTGTACAGCACACTTAGTGTGGTGTTACGATTGTTTTCACAATATTATATTCCAAAACACATTCTCTGTTTGAACAAGTGTAACATTTTTTATCTTTTAGTGCACGATAATGTGGCCTATTTGGGACCATGGAAGTGTTGCATGCAGCTTGACATGCCAGGCCAATCAGAATTCATAGCCACCTGAGATTACTTCCAGTGCTGCATATTGTCATCATGTGTTTCTGTAGTCTTAGAAGCAGGTGGTTTTTCCATTCGAGTAAAATACTTTCTTTTTGGCCTTTTTACTTGCACTGCGGTATTGCTGTATCACAGAGTGCATGAAGTGATGCAAACAAGAGGCTTAAGTTGTTTTGCAGGGCTCCATTTATGGGGCTCCAGTGCTCCGCTGATAAGGGAGCTTGATTGTGCTCGTAATGCAGCCTTGCTGTTTTTCACTACTTTTATAGCACAGCCAGAGCACTGTCAAACAGCCACCTGGATAAACCAGTGCTGATGTTTGCTCGGAGATTGAAGAGGTACAAAATGTCACATGACATGACAGCTGCCTAATAAAAATAGATAAGCAATATCAATCTATGATTGACACTGATCAATATCTATTAGCTAAATTAGACTGCCATTTGCCTTTATTCTGCTTACAACTACGAGGATTGTCCATAAAATAAGGTTCCCAATAATTTTTCCAAATAAGGAACATGTTTGTTCGCATTACATGACACATTTTCGGGGAACTTACTTTCCCCAATTTTTCGACAATCGCCATTGCAGCAATGCATTTTTGCATGTGGTGTGCCATGTTCTTCATTCCTGAGTCATAGAGCTCTCCTGCAGCGTTGCAAAGGTAGCTTAAAACCTCTCTTCAGCTCCTCTCCAGTTTCTGAAATGTGTCCAATCCAGGTGTTTCATCAATTCAGGGAAGAGATGGTAGCCACTTGGGGCTATGTCTGGGTTGTAGGGCGGGTGTGTGACAGTATTCCGCCCAAATTTTTTTGACATTGCTTTTACACAAGCGATGTGTGGATGAGTGTTGTCCTGATGTAAACGCACTTCTTTCGTGAACATGCCCCTTCTCTTGTTTTGAATGGCACGGCGAAGCTTCAACATTTCACAGTAGCAGCCTGCATTGATTGTTGTACCAGCAGGCATAAGTTTGTACAACAGTAACCCCTTCCTGTCCCAAAAAACACTCGCCATCACTTTGCCGGCAGACAGTGTTTGTTTAAAGTTCCGTGGCTTCGGCGACTCTGGATGTTTCCACTGATGGGATTGTTGTCTCGTGTCCAGTGTCATGTAGCTCAGAGAGGTCTCGTCCCCAATGAATAGTCCAAGAATTCCTCGCTGTAGGTTTTGTAGGCGTGAAGAAATTTATGGCCCACCTCAGTGCATTGCCGTTTGTGGTCTTCCGTTAGCATTCTTGGGACCCACCTTGCGCAAACCTTGGCATACCCTAAATGGTCTGTCAAAATTTTGTCAATGCACGTCTTGCTGACATCAGTGATCAACTCACAGAGCTCCCTAACTGTAACCCTTCGATCTTTCAGCATTGCTTCTTCCACTTTTGCAATAGTTAGGTCCTAAACCAATAGCCATCCAGAACACTGTCATAGATGTCTTTATGTCCATCTTTGAATTCTTTGCACCATTCGTGCAAGTGTTGTGTGCTCATACACTTTTCTCCGTAGACTTCATACATTTGGGAATAAGTGGCCACCGGCACAGTGTTTTTTGCGCACAAAGATCTAATCACAGAGCGTAATTCGCACCTGGTGGGAGAAGCAAATGGGAGCTCCATCTCTAACGGCTGCCACGCCAAGACTGGGCGTCACAGCCAGCTCGCAGGGGCAGGAACTGGGTGAGGAGGAGCTGAGCTTCACGACAGTGTCGCCGGATCCCGCGTAATGGCGTTCATGACTGCAGCGCCTTAGGAACCTTATTTTATGGACGACCCTTGTAGATTGCCAGGACACTATTGGGCCCAATACAGCTATAGGTATGAGTATAGTCTAGTATTTTGTATTGCCAAATTCTGATAATCTGATAATTACAGGACTGAAAATTGATTTAATTACCCAGCTGGCTGGCCTGAAAAAAAAGGCATAAAGTATGTCCATTCATACCACTGCTTCATAGAGTAGCACTTGCCAAGTTTAAGTACACTCACGGTGTTTAGACTGTAGATGTGTTTAGACTGTAGATAGAAACTGTGTTCCCTAATTTAATTCCCACTAAATGTAATACGGTTAAACCTGCTTACAACGAACCTCCATATAAAGAATTCCTGGATATAACGAAGTTTTTCTATTCCCCACCATTACTCCATACAAGCACATGTATTTGAGACCTCTATATAACGAACTGGCAGCGGGAGACCCCCTCGAAATAACGAATTTTCTCTGCCGACAACCTAGGGATTTTGCCCTAAATTTTATCATTTTTGCGCGAGCAGCAACCGGAAGCGTGTTCTCCGCCATGACGAAATGCGAAGCGGCGGTGTCATGCTTGGCGCGTTCCAAGGCACGGCGACTGTTAGGCCAGAGCGAGTGCACGTGTGCGTGCATGTGAGCGTGCGCGACCAACGCCATGTTTTCTAGGTGGCATTGGTGCGACGCGGGCTTGCATCCCTCGACCGGGCGATCTTGCCGCCGTGGGCATGTTCTTTCGCCTCACTTCAAACCTGATCCCACCGCTTGCTGCAGCTGGCCTAGCCCGCCAAGCCACGCCGGCTTGAGAAAAAGAGAAAAGCTAGTTTTTGTTATTTTTTTCAATGCTCTGGTACCAAAGTGAGGCAGCGCCACACTTTGGTTACTGCGCAAGTATCTGCACTTCACTTCTCTAACCTGACACTAGGTGACAGCGCTTGTTAGGCCTAGCTAGCGAGGTCGCGGGCGGCACGCCTCACGGGAAGCTTGCCATTGACAACACGGGGACCGGGTGCGCAGGAAATCGCGCTCACGGGGTGATTAAAGGGCAGTGCACGTGAAATAATAAAAAAGAAAACTGGAGACGAACAGCGATAAAGTGGACACGGGCGCGCATTCCATGTGGAGCGTTCGCAGCTGACAAACGGCCGTAGCAGCATTCTCCGTCGTGAGGCGAAATGTTGAGGCCCGTGTGCTGTGCGATGTCAGTGCACGTTAAAGAACCCCAGGTGGTCAAAGTTTCCAGATCCCTCCACTACGGCATCTCTCGTAATCAGAGCTGGTTTTGGGACCTTAAACCCCACATAACAACAGCATTCTCCATCGCCTTAGAAATCCTATCCTCGGAGGGCGCGCACAGGAAGCGCTGCCGCCGCGGCCTTTTTTTTTTCCTCCACTCATTGTTCATTTGTTCTACGCTCCCTCCTCCATGGCAATTCGCTGCGCTCTTTTGGGGCCGTGCGTTTCCTTTGTGAAGCCTGCTCGCGACCGTTATTCCGCGGGATTTCCCCAAAATAGATGTTTTGCGTGAGCTCTGTCGTGTGTTACCCTTTTGCTTACTTGAGCGCTTCTTTTTCGAATTTTTTTTTTGCCGGACCTGCATATAACGAGATCCTCTTTATAACAAAGTTTTTCGGGAATTTGTCAATTTCATTATATCGAAGTTTAACTGTAACACAAAAATATAGCATGCCTGTGCTTTCTGAAAATAACATTATATATTGCCGACTTAACGATCACAGGATAGAAATTTAGTTGACGAACATGATTGTCGATCTCAAATAGCTCTTCATTACTGTACTTGGGACTGCACTGTGACATTTTCTTTATGGTCCACTCTGTTATTTGGTATTCCAGGTATCGTGAACTCTGCAGTTACCTACTGTGAATGAAATAGGGGCCTTTGCATAGATTAACCACTCTGCTAGTTTGTCCTGCTACTCATGCAAGTCTGCAGAGTGCTGAAAACACATAATGCAACACTGTTTCTACTAGCTTAGCAACTCTGATAGCTTTCATAATTAACTTCTCTTAACTGCATCATTTTGAGCATCTCATGCGAAAATGTTTTCCACTGCCTTCAAATTCAGCACCACTGCCAATGGCATTAGCACTGAATTTGAAGGTGTGCAGTTCATAATTCCCTAAAATTTGTTGTGGGCTCTAACAGTGAGAGTTTTACCCTGGCCATGTCACTCGCATTTCAGTGGAGCCAGAATGCTAGAGGCCTGTGTACTGTGCAGTGTCGGTAGTCAAGGGACCCCAGGTTGTGGAAATATCCAGAGCCCCCCGCTACAGCATGCTTCACAATCGTATTGCAGTTTTAGCACATAAAACCCCAGCAATTAAGCTTAGCTGTGGTTTATTATTGGACTGCATTGTAGGTTTTTAGACAAATTGGGAAAGGGAAATGCACATAGAATTGGGTAAATACAATAATTTTTCATTGTACAATGAAGTGCGAGGAACACCAGGACACAGACGAGTAGACAGGAGGAAGCGCTGCTAACAACTGAAGTTTATTGCTATTAGAGAGCTTTAGCAGCGGGCAGGGCTTACCGTACGGTAAGTACGGTAATACCGTACCGTCGTGGTTGACACGTGGAAAATTGAGGTTCTGAGGGCTTCACCAGCAAGTTTTATCATTCGATGACATTTCCGTACTCGCCAAGCAACTAGTGCAGGTCTTTCTGACTAAAATAGCCGTGTGCCGACCATGACGGTACGGTATTACCGTCACTGCCGTACGGTAAACCGGCGCTGCTAAAACTCTCTATTCAAGTGACGCCTAACTTCAGTTGTTAGTAGTGCTTCGTCCTGTCTACCTGTCTGTGTCCTGGTGTTCTTTGCACTCCATTGCACAACGATTCACCAACTTGCCCAAGCTCGTACTTTAGTGAATTTCTCATTGTGAGCAGCCAGTTTCGCTTCAAGATCGCCCTAGGTCAGCCTCATTTGCTCTCCCCTCAATGCAGTTAGGCAGTACTGCTACAGTAGTCAGGATTGTGGTCAGACCTGTGTGAGCTGACCAGCCAAGTTCATATGCTGCGGCAAATAGAAAACCACAGCTGCTTGCCAGGTCCTTCGGTAGGGATCAACGTGAGTGATTTCACACAAGATCAAACAGAGGGCGGCCGGTCGGCCTGTTAGATTTATTTGAAAATGTTATATGTTGTTTCCTGTTAAGTGGAAAGAGAAGATCCGCAATTGGTTTTGCTGCAAAAAATTTTTCGAAGCGTCGAAAATCAATAGTGATGAAGAAGTGGCGTTTTGCGCTTACCGGCTCTGCATTTTTAGAAAACTTTGGTTGTGAATTTCACGAAATATATTAAAGTTTGGTAGCTGAAATTATTTTAAATGTTTTTGTTTGGTGTTCAGTGATTTGAAGTTTTTATGCATAGTGTATATGTTTTTATTAAAACACTGCAAAATCGGCCCAGTGTTTCTTGTTGTTCTTTTTTCCCCTCTGGAGGTCTCTATCTTAAAAAAGACTTGTGGCAGAGCGGTCAAAATTATGCATTGCATTCTAAGCATACCTATTTATCAAATTGCTAAAGTTTAATTTATACTACTTTTTGATAATGAGATGCAAACATCAAGAAAACACGGGACAATGGAAATTTCTTGCAAAATTTTAAAGAAAGAAAGACCCATTGTTGAGGTTTCTTAAACTTTGCCCACTTATTCTCCTCCACATCCACTTTCACAATCATTAAAAACATGTTGCATAATTTTGTTCCACTAGTAGTTACAGCCACTGCAATGAGGCCCTTGCACCAGGCTCATCTCGACGGTACTGTTCTAAGGATTCTATGACGTTTGCGATTACGTGCGACTTTTCAATTTTGGCATGATATTGTTCTGTTCCTTTACATCTCAACACTGCAAATTAGCTGTGAGAGACACCGTAGTGAATGATTTTTGAATCAGTTTTGTACGCGTGGGGCTCCTTGATCTGCTGTGGCATCGGAGAGCGTGCAAACGTTTCACGCATTGTATATTCATGAAAAAATGCCATCCGAATCTGATACGCAGCTTATACTTCCCAAGAATAAGGTAAAACTTAATAAGCAATCAACCTATATGGATAGATTGTGAAAGTCATGGAGAACAGCTTCACTGTATCAGAATTTGTTTCTGGGTTGCAATGGCTTATTTGAATCATTCGACAATGCAAATTGCCTTCATTCCTGTACACACAGTTTCTGTACACTAAGTGTGCATTCCTGTACACAGTCGACAACGTTTTCAGGGTGTTGCCGGCTTGCCAAACGCCTTTGGTCCTGTGCACACAGGAGGAGTAGTACTTTCTTTCAGCCGAGTTTTCCAATGCATCACCACGGTTGTGTGACCAGTGTACCTTTCAGCGAACATATTCGGCTACCACGCTTTGCACCTCCCTTTCTTTTCTTTTGATGTAAGCAGGTTTAGCGCGGCTTGTCAATGCACCAGTAGCTTTCAAAGTGAAGACGAGACGCTGGTACATAGTGATTTGTTTGATGACATCGATTGCTTCTGCCGGGGCTCATAAAATTTCATCACTCCCCGAAGATACTTTGTTGCAGAAGTAGCGAAAGCACAGGTAGCACAAGCATAGTCCGTCTCTTCAACAGTAACTTATCTTTCAGATTTTAAATGTTGCTTCAAAGCATTGATGTCGAGGTCGGTAACCCTGCACAGATTTTGCTTCTTTACAATGAGCTTGTTGTGCTTCAAAAGGTAGTCAGCCTAGTACGCTTTCTGAGAGCTATACTTAGTCGCTATGAGATGCACAGGGGCAGTAGACTAAGAGCAAGAGCACAAGCACACGCACTATCGGCGTCGAATGAAGTGTGAACAGTGGTTCGAAAGCGCGGCCAGTTCAGGCCATATGCTGCCGTCATGTCAGATAGATGCGCACATCCAGTTACCGATAACTTTGCTTTTCTTTTTTTACTTTGGCGTTCCACATTTGCTTTGCCACTATAGTGCCACGTTCATGCTTTCCAATGATCACAACTGGCTCAGCGCAGTTTCTCTGACAGCAGTGGCAGTCCCCCGCATGCATGAAGCGTGTGCGCTTAGCCTATAGAAAGTTTTGTTCTTGCTTCCATTTTTGTCGTGGTTATCAACACGCGGCTGCGATGAGAAGAAACATTGAATAGAATAATGAACCTTTAGTCCACATCTGTTGAAGTTTTCTAAGAGGTGTTACTGTTTCGAACCCTATTGGCCTGAATACACGTGAGTCTGCACTGCACCAACTCTTAGAACGAGCATATGGGGTGCTTGCGCACCTTTTTGGCAGTCCCCAGCAGGCCTGCTCGGGGCTGCTGAAATCATTTCAAAATTGAGTTCTCAATTTTGAAATCGTTTAAAAATCAACTTTCTTAGTTGCAGAAATCCAATCCTGCATGTATTTTATACACTTAGGGGAAAGAAGTCGGATCTACAACAATTGCCTATCCTTGTGCAAGGGCCTCATTGGAGGGGCTGTAACTACTAGTGGAACAAAATTAGGCAGCACATTTTTAATGATAGTGAAAGCGGACGTGGAGGAGAATAAGTGGACAAAGTGTAAGAAATTTTCAAAAATTTTTTTTATTATCATGAGAAATTTCGATTTTTCGGTGTTTTCTTGATATTTACATCTCTATCTCTCTATTGAAAAGTAGTGTAAATATAAGCTTTCAATTTGACACATAAGTATGCTTAGAACATAATGCATAATTTTGACTGGTCTGCTATAAGTCTTTTTTGAGATAGAGACCTGCAAGATAGACAAAAGGAGGATTGAACGCTGGGCCAGTTCGTAATCCATGACAGAGACGAACCGTGCAAAATAAACAGGGACAAGGGAGACAACACACAAGTGCAGACTAGCAACTGAAGATTTATTGAAGAAAACACATATACAAAGAACAGGATAAAAAACCACGTGTACGATTAGAGATTGGTGGTTAAATAATCAATCTACAGTTGGTGCAGCGTAACTGATGGCCTAGCGATGCACATATTGCCATACTTGTGAATAAAAAACGCCTGAACTACCTCTCGTGCTTTCCTATCTTTATGCCGGGACAGCACTTTCGTTTGGTACAACAGCAGGTGGCATTTGCAAACTTTACAATGTAAGCATAAATTTAATGAAGGGTGGGCCTTCAATGATTCCCTGTGATCCATTAAACGATTGTTCAAACACCTCCCGGTTTGGCTGATATAACACTATCCGCAAGACAAGGGAATGAGATGCACAGCACCCTTTCAACATCCAGCCAAACCGTCCCGGTCTCAGTGGTTAACATCACATTCACTCCACTTTTTTTCCTTTACCTTCAACCTTCCTATCTACCATTCTGCATATACGACCCAACTTGTTCCTAGATGAAAATACCACCTTGACACCAAAGCGGTTTCCAACCTTTTTCGTACGGTGGGAAAACTTGCGTAGATACGGAATGCATATTAATGGGCTTATCTTTATCCCTGGCCACCTTGTTACCAACGCCCTTTCCCTCCTGCTTGAACTTAATCAGTAATCTTTCACTGAGAGAAGCCAAATTTTCTTCCGGAAAGTTTGATAACCTGAGCCTGTTAAGCTGGTTAATGAAAGCTGTAGATTGATTATTTAACCGTCAATCTCTAATCGCACACGTGGTTTTTATCCTGTTCTTTGTATATGTGTTTTCTTCAATAAATCTTAAGTTGCTAGTCTGCGCTTATGCGTGTGTCTCCCTTGTCCCTGTTTATTTCGCGCATTTCGTCTCTGACAAAAGAAGGCTTTGCCAATTTTGAGGCTTTTTATAAAAACATCTACTCTGCCCATAAAAACCACAAATCACTGATCACAAACGAAAACGTGCATAGATTTAGTTAAAAAATTTCAGCTACCTAACTTGAATATATTTTGTAAAATTCATAACCAAAATTCACCAAAACAGCAGAGCTGGTAAGCGCAAAATGCCACTTCTCCGTCGTTATCGATTTCCGGCACTTTGAAAAAGCTTTTTGCAGCAAACCCAGTTGCGGATCTTCTCTTCCCACTCATCAGGGAACAACATAAAATTTTCAAAAATCTAGAACATTGACTGGCTGCCCTCCGTTTGATGTTACGTGGAATCACCCATGAACAAAACTGAAGAACCAGATACATGAGCATTATATCCACGTTCTTACCTGTGCTACAGAAAATATATTAAGCACTCTATTGTCTTCCCAAGATAATGTCTAACTTTTGGGCATGTCTCCATGCATCTTTCTATTATTTTTCTGTCATGATGTAGTTCGTTGTTTTGTGGAGTTTAACATCCCAAAACCAGCTCTGATTATGAGAGAGGCCATAGTGGAGGGCTCCGGAAATTTCGACCACCTGGGGTTCTTTAACGTGCACTGACATCGCACAGCACATGGGCCTCAACATTTTGCCTCGATCGAAATGCAGCCGCCGCAGCCGGGATTCCATCCCGCGACCCTCGTATCAGCAGCCGAGTACCATAGCCACTAGACCACCATGATGTAGTTTTAAGCTGCCAATTTAAAGGGATACTGAACAAAAATATGGGAAAATTATGGAAGCATAAAAATTTGATTCTAAAGATGCTGCTGACCCAGTATGCAGCACTCATTTCAGATATTTTTGAATGGATGGCTGTATATTTCAAGGCTTGTGAGCTTGCGGCAGCTGCACGCCAAACAAATGCTGACGTCCGCGACATCACATGTACCCGAACGGCACCAGCAGCAGGGGTGGAAGTGGCCCCACGCTCCTCGCATGGCGAGTTCCTCCCACTCTCCAAGCAAAGCTGCTGCACTGCCCTTGCTGTCCTCCTCCACTTGCTGCACTACACAATGCTAGTGTACTAGCAATGCTGACTTTGTGTAAAGAGGCTTGGAGGGTTTCGTTTTGTGAGTTTGCGCATGCATGTGTTACGTGTTGCTGCTGACGTCACGAGTTCCCCTTCTTTCCTCTGTTTCCTTTATTTCTTGTCCTTTTGTGTTGTGGTGGAGACGTCCTCACCAGCAACAGTTACTGAGTGCAGCATCCCGCCTCTTTAATTTATTCTTTTTATTTATTTATTTTTTAATCACTCTGGCACTTTCCTGACGTCTGTGCTTTACTCTCATTTGGTGAGGGTGCAAACAAAGTGGATGTGAGCGAAAGCGACTGCATGAGTTGAGGTAGGGTGGGATGCCTTTCCTAACATGGGTACATGCTGGCATCTGGCAAAATAACGTTGCTTCCCCTAGTTCACAGCACACTCGCTAGGTGCGGTACTTTTTGAAAAATGCAGTAATTTTATTATCTTCCTACTATTTCTGCCTGAAAACGAAACTGTGTCAACCTGTTTCAGCACCCAATCTTTCATTTAGGCAAAGAAACTCTCGAGCAAATGTTTTGTTCAGTACCCTTTTAACATATTTTGAACAAAAGCGAAGTTCAGAAAAACTGTGAAATGACCTTTGCTATAAGTCTCGGAAGTTTGGGTTGTGCTTTTACTTTTGAGACCTCTCAATGTGTAGTGTAGGATGCCAGACATTTATTGCACGTATTGGGGTGTCTCCCATAGGCACTGTGCGACTGGAGAGGGCATGTTTGTGTTCCACACTCTTGAAGGAGAGAAGATCTACTGCAAAGTTCACCAAGCAACCCTTGCCATTGCTGAGGCACATCATCGTTCCAGACGGCTGCATGCAGTGCCTTCAGCTCCACCTCAGGTAGCATTCTTCCACTCTTTTGAAACTCATTGTGTGCATGCTAACTCATTGTGTGCATGCAATTCATGTTGTGTTATGGTCGTAATGCATTACCACAGGCATCCAAGAACATGCAGATAGAACCTTCGTAATCTCTTGGGAGTCACATATTCATTCTGGAATTAAATACTTTGGTAGGTTATTTTGAGAAAAGACGAGGGAATAATTTTTTAAGTGTTACATTAAGGTATAGACTGTTTCATTAGGCAAGGAGGAGCAGTCTGGCAACCCGCACCTTCCTTCTTTCTGATGTATGCAAGACAGCTTGGAGTGCGTGTAGTACTGATGCTTGGATGTGTGGTGTTGAATGATTCGCGTATGTAGTAGGTCAACCTGTGGGGTTTTTTTTTTTTTTTTTTAGTGTACTGAAAGCTACATACATGAGTACGAAAAGAATGCAAGAAGCTATGCTATGGCACGCCATGACCTTCATGACCTTGAAAATTTTCTCTTTATTTATTTAAATATTTGTTTATTTATTTATTTTTAGCATAATTGCACTTCTGCACTGACGACATGCATGCTGCCAGAGACACTGTGGGGATGTGGGGGTGCGCCACGGCATCCACGGTAACTGCGTCCATGAATCAGCCTATGGTAGTTCTTCCATCTCCTATATGGTATTTGCCTATCCAGTGATGTGATTTGTTGAAAGAAGAGCAGGTACTTTCTAGCTGTATTGTGAAACCGGATTGCGAATTGCCTGGTGCATGCAGTGCAGTAATATTTGGCTGGCATGTCCACAGGAGCCTCTACAACTTATTAACAGTATTTCTTGTGTTCAAAAAGTGTTGCAAGGCCCCTTAGAAGCATGCCACTCAGTGTGCTAACGGATCGGGCCAGGCGCTTGCCCGGAAGAACTTATCATTGGTACAACTCTTCGATACCGAAGTTTGCAGCTAGCCCAGACGTGATGTGGGAGGATGAATTGTGCCTGATAACTCATGTAGGACAATGACAGACCTTTCGTAACAGCAGTGTAAAAGCTGTATTCCAGAAAAACGCCCCGACACGATGGTGTAGTGCTTATGGCACCCGGCTGCTGATCCAAAGGTTACAGGAATATCAATGGAGGCAAACTGTTAAGGCCCGTGTACCGTGGGATGTCAGTGCACGTTAAAGAACCCCAGGTGGTTGAAATATCTGAAACCCTCTACTACGGAGTCTTCCATAATCATATTTTGGACGTAAGACCCTAGAAATCAATCAGTGCCTTCTAAGAATTTAATTTTAAGAAATCTGAGAGTGCCAAATGCACATATTAGTGTCAATATAAACACTACTATGGAAAAACATGCATTTCCACAACCAGTGTCCAAACATAGTGGGCAACAGCAAGATGTCGTGCCACATGGTTGTGTGATTGCTGTATGAATGCTGTTTATCCGTCCACACTTAATTTAATTGCAATGTTTCCATCATATTTGGGGCTGCCTGTCAGTCAGAAACCAATGTGTGGAAAGCTCTGCCATTTTACAGTGTACTGTGAGCCTTATTTTGGATAGAAAGGACTTCAGCTATAATGGACCTTTCTCACTGGGTTACTGCAGTATGTTGCATTGGGTGTTGACTGTTTGGCTCTGTGCTCTACTCTTAGGCCTCTTTGCTATCTCACCAACAGGTGTGCACACTCCAATGTCACATCACAAACCATCAGGCCCGTTTAGTGGATACAGTCTGCCAGTGTTCAAATGTTGTACTTGATCGTAGCACAAAACCCTGTATCCAAGGGGCTGAATTTTGAAACAAGCTGAAGTGGACTCATACATGTTATTGCATGCTCTGATGTTCTGACAACTTCATCTGGCATCATGGCTAAGGTGCAAGTGCACCACAATTGGCATCTGTACATGTGTCTGCATTTGGCTTAATTCCTGGGAATCTTGTAACTTTATTTTCTAGCTGTTCCCAGTACAAATTGTTGTAGCAGTCGGGGTCATTCGTTCGGGGTCATTCATCCGTGTAGCCAGTTGTGCCTGCAGCTAGTGCTAATGTTAGTGATCTCTTTGCAGAGTCTGATCCCATCAACTGGCCCAACAACATCTGTGCCCTATCGTAACTCCACCAGCCCCCTGCAGCAATTCAGCTCATCTGAGAACCTGCCAGGTAGTCACGAGCGGACCAATCATTCACTAATGCCCCTGCGAGATGTGCCTACTACATCGCAGTCTTTTGACAACATCTTAAATCCCCCTCGGGTTTCCAGTACTCTTGGTGGGACCTCGCGTTGCAGTCTGCGATCCCATCTTCTCCAATTTCAAGCACGCTGATGATCAGCGCAGGTGTGAGAAACTGTGTATGTGTGCGTGTTCTGCTGAACAGGTGACACTACAGGCTTATGGATCATGTTTTTTAAACACACAGTAGTGGACTGCAGGTGGAGCAGCTTTGGACCTATCCTCCTTGGGATAATTTTAGAACATGTGTTGCAACTTGTCGTCTATGTGTAGCTGTTTGGCCTTACTTGTACTGATTTGTTTATGCACTAAATTGGACTTGTAATTTGTGGTTGTTATACATACTGATATTGCATGTTTTATGTGGCCTTCCAAGTTCTGTGTGTCACTGTCACATCTAATTTGTTAGACCTTGCATGTGCTTGGCCCAGGTTCCCCAGTTGTGGACACTGAGACATGTATATTTGAGAAACCATATTGTCTTTCTTTTTTGACATCTTTACACATTGTAGATCTGGGATGGTTGGTATGTGTTGAAATTATTAGTAACTTACTTCTATTAAGTTACATATGTTGAAAATAAGATTGGGAATGATAATTGTGTGTGTGTGGATAAACTCCTTTGCATCATTTACTGTACTTGTACACTGTAGACAAATTTGCCTGAAGCGAGTGCTTTTATTATTTATGGCACATCCCGACACAGCCATTTGTTGCTTTGTTAATACTAGACTTTTTCTTCGAGTGTTTGTTTCCTAAACAAGGAACTTGTTAAACATGAAAGTAAATGTACCAAACATGTGATTTGGCTAATCAATGTGCTGTTTTGCATTTTAGTTCACTTGGGTATTTATATCTGTTTTAACTATCACAGAATAAGTGCATACTTCAGTCATATTCATAGGGTTCATCTGTAGTGCAAATTCAAGTTTCTATGGTGTAATTAGAATGTGCTGCTATAATGTCGTCTCTGCCTGGGCAGAAGGTATTGCACATGGGTGTTATTCGCATTGTTATGTGTGTTATTCAAACATACTGCGCACAGGCTCCTTTATGGTGCAGCTCTGGTTGCACTTTACTAACAAAATTGATTGATCAGGACTGTATATAAACAGTGCTGCAGCTGTCACAGTGTATACACTTCCTTTTCTTGTAGCAAAATGGCCTGTTGTATTGGTTGAAACTGCAAGGATTATAAGTGGCTGCATGAAGGTTCAAGTATGTCATATTCAAGTATGTCAAACAATGGTGGCTTTCACTTTGGTTTTCTATTATGTATCCCTGCAGTCATGTTGTTTATGGGCTGGTCTTTTTCTGCCTGCATTGTTTCTTTTTTTTTTTAGTATGGATCATTGCATTACGCTTCCATTCCTGTTAGATGCTGTAAATGAAATACCCTTAAATAATTTGTTGTTGCTGGGTATAATGTCGATACTGTGCACCTAATTTTGACTATTCGTGCAGTCACAAATAATAAAAGCAAAAGCAATGCTTGATTTTATGAGAAGCTGGGGACAAAACTAAAGGGTTACATCAAAGTGCTGGTTCAGGGAGACCAATATTAGTGAATTAGGGCCCATATTTTTATCACTAATTGTAATCTACTTGTCTTTGTTAAAGTTATTTCATTTTACATACATTAATTTCATGGATGGGAAGGGTTAGCTCTACCAGTTTAAAAAAAAACATTTATTCACCATAGGAACTTTGCTAATAAAGATTTGTCTCTGACTTTGTGACACAACAGTAGACATGTCTTGTAGCTTAAAAGTAACAGCAGACTATGTCCAGCCTGTGATCTTGGGAAACTGTGCACAGCAGTAAGCTGGACATTGATGTGTCATGTGGGATGATGCATTTTCATTCTTTATCCCTGGGACCAGTGCTTGCACAAGAGTGCTTGTGTTTCCCCGACATTAAGAATGCGGTTTTTTTAACGGCCTTTGTCAGGAGCATCCAGACCTCTTCATGAGCAATCAGAGCTAGTGTTTGGTTATGTGGGGATGCTGCTTTGACCGTGTTTGAGTTGCATAACTCTGAAGGGAAAGAGAGCTATCGGACCTTTGAGCGTTTGGGTTGGGCATGTGTTAGGTGCACGCTGCTCACATCCTGAACTCTCTGGTCATACAGTGTGACCTATGCTTTCGATGAGGGCATGCAATTTGTGTGTGCATGTTTGTGAAAGTAATTGCTGCAGAAGATGCTGTGCATGCTGGCTGGCCTCGCTGGCGGCTGTCAAACCCTGTCTTAAGCAGCGTTTTTCTGATATTTGTATGCTCAAATCTCTTCCATGATTGCAAGTAGTGTCACAAGCATACCTGTGGTGGAGAATACCGAAAGTAATGGAGATTTATAAGTTTAGTTTTTATAAACTTAGGGTGTAAAGGGAGTATTAAGAGAAGTGTTCATTGTTGTGTGAACTAGTGTAACCACTGTACAATACAGTTATACAATGTTCACTGGATTTGGTGCCCCTACTCTTGTTTTATTCTGTATAGCTGACAGTCATTAGTATTGTATAGTGTGTTAGAAAATTCCACTTTTTTTTTTCTGCTTTACCATATTGTGGTGCAGTTAAGATCCTAGAGAGAGCATTTCTAAAATGTTAGTTTTTAGGAATTCTTTCTTTTTCGTCTAATTTTCTAAATGTGCAGAATCTGTATTATTACACAACTACATTGCAACAATTCTTTTTCAAAACATTGTCTTATCTGTAGACTTTAAACTTTTATCACCTCTTCTTGAATGTTGGGTAATTGTTCATAAAGCAGTGTCATTAAAATTAATGATTTTATGCATAGCACAAAGTTTCACGTTAAACAGAGGCAATCTGGTGCTGCATTTATTGTCCAGACTCGGTGGGAATCTTTAATGGCATAAATAGTTATTTAACGTGGGTTCATTCAGAAAGCACACTGCAGCTTTTTATTAAAGGTTCATTTGTGTTGTGTCTTGCCCTCGCAATGTTTTTCAGAGCAGTTAAGTATGTTACGATCTCATTCAGTTTCATTAAATAATTTTTAGGGGAGCAATACATCTCGACACGGTTGAACCTTGACATAACAAAGTTGTACATGCCGCTAAAAACTTCATTACATTGCAAATTTATCGCATTGAGGTTTCTGTCTTCCAGTTACTCAGATGGTGTCCCAAAACTGTACCTAAAACTTTTCTGTTCTGCTACATTTTGCTTATGTGTGTTCGTGAAGATATTACAAGCAATTTAAGAAGCAGCACCAAGCAAATTAAGTGGTGATGAGCATACTACAGAAACTGAAAAAAAAATGGTGAGAGCTTTATATTATACTACAGCAACTGCTCTGAAGTGGAAGATAGGACACTGAAACCTGGGGATGCTCTTCATGAATGATCAGTGGACATAGAAATGTTTGAGATTTTGAAACACCACTCTAACATCGATGCAACACATGATCCTGAATTATTTAAATGTCTATGCACGGAGCACAGCAGAGAATCACTTTCATTAATGTTTTCAACCTCTTAGAATTAGTCCAAAATGGCTTTTTTATGACCTTCTGTAATAGCTTAGTGGCTGCATTTTTGTACTGCTAAGTTAGAGGATGAGGGTTTGATTCTTAGCCATGATCGCCAAATTTTAGTGGGGGCAAAAACACCTGTGCAGTTACACTCGAATCCGCTAGAATTATTTTGCAGTTATCCACTATGCCATGCCCGACAGATTTTCTCAGGGTTTTGGGATGCAAGACCCAGAGTGCAAATTTTAGTTTTGCTTCATTACTCACAAAAGCTTCACTTTATCGAAGCTGCATACACAAGTGCTTAAATATACGAGTGTTTCAACCACATTAAGAAAAAAATTTTTACATTGCAAACTTAAATTTAGGTTCGTTACATGTTGTTAATCTGTACTTTCAGGATGTGTTGCACGAAATGTCCCAAAATCTAGACAGTGGGCAATGGTGTTCACCCCTATGTAACACTTTATTTATATAAATCAAGTTTATCTTTGTAATGCTATAAAACTGTCTGTTGATTAGAGTTAGGTTTTGGATGAAGCTACCTGTTGCCATAAGAAAAACTGCTGATAATAAAATGAATATTAATAAAAACCACAAAGTAATTTAAAGCAGAAGGGACAATGTTTAGCAAATTTGTGCTTGCAGTTATTGAAGTGAGTATGGCTTCAGTAATGCTTTACATTATAGAAGTCATAATGGTGAACACTAAATGGTTCAGTATAACTTGATGCTAGGCAAGTTGGTACGAAAGGTGCTAGCGCCAGATTTTCCTCTAATAATCTTGGTATGAAACTGTGCTCTAGGGGTTAGATTATGCTTTAACACAGTCCACAGGTGCTCATTGTACTGTTAGCATAATCATTCAGTACTGTTGCTGTAATTCCAGATCATTATTCTGGGTATTATTTTAATAGTCTACTTCCCACACACTAATACTCCGGATACGTGGTTTCACTTTCCAGTGGCTTTCCATGTTTCAGTCCAGTTTGTCTTTACATGTTACTTGATTCTCTTGGCATGGTAGGCATGTTCTTCATTGATGTGATGATCCCGTTGCTTAATCTTGTTTGATTGAAGCAACTTGAGCACCTACATTAGTGCAGTCAAGTGCTATTGCTTAAACACATGAAATCACCATTTACATTGTTAATTCTCTGTGCAGTGCTTATTGTGTGTTTCCTGGTGTCCTTCATTTTGTTGATGCCACTTCCTGTTCATAGGAACTGTGAACTCTTCTTGAGAACTTTTTCGTTTACCTTCTTTGGGCTGTCTAGGCTTGACCTGAGCTGAATGGCGTACAACAGTATAGTGGTCACCAGAATCAGCATGAGGCTTCTTTTGATGAAACTTACCTTCACAGTGCTGTGAAATGTCAGCAGTAAACCTTAGAGGGGCCACGACACCAAAATTTGGAGGTTGAATTATGCATTGCATGTGAATCTGTGGGGCATATCCCATAGTGAGTTGGTAAAATTTCAGTGCATTCAGTGTGGTATAAAATCTGTATTTGAAATTTTTTATGTGGCAGTTGAGTCATACAGCAGTGTCGCAGCCATGAGTGATGACAAAATGAACTTGCACCTCCAGAAAAGAATGTGTCTAACAAAGGCTGATCTCAAAGGCCATGCTTTTGCATACTATAAAAACTGGAAATGGCTGCAAGAGCTGAACATACATTTTGCTTGTGCATCTGAGTGGATTGCTGCAGCTTTCGGTCATGTGAGAAAAGTAATTGCAGGCTCATTTAGCAGCAGTGCCCTTGCTATGGCATTAGTTATCAGAGCCTGTAGAGCACTATGTCCAGACATGTCCAAATATTTGAATTGTGTTAACACACTGTTTTAATATAGATGACAGCAGTGTTTTCTCATTTCATATTGTCACATTGCACATACTAAAATGATCACTGTCATTGGAAGGAGATGCTGTACCTTCAAATCGAAAATTCATCTTTCAATGTGTGCATGGAAGCCTCCCCCTTCTGCTCTCTCTCTCTCTCTCTCTTTTCGACTTACTATGACAGGCACTTTACTCTCAGTTACAATGTTTAGTGGAATGACTGCATTATGGCCCCCTGAAGGTAACGGGAATCTATGTGCGTATAGCAGTCTTTGTTGAATTTTAGCTTTTAATTTTACAGAGCATGATTTTAAATTTATTTATTCATGTATTATAAATTAAGCAATTTCTGCACACACTTGAGGCTGCATGAGATGAAGCTTTACAAAGTCGCAAGCCTTAACACACTTCAACAAGGATTGTTTTAGGGTAGAGAAATGCCCGTGTCCTTGAATCAAAGCACCTGTAGTGACGTCTGAGTGTACATAGTGACAGTAGTCTTGCACCTATTGAAGCCAAATTTCTGCATATTTTTATAATCATTACAGTGAAAGACTTGTGTACATTTTTTAGAAAGTGCAGGTTGTGTTGTGTTACTTTATAGTGCTACTGTTGCTCCTAACCTACTTGCAGTGGAGTCATTATGTCATGTTTTGTACAGAATGAGTGAACATGTTTGCATAATAAATTGATCTGATAAGGTGACATATGCGAGTCTGTAGACCTGATGCCATTGAGCTACATTGTTCAAATTGCAAATTTCTGTGGAGTTGTCAACTTGCAAGCCCCTCTTCAACATGTACATGCTAAGAGTAAACAACGCTCTAACAAAGAAAAAACGGCGTGGGGGTCTTGTGTTCACCACATTACTAAACGTACGTGGCACTGAAATTTCAGCTCCACTGGCATGAAACCTAGGGAGGTGGAAAGCATGCAGTGATGGTCCAGTGCTTCCCACTGGGACACGTCAATCGCTGCTAATGGGCAATGAAAGACTGAAGACAGTTTTTGTTTCATCTGTATGCAGAGGCTAGAGTCAGCTTGCCTGCGCTGCCGAGCGGCTGCTGCTTGCTGGCCCCGTACAGCTTTATTGGCCTTGCGCCGGCGTTGTCTCTCGCGGGTGAGAGTGCATTCGTGCTCCTTGCAAGCTGCTTGTTCAGAGTTCATCGTGGAAACAACGTCAAGAACATTTCCAAAGCCAACACGCGTCGTTCACTTGGTTCGCTCTCTCTTGCCACACGGCGCCAGAGAAGCACCAGTGGCCCGCTGCTGCTGAGGCGGTGGTGCCCTATATTGCGCTGAACCAGTGTTTTCAAACCACAAATGCACATGCACTATCTGACTGCACTGCCTCCAGGATGGGCCCACCGTGACTACAGCAGCAGGACACGCCGCCAAGCCCAGCCCATAAGGTGCTGCGCACCTAAAATCTAGGAAATGTTATGTATGTGTCGTCAAGATGTAGAAGTGAACAAATGACCTCACCATCGCTGTAATGACTACACAATTTAAATATATGCCAATAAACTTTTGTGCTAATGATATCTGGGAGACATAAATTTGTAACGTATAGAGTGCAGGAAACTAGCGTGCGAGTGTATTGTCACCTCACCTGTCATGACCCAGTGTCTTTGGCAGTCTGCTGATGACAGGGTTGCAGTTTTTATTTGCAGATGTGATTGTCGCAGTTCATTGAGGCCAAAATGAACTACTAAATGCCCACTGATTGAGGCTTAAGTGGTGAAAACTAATTTTAAAGGGCCCCTAAACCACCCCTGACATATTTTTTAACATTTCAACTTTACACGCGCATCAAGTTGAGACCTCTGTCACGATGAACGATGCCGAATGCGGCAGCGCTACGTGCTGCGGCTGTACCACAATTTCTAAAAACAATCCCGTGCGCCTCTCCAGGCATTTCCGGCATACGAAAGCTAGCCGCAACGACAATGTGGTTCTTGATGACGTCAGCAGAGGCAGAGCTCCGCTGATTGGTTGAAGAACTCTGACTTCCGGTTACTCTGCTAGCAGTTGCACACGCTCCCTGCCTGTCTGTTCTTCCTCGTCATGTGTTGTTCATGTGGACTAAAAACTGTAACAACTGTGCCAGCAAGCAGAACACGACGGGGAGCGCTAGCACAGAGTGTTGGCACAGAACCAACAAAACACTTGCACAAGTGCGTAGACCGGCGGAGGCACGTTAACTGGAAGTGGACAGTCTTTTTGAGCTGCGGTTCATCGATGATGGATGTCATAGTCAAGTGACACTCGGAGGAGCACTCGGCGACCGGCAAGCACCCAGCGCGTGGTGCAGGAGAGAGCAAAACAAGCAAGCGCCACGTTTTATTGTAATCAAATGCGTGTAACTCCGCTATTTCGGCAGCATTTTGAAAAATTCTTATGGCTACGTGTTCATTGCGAATGCTGGCAGAAAAGCAGCAGCACAACTAAATTTTGACTTCTGGATGGTTTAGGGGCCCTTTAAACCTTTCGATGAACTGTTCCTCAAAACCTACTATCGGTGCCTTTTTGAAAGACTATGTTAACAACACGTGCATATCTTGGACACTCTACTCATATTTATTTCTGGAAAAAGCACTTCCCAGCACTCATTGCTGCGCATGGGATACACTGGTGTTCATTTCTGCCTTTTGATTCTGGCATAGAAAGTATTTGCTAATTATTCCTTAAACTTCCTACTTGCCGACAGGATGTATGAATAAGGAAATGGCAGTGAAATGAAGTTGAACCAAAGGAACAGCCCCTTTGTGTATGCACCATATGGTAAGATACATATATTTATAGGATGGCCTTTTTATAAAGTATTATGTACAGCTGATTCAAATTAGGTGTACGTGGTTCAGGTCCAAAACTGGAAAGCAGCAGTCTGAATGGGATATTAAAATTACATTATAAATTTTAATCGACATTGATGGGACTAACAATTTTTCCAGTTCCACACAGCTTCATTTGTGAAGTGTACTCCCAATGTTCTTATCGAATCTGAAAGCTAAATGGCTCACTGGACCAGGGATTTCTGCTTGAGATGGTTTTTGTGATAAAAGCACTGCTTCTGTTTCAGTGGCATTAATAAAGAATTAGGCTCATTCCATGAATTTAAACCTATGAGACATTATTCGAATGCTGAAGTTACAACTTACCTAAATATTGTGCAAATGTAGAAGGGACTTCCGAGCAGCATTTTAGCAACATTGTATCAACATAGTTTTTTATTGTTGTAGGTGACCACTATTTATGCACTCTTTTAGGATGTAATGTTGCCTCAGTTTTATGGCAGCAGCATTTGCTAGGGATATAAGTAGTGCGTTTTGTGTTTTAACTTTTATATTCTAGTTATTTACATCTTGTCAAGTTATCTTTTGCAGAATGCTTTTTACATTGTTGCCAGGCAGTATGTGCAGAATCATACATCCAAACATGGAGTATCAAAAGGCACTGGCGAAAATAATAATATACCATATGTGCTCTGCACATATTCGAAGATTTCTGATCAGGCATGAGCATCATTAGTGTTAGGAGAATTGGGAAAGACATGGCTGATCAAGTATTTGTTCTTGGTGTCTTCATACGTCACATTAAACAGGTTTGCTTGCTTAATTCATAACTTTTTTCATTAATATTTTTCAAGTGTAGGTACTGGGTACCTTACACATGCCACACACTAAATAGTTCCTATCTATGTTCCTACAGAAACTACTCTCAAGCAGTTTACATTCTGTGGTCTTGACACATGATGGTAGTGGTGGTGGTGGAAAAAACTTTATTTCCCAAACAGGGTCATGAAGGATAACTGACTGTTCGTCACGGTGTAGAGGGCACCTCCCATGTCGGACAGAGAGCCCTAAGGTCTCCGCTGCTTCGCGAGCCTTCTGGACAGGCCAGGATTGGTCTTTTAAGTCTCTGCTCTTAAGAGGGTGTCACACTTGTTCTTGCCCTCCAGACAGGAGGCCTGCGTCATGCACCCCCACTTCGTGTCCCATATTCATGTGTCTAGCGCACTTCGCACGATTGAGTGAGCCGTTGTAGTTTGAATCAAGTCGGCTCATATGCCAGTGATTCAGGTACGAGTTCATCTGTAGCAAGCGGAGAGTGAGAGACTGTGCCCTGTTAAGTCCCTTGTGTAGAAGTGAGAATTCACTACGTCCTACATAAGGGTGCTTGGTAAGCTCATTATATGTCTGTAGTTGATCTTTAAAGGCCTTAGGAGGAGGCAAGGGAGTCTGAAGGGTAGCACGTCTGGCAAGTCCTCGTGCGGCCATATGAGCGGATTCGTCAAGGTTCCACTGTCCTCCCTCGAAATCGCCCATATGGGCAGGAAACCAGACCACTGGACCAACCTTCGAGTAACTTGGAAACCTTGGCATCTACCACTCCCCTAGCACAGGTGCGAGTGGCTGCTCTATAGGAGCCTCTCCTTAATTCTAAGCCTAGCATCCTAAGTTGAAAGTCCTGGCCTGATTCTGATCATGGTGTACGGAAAAATCTCGTTTTCCTCTGTGTATTTCGAGAGTCTGTTAAGCACGGCATGTTCCGCAACCTTACTTATCGAGGCAGGATGTGAGAGAAATCGGTCTGAGGTTTGCAAGCCCAATAGGTTTGCCCGCTTGGGGATGAGCACCATATGTGTGTGTTTCCAGTCTTTCGGAACACTCCCCTCTTTCCAGTTAAGATTGATTTGCTTGGACAGAATGATTTGAGGTTGCACAGAACTCTATTGGAAATCCCATGGGGGCCAGCGGCAGATTTACTGTTAATGTCCTGAATAGCAAGGCAAATTTCACCCTCCCGGAAATTGATATCAGGGGTGCAATTGGGAGACCCTGAGTATATGACTGGAAGGGGGTGAATTACTGTGTCCTCTTGAGTGGGAGGTACTGACTAGCTAGGTCATCCAACAGCTTATCATCCGACATTTCTCACCTCGTGATTTTGCATAGTAGGGACCATTGAGTGGGTTTGGACTTGGAGCTGCTCTCATCAAGATGTCTTGGGAGGCCCCAACCGCCACATTCCCAGGTAGCACTGATACATTATAACAACGTTATGTTTATCTTGAACATTAGGATAATATTGTTAATGTCGTATTTTAACATATCTCCAACTTTGCAAAGAAATGTTTTTGTAACATTTTGCACAACATAAATGAAGCATTCATGAAACCTTTGCAATGTATGCATAACATTTAAGCTAGACGGTATAATAATGCTAGAATTGAGCATTCATATAATGTTTTTATAATGTGTTCATAACATTGGGCTAAATGTTAAGATAACATTAAAAGCTACACTCTTGTAAGATTCACAGAATATTCACATATGCTATTACACATTAAATGAAATGTACGTTCAACCATTGCAGTGCCTTAAGCACAGCACTAGTCCGGTATACATGTCACCCGATGTGAAAATGACATAATCCTCCAAACTTGGCTTCACTGCAAAACTTTATTAAAGGGACTGTCTACCGTCCTTCATCGCTCTCCCGTTTTTTTTTTTTTGTTTTTTTTTTTTGGCTCAACAGAAAGCGTACCTTTCGAAGTGTCCCAGCGTGCAGTGGTTTCTCCAGAAACTCAATAGAAATTATTAAAACACAATTTTTTTCATCTACGCAGTCGCTCCTTTCCTAGTGTAGGCATGCTAGCAACTATGGTTACCGCGCATGATGCGTCGTCGTCACCCTGGAAACCCTTTCGGGCGCGGGAGGCTTTTCAACACGAACCGGTTTCAAGGTCTACATTGCAGAGGTGACGGAGGAGGAGAGGCGAGGGAAAGTCGGCGCGCGGAGGTGCGCCTCGGACATGCAGCGCCGCATGCATGACAAGCGCAGTACTACACGTCTTTACAAGCAGACGAATTCGAAGGCAGCGCCACCTGCGCCACCGCGAAAAAAAGAACAAATTGCTATTGCACGCTATAACAAGATGTCTCATAGGGTGAAGTACGCTTGTAAGATATACATAAAAGTTTTCCAGAAGAATATGTATGCCTGCGTGGGCTGGTTCTCGTACACTTGGAAAATGACGAACACGCTGTTAGGTGTCGCTAGCGGCGTTTTTTGCGCCACTTTTGGAGCAAAATTAAAAACCTAATTCCTTTTTTGTGGGGTGAAAGCGTGCTCGTTCCCGTAAGTGTGACGCACGATATGCCCAATTTTACCACAATCTTAAAAAATTTTCCGAGCGGTAGACAGTTCCTTTAATGAGCTTACATGTGACACAAGAGTGAAATGATGTTGCACTGAATTAAAAATAAACAATACAACCATATAATTCCTCATGTATCTGTCCCAACGCAGTATATCCGTCTTATGAGGTAATCTTAAACATAAAAGGAAATAATACCTAGCAACAAAAATGAACAAAATGCAAACACTTATGAAAGTTGGATGGCACTGCTTTGACACAAACTTTGTATGTACAACTTCAGATAATGCCACAAAATTTACGAATGGTCTAAGTAAAAGCTGTTGGATGTGAAAACAAATATTAATGAACTAAAATTAGTGAAAGGAGTCGAAAATGACAATGTATGTGAAATGTTCTAAATGTGGCTAGAAATACACAAAATTCGGGCACCGTGATGCTGTGCATGACATAATAGAGCACTTATCAGCACTGTTGTAAGAGCAACTTGTGCACAGTTGATGCAGTCAGTCATTAGCACAACAAGGGAGATGCGAGGGGACACTTGGCACACAGGAGATGCGGTGAAACACTTGGACCACTGCGGATGTAGCTGAGCATTTGGCTAAAATAGGTGACATAGTTGAGCACTTGGTACGTACATTTATAAAACAGTAGAGTGCTTGCTACACTGAAAACAGGGCAAAGCACATAGCATGCAGGATAGTGAAGGTCTTAGGCATAACCACTTGACACAGGACAGTATAGGGTAACACAGGTACTGTGATGGTAAATTTCAACATTACTGCAGAAATTGAAGCACACATGCACACTTAACTAGGTGCACGTACAACAACTTCCCACAACATAGTGATATGTAAACATGCATCAATAAATGCAACCTTTACCTTGTAGCAAACATTCCTACCATCCTGTACAATCCTGTAATACTTTCTTATTTCATGGCTGCATTCCATGTGAAAAACAAACAAACAAACAAAAAAACTAACCAAAAACATTGTGTCCGAAACACCTGCTCACTTTAATATGCTTAGGAGTAAGTTACACATATTTTTTTTACTGCCAATTAACAAAAGAAAGTAAATTCTGAAGATAGCCTACATCAGAAAAGCTCTTCAATGTATTTTGGCGCACTGTTTTACACAAACAACAAAAACATATGTTGCCTGTCCTAGCAACATTTCTGTGAACGATTGCGCGGAGTCTGCCATCGAAGGAGGTGCACCTCGTCCCACTGTTGGCAAAGAACTCTACATGTCCCTGGATGTCTTTGTTCAATATTGCTATTCTTTTCCTAAGTCGACTATTTAACCGCTGACCCTTTCACCGTGCTAATATCCACTGCTTGGCCTCGAGAAGGTTAGCTAGCCTGGAGTCCATATCTTTTCTATTTGGACGTCCGTGACGATAACCAGGCCTCTCCGACGCGCAGACCAGTTGCTACTTTCGAGCGGCGGATCGGCGGTCAGTGGGAGTGAGCTTTTGGGGATTCTCAATTTACGGATCCACAATCAATCAACTTATATTCCCTTAGCTTTATAGCGGCTATTACAATCTTTGCATACTCTCCCAAGTAGACCCTGCGAGCACGAGCAGGTGCCTGATCTAGTTGAATGTTAATGTCCTAGTGTGCGTCATAGCCTTCACCCTTGCTGGTGGAGAGGAGGCACCGCTGGTGGAGAAGGGGTAACCCCACGTCTAAAGGACTCTACTGCGTTGAATGGACTCCTCGAAAGGACTCTACCGTGAAGCCCGTGAAGGAAAGATGTTATTAGAAATGTGGACAAATTGCCGATGGGTCTTGACACATCTCGCTGAAGAATTAAATATTTTTAATCTGTTCTTGGGGGGGTGGGATGTGTACTTTTCGATGATTCTGAAGTGGTTCAGGAGAAAAACCACTCTAGAGTGGTTTTCTGCTGAACGCCGCGAACAACAAACTTTTATGGTTACAGTGGCACTGTAGTGGGTCCCCTCGAACTTGTGGAGCACCTGCCTTTTGGCATTCCACACAACTCATCTTCAGAACCTTTTATTCTGCGAGATGAGCTTACAGCGCAGTTCTAGTGTTACTTCAGCGCTGCCGTTTTGGCCAGAGCGCTGAGCAGCCGAATCTAAACCAGCTGAGTGAAGATGAGTTCTGATCCCGAGGATTCGTCAGTGTGGCAACCATGTCCTAATTGTTCTACGCTCAAGATGGCGGCTTCCACCTGCGCTGCGGGTAATGGATATAATTTTTAACAGCAATTTCTACGTATTTTGGAACAAAGCATAGCGGGAACTATCCTGATGACATTTATGAATGCGTTGTTGCTTGTTTGAGGCTGACCTTAGTTTTCTTAACTGCATTAGACAGGCGTTTCCGGTGTGACACCAAACATCAATCTGGTCGGCCATTTTTTTGTGTGCTGTGACGTACGAAAGTTTTCGGAAATTATACGTGCGGTCTCACAATGTCCGACGAGCCAGAACGTGAGTGTCATGTAACTATATGTTGGGTGACATGTATCCGAAGCGGTTGGTTTTCTTGCGAGAGAAAGCTTCCTTCGTTAGGGTTCAGCTGAAGGCCCCAAGCGAGAGATTTGTGCGACGTGCTTTAGCCGGACTTGACATTTCGATGCCGCGTTGTGCGTCGCTGTGTTATTTAACTGCAGTGTGTGTTCGTCATAACTGGAAATTTTCGTTTTTACCAACAACAAAATGGTATTGCACGTTGATACTTTCATGGTCATGTTTGGAATTGTTTAAAGTGTGTGAACGCTCCGGCTTAAGATGTTAACAAGGCGTTTGGGACGTGCATGAAGCTCGCGCGCCTTATATGTGCCTTGCTAATACGCATTAGCGTGCGCATTTTATGATTTTAAAGCTATGTTACCGCGACAGCGAAGGACTACTCATCACAGCTTATCGTCGTTTGGCACAAGGTTTATCTTGCACTCTACTGTGATTGCCGATGCTACGCTTTTGCATTGTAGTACGCCTCGGATATTGTGATCGCATGTGCAGTTTTCTTAAATTCGGCATTTAAAGCATTCGATGTGACTGTCACTGAAACATAAAAAAAAAAAAGCGGGATACATTGCGTTAATTTATGAGTAATCTTGGTAAGAACATGACTTGGCGATTCGTATTGTTCGGACGTACCACGTAACTTCAGGTTCGACGTTGTGGTCAATGTTAAAATGCTTTCCTGGTAAATGTTGAAATTGCCGGGAGTCTTGTATGGATTTTTATTACACTGCTGCTTGTTGAACCTGACAAGTTTTAAGGATACCGATCGAGGCCAAATAACTCGAGATAAGATTTGTTCTTGTTTAAAGTACCTGTAGCTGAGAAAATTATTTGCGAGGAAAGCGTAATTCTTCCATAAAATAAAGTACCACATTGCAGAACCTACTAGCATGTTAGTGTGTTGCCCAAGCCCAATGGCCATAGCTCGGCGCACTCATGAGAGTGTGCGCTTGCGAGTAAGTGCCAGTGAGCGTGAGTGCGGGTTCTGGAAAAATTAGGATGAGTGAGTGTTCTCCCACATGCCGACCTGTGCCAATGGCTGAGTAGTTGGTGTTGAAATTCACGACATGGGTGGGTGTTTAAAATGCAAGGAAAACTGTATGTCCATTTTAATTGCTTAAAATGTGCACATTTAACCTTCAGTATTACTCTCATGGCCAGCCCACTGCTTCAAGACCAGAACCTGACAGCTACTAGCGTTATTGATTATAACTGCCGCAGCCGAAATGGAAATATGGTAGCATATTGTGTAGTTGTTGGTAGGTCAGATATGTAATAGTAAGCATATATATTTACGGCATGCTATTCCTAGCATAATGTCCACCAACCTTCAGTGCATGCAGTTGTCAAATATTGCATTTTTTTAACAAATAAATGTGTAATAAAAATCGGAACATTGGTAAGCACAGTTTCATATAGCTGCTGCATGGCAAATGTAACAGCATTGCCATTGAGCCACGTTACGGAAACTACGTCGTTTTCCATGTGTGCTGTCGCACGACGAAATCTAGGTCATTTGAAAATGCTACTGTGACCATAGCTTCCTGTAGCATGACCAAACACAACTTGTATTTAACACTTGTATATACTTGAAATATTCCTTTTCAGAGTTAAAATATTGCTATATAAATATTTGCTTGGACTTTGTACCACAAAGTCTGTACCACATAAAGTCAAGCCAAGAGCCAAACAAACACTGTGGTCTACTGCATGACATTGTATGAGAGCAATATGATGGCATTTTTTTCAGTTAATCTATTTATAATTATATAACAAAAAAAAAAAACGAGTCGTTTAGGAGCTGGCATTGAGACTACGTATCTGACCCCATTTGAAATGCAAATGACTTCATTAGATTGCAAGTGCAGTTTTCACTTAATGTCATTAGTCTTCCTATGGTGGAAGACAAATGACATTGAGGATGAATGTCATTCATAGTAACTAATATATTTGTGTGCAACAGGGGAGTATTACTCTTGTGGTCCCATCTAGGTTGAATTACTGGACGTTGCACACCTGCTATATTCTCAGGGTTGCAAAGAAGGGGGAGGGGGCTGGTTTAAATAAATAAATTAAGCAGCATGCCTGCTTAAAACAGATCAATATGGAAGCATTAGTATGCGTCAATCTGTTTCACCCAAATACTACTGTCAATTGGTAGTCAAATGCTGTGTTCATCTTCCTCCTGTTGTAAGGATTTTTTTCACTCTGCCTGCTTCAATAACTGAATTTTTTCTTTGTAAATAAACTTGCCCAAAGCTTTGTTTTAGGACATTGTGAGACCTATCATTTTCTCCATTTTCTGTTTGTCAGCTTCTGTTCTCAGCATTACCCAGTTGTTTCAGTTAACATGAATGCTATGGCCAGCAAATGGATTTTGAATAGCTAATTACCTTTACATGCTAGTGAACAATGGATGCATAAGATTGCAGGGCTGGGTATGATTGCCGAAGTATCTAGTATGAGCATCGTTGGCCACACTACTTTCTATGAGTTGCATTGTTTGGATCGCTCTTGTGGCACTGTTAATTTTCTTTTACAGACAGAAGTATGTGCTCTGCATTTTTTTTTTATAGCAGCTAAATTCTGACATGAATCATTGCAGTCCTTTGGCAGTGATGTAAAATATTGTAAGGTAAATTAATTAAGAATGACTATTATGCTAGGGATAGTTTTTTTTTCTTTCAGGAGAGCTGTTTATCTTTGCTAAAATTCTACAATATTTTGTCAGGAAATTGAAACATGGATGAAGAGTAAATCGCCAACAGAAAGTGTGTATTTCAACTCGCTTGCCACTCTTGGGAAAGTGGTGGCTTTTTGTAAGTTAAGCTAGATATAGGTGGGTGGCAAGCAGGGTGGGCAGTTTCCCACAAACCCTTGTGCAGAGGAGGAGGTGGAGGAAAAACGTTTATTACGTGCAAGGTTTCTCGCTAAGTGTGTGGGGTCCTCAGTCCAGGGCTCCAGTGGCCTTTGCGTCTCGCTGGGCTTGGTTGAGCAGAGCCAACTGGATCTCCCGATTCCTGCTAACAAGCCATGGTGTTTCTCAGAGGATTTGTTAGGGTGCTGACCCTGACATATATTTAATGGCTTCTCTGCTCAATGTGGATTGTCTTGATACTATATGTGAGGCCACTTATCAATAGCAATGGCAGATTTGAATAGTTGACTGCAAATGCCTGAGGTGCAATGAACAGCATGTACTGTAAGACAAAACCCAAGACCACAAGAACAATGCCTGTGACCTTGTGTTGGGTGCTTTATATGAAGGGGACCCTGAAATACCTGAAATTTCCTTTTTTTAAAAATTGAATTGAATACGTTACTTGGATACACCTTTAATAGCCCCCCAAGTGCTGTCCATTAGTACTAATGCATGTGTTCAGGCAGTCATTCCACTGTTCGAGGCACCTCGCAAATTTCACTCCTTTAATATCTGCAAGCACCGTTGTGACATCGTAGGTAACCTTGTTATAACCGGTAAAACATTTGCTTTCAAGTCTTTTTTTTTTATTGGAAGGAACAGGAACAAGTTCTTAGGAGCCAATTCTGCTGTATAGGGTGCACAAATCGAGGTCTGCGTAGAGGCCGAAAACAGCTGAAGGTGGGTGTATGCGCAGGAACATTGTTGCAGGAACTACTCACTGGAATGCCACAAGTCCAGATGTTTACATGTCACATTTCTGCACAGCTGTTCAAAAACCCCGAAATAGAATTGTTGGTTGATGGTTTAGTTTTGAAGGACAGATTTTAAGTGTGCAATAAATTCCTTTGATGAAAAAAAAAAGTATCATATTGTCTTCAAATTCGATTTAACCAGACAAGCTTATTATGGACGAGAGGACATGTTCGACTTCCATGGACTTGACTGTTCGCTTTCGGAGTCATACCCATAGCACTGTGGCTTGTTGCCTGTAATAGCTTTGTTGAAAAAGGCTGCTACCTTTGTTGTACGACAGGCTTCCACAGGATGGTTCCTTTGCTCTTTGGTGAGAAGTCTGGGCACAAACTTGGCAACCACTCACCATATTCCAAAATGATCTTGCCAAATGTGTTGAATGGAGTTCCAGGATACCTCGTATAAGCCTTTGAGTTGGTTGATTGTGCTGCGATAATCTTCTTTGATGAGATCGTGTATTTTGGCGATGTTGGCCTTGGTTCAAGCTCTTGAATATTGACCAAGATGGGGCTGATCTTCAGTGGTAATTTCTGTTTTAAATGTGCAAACTGTTAGCACAGTTTCATTTAACTAAGAGCATGTTCTTTATTAGCTTTTTGCATCATAACAGTTGCTGCTGCATTCTTGTTGAGCTAAAGGTAGAACTTTACAGCTGCACAGTGTTAATTAGGATCAGCCCTTCCCTTGTGTCATGAGTGCGCTGTAGACGAAGGAATGCGAGAGAAATCACATGCCACTTCACATACTTATTGGCAGAAGCTCTGCCATGGCACTGTAGTGGCTCAATCACGTGCAAGTACATGATGCACAGGAGTACAATTCTGGGTCCCCAAGGTGCTACTGCCAGGTGCTGGTCATAATAATGGAGAAATAACTGGACCACCACATCTTGTTGAATTATGCCTGGAGCTGACTCGTTTAACTCCGGCACCTGCTTTACAGGCGGTGTGGTGGTACCACGCAACTTCCGTCTGCTAGAAGAGTTGGAGCAAGGCCAGAAAGGTGTTAGCGATGGCACCATTAGCTGGGGCCTTGAGGACGACTGCGACATGACACTGACTCACTGGACTGGCATGATCATTGGCCCACCAAGGGTGAGGGTTTTTGTTTTTCAAGTAACGTGCTGTGATTCGATCCTACAACCTTGTTTCCTGCAAAACTTGGCACTCCAAAAGTAGTACCTTGTTCACATAGTAAAACAATTCTGCATCAGGAGTGAAGGCTTACTGTGAACATCTGTGGCAAATGTTATTGCAGTGCACGTAGCAGGAAATTTGTAATTTAGTCTCGAAGACTCATGGAAATTTCTGGCTTTTCTCTAAATGAATTTGGTAATTGTGGGTACCAGTCAGATATATCTTCAGAAACACCAAAAGGTCTCTATCAGATCCACCATGGTACCCTAGCAGCTTGGGTGCTGGATTGCTAAGCTGGGGGTTGCAGGATTGAATCCCGACCACAGTGGCTGCATTTCGAGGGTGAAATACAAAAAACACCCTTTTACCTAAGTTCAGGCACACATTAAAGAACTCCAGCCTGTCAAATTTAATCCAGAGCCCTCCACTGTGGTGTGCCTCATAGTCATACTGCTTTTGCATGTAAATCCCTGTGAATTCTCAGTTGTTGAATCTGAATCGGCAGTCTGCTAGTTATTTTTTCTCCTATATTCACATGAGGTGCTGTTTGAAACATGTGGCGGAGTTAACTTTTCTCATACTGAGCCTATTAGACAGTACTAGCACTTGCTAATGGATATTGTTACTTCTAAAACCACCATTATGCTGGCTATACGGCTGCCTTTATAATTGCTGCTATGGTGAATAGTTACCCTATGGTGGATTTTTTTTAGTGACTTGGGTTGTGCACTGATCAACATAATGGAAGTTCGCAGAGATGTTCGAAGCAAGATAAGGAAAATTTTGGGGATGGTGGTGGTGCACTGATCAACGTAATAGTTCGCAGACATGTTCGAAGAAAGAAAGATAAGGAAACCTTTGGGGTGTTGTGATGCATGCTGATACAGCTTCTTGACCCCTTTTTCATCTTTCCTGTGTGTAGCATCCACCATGCTTGCTTGGCCAAAAGGAGAGAGAAGGCATTCGGAGGTTGCAGCTCCGTTCACACTTCATGCTGAAACTATGCTTGTGCTTGATGGAGTTGAAAAATTTTTGTGAAAACCGATTAGTGAGGCGATAAGTTGATATTGTAGGGTCATTCAAGGATTGATTACCTTAAAAAGTGTTGCAGGACACCTTCGAAGCAGCTAGCCATCTCACTGGGAAAACAGAATGCTCGGGGAAAACTCTGGGAAATTAGTGCTTCTTTCATAAAAAATTTTCTCAGCTTCCGATGTACAGTTGATCCCGGATATATTGAACTCGAAGCGGATCACGAAATAGTTCGATATATCAATAATTTGAAATACCAAATATGCCCATCTGAAGCTCGTCTTAAAACAGCGCACATATCCAATTTGTTTCCCTAGATAGTAACAAGCTGTAGATTACCAATTGCCCACAATATGCAACAGGTCAGTATGAAAACAGTTGCATTTTATTTCGTATGAAAGAAATATGTAAGTTTGTTGTAAGCCATCAGTTCCTCAAGCTATCCTGGGGCCTTACAGATCAGCAAATCCAGTGCCTTCCACACTACACAACAGCAGCAGATGACTGCGAACGCTGACGCAAGCTCTCAGAGCACGGTACAAAGTCGTTTTTCAGCGGCGTTGACGTTCATCACTGGTTGGGTCCGATCCCTCAGCACCGGCTCGCACATCATCATTGGCGTTAATGGAGTCGCTTGCGAGCTCGTCCAAGAGGACGCCCAGGAACGCTGATGACTCACGAAATTCATCAAGGCATTTAACGCTGTTGTCAGCAGTGATGAGCCACGCGATGTCACAACTTCGCACCACAAAGCACGCTTACAGAGACATTTCATGACAAAGCTTCACTTCACTAGGCCTGAAGCACCAGTTATCGTTCGTCTCTTCTTGAGAAAGTCCATCTTTTTAGTTCAGCTGATTTAACTTCGAATCAGGTTGACCACGATTGAAAGAGACGCGTGCAACAAGTACGCAAAGTGCTAAAACAAACATTAACTTGGTGATGTTGATGGTATTTATGGCTTTCCAGCAAACCCATACATGCCAAGTTTGGAGAAACAGAATCTGGGGGTATTCCTATGGATACCATCACCAGTGGGCTTTTGCAGTTGCCGCTCTGTACAAAGACCAAATTGATAACATTGCTTACACATTGTATGTCTTACGCATGAGTAAAAGTGCGCTAGCGCTGGGGGCGAACACGGCTGAAGTAGAGATGAAATGACCCGGCCGTCTCTGTCGCACGCATTCGAATCGCTCCTCGTTCGAAGCCTGCTGTCGCCTGCTTCTCAAGCAGAGAGGAAATGCTCAGGCCGTCAGTACTTGCGTGTCAGTACTTAAAGCAGTACTGACATGCAATTTTGAAGGCGAGATAACTTGTAGGATAGATTTGTGTTGGCACACACATATTATCTGTGAAGTATCAACGGCTAATACAGCCTATAACATACTTAAGGGGGGACACTGTTCTTGAAAATGTGAGGCATTTCTCTTTCGCGTATTTTTAAGACAAATTCACAATTGATTGAGTTTCTGGCGCTCATTTCAAAAATATGATTATGTTTCTCTTATGCTAATTAGTTTTAGAGATAATTAAAATTAATTACCCTTTGTTTGCCAGTACAATGGCACAAAATAACCTGATTAGAGAGCTACCATTGACACATGTTTAGATGCTAAAACATATAAGCTACACAATGGTAGGAGTATTTTCTGTTATTTTGATTTTTGGCAAGGCTGCAGCAGTCTGAATATCAGTTTTGCAGACACATCTTCCTTATGCTCTAATTGAATGAGAAATTAAAAATTTTCAGTAATGTTATTTGAAAATTCACTCCTACCGTTGTGTACGCTACAGATAAATCTGCATGCCACAACAAAAATGGCTGTGCTAGCTGCTCTGAAGGCAGGGATATTGCTCTGCAAGTTTGCCAGTGCAGCAAGATTTTCACTTATGAGAAATGAGAGAAAAACAGAAGAAGCCCAATTTGAGTAAAGTAAAACACAGAATTACCGTATCTTTGTTAGATGATTTGTGGCCACCAGAGATATAATCTGGATGCTTACTGCTGCACTACTTGTAGTTCAGCATGAAAACAGCCCATTTTTGGTATATTTTTATAGTCAAAATATAAAGCTTATCTTTGATAGAAATTGTTACTGTGGCTGAAATATCAATTGTAGATGCAAGAAACTTGTTCAGCAGTTTTGGCACTGTCTGTATGCCATGAAAATATCATTTTTCAAAAACTGATATTTTTATGATATTCTGCCTCCAAGACCAGTGTCCCCTCTTAAAATCATTCAAATTTTTTAAGCATATAGAAATGGGGCACAACTGAATTTCTGGGAGGTTTTCATGTTACCATACAACTGGGAGAAACGGTCAAAATGCGGAGGCTTCAAAGGTAATCTGGGAGACTTGGCAGGTATGCAAACCACAGCTAACAAAAACATGGCCTTCGAGATCGGTACCATGAGATGACATAGATCACATCATGAGGCCCCAAATCTCGAAGGCTATGCTTTTGTGAACTACAAGCAGTAGCGCGAGGACAACCATCGGAATGCGCACATCGTGTTGATGCAAGTCGCCGTAGCTGGTGCAGTCTGCCGGAGCCACAGCCATTTTGTATCCAGCTCATTTAGTGCGTTTGCCGTTCACTGTTTTTCGAAAATGTTGCTGCTGCGCGTTATGATCTAAAATTGGTGCAGCACACAAGTTAGTGCCCTGACAAGCGCTGTGCAACCCCCCAAAGCAACGCAATGACATTGCATTTTATTTATTTATTTATTTATTTAGAAAAAGACTGCCAGTCTGAGTGCCAGACTTTGGGCAGGGGTGGGCGATACAATGTTATAAGATAGCCGATACAATGCTAAAGGATAGCCGATACAAGATACAAAGATAGCCGATACAATGCTAGAAAAAAAGAAACATGAAATACGGTCCACAATCCCGTGACCGTGACATAGAAAATAGTACAAAAAAGCCATCAAAAAAAGAGAGAAAAGAGAAGAAGAAGCGCACACTGGGTCAAAAAGTGAAAAGAAGTGGCACCAAATATCAACTGTAGTCGAAATAAAATCAGCAACACTACAAAAGTACAGAAGCGAGACATTGAACTTCAAGCAATCAATCTGATCGTAAATAAATGATGGTGTCGCTATGATACATATGGAGGAGGTAACGCACGGAGAAACGAGTTGAGATCGGTGCTTTCAAGAATCTCTGATGGCAAGTTGTTCCACTCGCTGATTGTGCGGGGAAAGAAAGAGTACCTGTATGTGTTAGTATGGCAGAGGTGGTCAGCAACTCTTTTAGGGTGGGAGGCGCGTGTTTCGCGGCGCGAAATTGGTTCGATGTAATTACTCTTCTCTATTGCTAGCTTATTATTATATACGAGATAGAATAGCTTCATTCTCTCGCGATAACGTCTCCATTCAAGGGTTTCCAGCTTAGCGCTTTCCAGAAGACCTGACGGAGATGTGTCACGTTGGTAGGCATTAAATATGAATCTTACAGCTTTTCGCTGTACTGATTCTAGTTTATCTATGTTTGCTTGCGTGTGCGGGTCCCAGACAGCCGATGCATACTCTAATATTGGTATTACGTACGTTTTGTATGCGAGTAATTTAGTTTCGCGGGATGCCTTAGCGAGTGCCCGTCTTAGGTAACCTAGTTTTTTCAAAGCCTTTTTCTCAATATAAGACACATGTTCGTTCCACCTTAAGTCAGATGTGATAACAAGGCCAAGGTACGTATACTGCGAGACAAAGGACAAGGAGTGATTGCCTAGATTGTACTGGAACTTTAATGGGTCTTTTTTGCGGGTTATGGTCATCGCCACTGTTTTTTTCGCGTTAATAGTCATTTGCCATTTTGCACACCAATCTTGAATTTTATTTAAAGAGTTGTTTAAAAGAACCTGGTCTCTGGAAGCATTAACTACTTGATAAAGCACGCAGTCATCTGCGAAAAGCCTTATCTTTACTGGAATATCACGGACGATGTCATTAATAAAAACCAAAAAGAAAAGAGGTCCGAGGACGGATCCCTGAGGTATGCCGGACTGAACCGGCGCGGACGACGAGTTGATACCACCGACCGTGACGCATTGGTGCCTGCAGCTCAAGTATGCTTCGATCCATGCTAATAAGGTGTCGTTTTTCAGAATTGATTTTAGTTTGATGAGTAGCTTTCGGTGTGAAACGCGATCAAACGCTTTTTCAAAATCTAAAAATAGTATGTCTATTTGGCTTTGTTTGTCTAAACCAGCTGCAATGTCATGCACCATTTCAAGCAGCTGCGTGACCGTTGACAAGCCGCGTCGGAAGCCATGCTGGCGACTGTCTATTATGTTGTTGCTTTCAATGAACACTGAAAGGTGCATTTGGACACCACCGATGAATTTGGACACCATCACCACAGATACTGATTGCAACACGTCAGACTGCGCTTGAAACATGATCAACTTATGTAAGGCGGAGCATTTGAGGGGTTCGGCGAGGGTCAGAGTTTGAAATATGAAATGCGGCAGTCCATGGGTGTTCGACATACGTGCACGATATCCCTATGCTTTAGCATTGACTTTGGAAGGGGATTTTTCAGCTGTTCTATATAGCCAATAATTCGATAGGTCCGAGTTTGATATACAGTAGAACCTCGTTATAACGAACCCAGATATAACAAACTATCGGATATAACGAAGCAATCACAATTCCCCTTGAAATTCCTATAGATGAAATTGATATTGGTTATAACAAACTAATGGTTATAACAAAGTAATTACCACTCCCCCTTCTACTTTGTTATAACGAGGTTTTACTGTATCCGGGATGGACTGTATTAAATGCTGTGCCACGCCAAACCCTTGTAAGTGTGCTGCTCCTAATGGTACTGCAATTAGTTCTTGCTAAGTGCAAAACATTCAAGGGAGCAAAGCAGCAGTGTTCTAGTAGGTGCTATCAGACAAGGCTTGGAATCTCTAGGGAATAACTTGATTTGATAGAAGAAAGGGGCAAAGGTGCACACATTGCAAATTATGGAGGGCTTGTGCAAGGGCCTTTTTGCATTTCATATTTGCTTTTGTACACTTCACTGCAACATAGCCATGTTATGCGATGAACGCGGATGCAGTGGAAGCTTGTTAAACTGAACTTGAGATGCGAACGAAGCGTGCTAACTGGTGCCGTGGAAAGTAAAATAAACACTTGACTGAGCTTGAAATGAAATGCGTTTCTTTAGAAAACCAAGAAACATTTTAATTTTTATTTTGTGCGAATTGGATGCCAGAAATTTGTCACTTCCGTTTTCTACTTCAGCGGTCTTGCAGCGACATCTGAAGTTTTAAAGCCATCGAAATAGAAAGCCAATTTGTCCATTAAGCCTCTCTATTCAGTGAACAATTGCGTCACATCCAGTGTTTGTGCTGCTTCTGTAACTGAGGGACACGGCACATGTTCCAGTTCTGTGTTATTGTCCTCAGTGTCACTTGCGCTTGGTAACTTGGCATTGTGGAGTTAACGTCATTGTCCGACATACTTTGTCACACAAGTTTCCACGTCATTGTCAACATCCTAGAAAACAAAACAGCGTTCTGTCGCCGCCTCCATGGCACTCTAAAACTTCCGCAGTCAGCGCCTTGCAATCACTGTCGATGATTTTTTATTCACAACCACTTCACTTCAGTTAATTTGTAGGGCGGTCAGAATGAGCTGTGCACACGCAAAGCAGTGCTGCATAGTTGCAGCTTTTACTTGCTGCTGTGGATATGCCAGCAACTGGATGATGCTTAGCATGTTGATGTTGTAGGTCATGGCACTTTTTATGGCAAGAAGCATCCTCCACGGCATGTTTTTGCAGTACAGCACCTTCATACGCTGAATTATTCCCTGGTCCAAGGGCTGGGACAGTGCTATTGTGTTTGCTGCCAGGAAATCCAGCATTAAGGCAGTAGGGCTATAAAGTTCTGTATGGGCTGGTGTTTTATTAACAACCATTGCAATTTCAGCAGCGGAGCTGTTCAATGTTGAGGATGTGTAGTACGTTGGATTTCATTGTCACACAGTTGGGAAGAGCGGACCTTCTCTTGCTCTTGACCCACTACACACAGCCCTGCTTGACCCATTCTTTTCCTTCAGCCTGTTGCTGCATAATAGTGATTATGCTAAGGCCATCGTGAGATAATGTGTGAAAAAGGTTTAGCTCGATGTGGCGAGTTCAATCCCTGCAGATGCAGCAGTATGAAGGCCAGTGTGCGATGAAGTGTAGAAAAGGTTTAGCCTGAAATGGTAGGTTCAATCCCCGTGGCCGTGGCTGCATTTCCATAGTGCGAAATGCAAACAAAGAAATAAGTGCAGGACTGCATGGTGAAGGATCACATATGGTCAGTAGGTGAAGTGTGGTAAGACTAACATAACTGATATGGCATGACATTGTGGGGGAGCATGCGCACCCGTTTCCTTCCCTTAACGTTGGCGCGAGCGCTCACCTGTGACGGAAGTGAAAGGGCCGCACTGGTAGGTGACGGATATGTCCCAGCTGCCCTTTCCGTCCCGTTCCGCCTTTTGAATGCCGTGCGCCAGCCCGAGATCTCCTCGCGGGGTCAGGTGCCTGTCTCTCTGCGAGGGGGAACTACCGCCCCTCGCAGAACAGACGGAAGGTATAAAAGGGTCACCGGTCAGTGAGCCCACTCTCTCTTGTGCCAATGGTGACCTCTGAACCGACCTGACCCGCGAGGCTACACTTTGTTTACCCTTTTACGTATAGAGCGGACTATCCCTCTACGTCGCGAAGTGTACGCAGTATTGCTCGTACAGCAATAAAGTGTCATTTACTTTGCTTGGCCAATTGCCTTATTCACCCGAACCCGCCATTGCTGTGCTCATCACACTACGGGAGGGGGACGTACACGTGCACAGAACGACTGTGCACGGAACAACTGTGCACGGAACGACTGTGTACGGCTGGAGCCGGAGCTAGGCTTCAGAATTAGCCGTACATAGAGCGTAACAACCCTTCAACGTCAGTTACTTCGTACCTTTGCCAGTAATATCACATATAAAAATAAAAGAACAGCTTCGATGTTCCAATGGCACTTGTGCCATGGAACTGGCTTGAATTTTTTTCTTCTACTTGCGATCGATGGTCTAATAGGTGCACGTACTCCTCATGTAGCTTCAAGATAATCCAGGCCTTGGTGTTATTGCTATACGACACACCTGAGGAAATCGACCACCCTTGAAGCAGCTCGGCTTTGCTGCCTTGCCAACAACAAGGAGCAGCTGCTTTTCAGGCCCTGCCATGTTGACTACAAATGCAATTGATAATCTGTCCTTTGCTTGCTCGCCACCTGTGCAGGTTTTCCACTTAAAAGTGGCATCCGTGGCTTGCGGCCACTCGGCTTCCTGAGCCACGACTCCCAGGGTCGAAGAAGTAGAATAAGCTATTTACAAAGAAACTCTGACCACCCATGAAGCTTCCGTACTTGCTTGCTCATTTCGGGCTCATCTACTATTCATGGGCACTAAACCTCGTTCTCCCGGGATGGAGACTATGCTGCTCTCATAACAGGTGGCTCTCATAGGCTCTCGTAACGACCTTCCAAAACGTGCAAGTAGCATGCTGACAAGTTCAAACATGCTACAGCATCCACTCGCCTTGACCTCAAGAAAGCACATCGCCGATGCCAGTGATCAAAATCCACACTAGGCGTGATCTTGACCGGTTCAAACAAAGGTTGCCTTGAACCATGAAAAGCTGTTGTCCAATGTTCCAAGAGCTCCACGTTAGGCAGCCAAATGTGGGGTTTTCCACGCTCGAGCAACAAAGGATGCAGTACAATGCAGTGCAGACCCAACGAAAAGGGACAATGAAAAGGGCATTTATTTGCACCTCCTACATGCAGAAGCATGCCTACCTTATTATACAAACAGGCATGCTAATGTATTACACTCTACGGAATCGATGATGTTCGACTCACTGCAACAGGATACCATGCAAGTAGGGCTCGCCCATGTTAGAAAACAAAGCCTATGTTGCTTGCGAGATATGTCTTGCAAACAGAGGGGCAATTGGAGAATGGGAAAGGCATCCGCGGGAACGTCCCAGTGAAGCCAGCCGCCACGGTGCATGCGAGCGTCGACCGCATGTGAGAATGTCCCAATCCCAAGACATAGAGGATCATTCTCCTTGGGCCTGCAGATCCTCACTGCCAGATTGCGCTACTGCTGGAACACCGGCACCATCCCCAGTGCTGTGGCGAACTGACGATGACGCCGCAGCTCCTGTCCCATGGGAAAGCCACCTTGGAGTGGCTTTGAGGAAGCACGAGCACTTTGCAATAAAAACTTGCCAGGGGATGTCAACATCCCCACAAATCTTGGTCAGAGCCATTCTTTGACAGTTAGGGAACTTGCTCATTTATTTCATCATTCAGTTCGCTACACAACACCGAGCTATTGATGGTTACAATGTCCTCGAATGTAATGGTGGCAGGGATCGCCGCATCACAGCCTTGCGGGTCGTCAACAATGTCCACATTTTAAGCTTGTGATAGGCGGCAGTACAGGCTCTTTTGTCACGGTGTCAGGCTCATTACTAAAAATAAATCTATTGTGACGGAAGCACTTGCTGATTGCGCCTTCTGACACTGCCTTCAAGGCATCGGCAGATATGCATCCATTGTCATCATCGTGTACTTGCCTCGTTTCATCGCCATTGGAATGCTTTTTAGAGTGCAGTGCAAGGCTATCATTTGTGCCACTGGCTGTGCCCTGTCACTAATGTCATGAGGAAGACGTCTCAGAACGTGAACCAAACAAGCAAGCACAGAGTGACGGAATACTTCAGCGATTCCAGCAAAAGTGGACACAACATACTGCACTCTTGATCGCAAGTTGTGCAAGGTGTTGGAACAGGTTGTGGTGATCGCAATGATGATGCGACTTGCCTCCAAAATCAGCATTAAGAGCACTAAATATGCTAGGCATAGTGTTGCAACCAAAAATTAGGCCTCGGAGATCTGTTTTGTGTGCGATCTCCGAGGCCATGTTTGATGTCTTGTTGTGGTGCCAGAGGAGATTATGGTAGCTTATTCTGCCATGAATGGAGGCTAGAGAGAGCCACGAAAGAAGTCTGGATTATCGAATGTACTGCTAAAAACTGACCGAAACACTGGTCGCCTTTACACATCAAGTCTGTGGCCCAATTGCAGTGTTGTGAAGCTGTCTGAATTACCGTATTTACTCGCATAATGATTGCACTTTTCTTAAAAAAAAGATTGATGCAAATTTTGGGGTGCGATCATTACGCGGGATGAATTTTCCGCGAAATAATATTTTGAGCACAGAGAATGCAAGCAAGTCACGTATCAGAATTCTTACGATAGCTATCATGAACATAACCAAAAATAAAAGTAGAGTAGGGCTTACCTCTGTAATAGACACACCAGGAACTACATGTATTGCATATATTGCCATTTAATTTTTTTTATTCACTGACCCCCTAACTTTCATTCAGAGTCTGAAGCTTCACTGGCGTCAGTGTCGTCGCAGCTCGATTCCCTGTCGCAACCGGCAGTGTCGTCGCAGTCCCACCTTCCGTTCCGTCGAGCGCGTTAGGTATGCCTGTCTTCTTGAAGCTGTTGGCGACCACCTTGTCGTAGATGCTACTCCACGCTTCGATAATCCATGAGCAAAAGAGCAGTTAACTTGGTGAGTCTTGAAGAGTTATTTATGTAACATTCGACAGATGGTAAACATGATGATCGTCAACTAGACTTGGCACACGACATATCGCTGCGGCAAGTTCGGGGTGCGATCACTATGCGGGAGAAAAAGAAATCGAATTTTGACGACAAAATTTAGAGGTGTGATCATTATGTGAGTAAATACGGTACCAAGAACGGCTGAATTAACATTAAGCGCCTCACATGTGAGACACCAAAGCTGTGTTAATACCCAACCAAAATGTATTGCTAGACTCTGCACTGCCATAGTCATCAGTGAACGACAGGAAAACAGAAACACTTGATCCTTTTTGTGGTGTTATTCCCTTTAATCTCAAAAGCCATGTTTCTGGTTAGAGCATGCAGAGTGAGAAGCGCCTCAGCATGTGAGACACCAAAGCTGTGTTAATACCCAACCAAAATGTATTGCTAGACTCTGCACTGCCATAGTCATCAGTGAATGACAGGAAAACAGAAACACTTGATCCTTTTTGTGGTGTTATTCCCTTTAATCTATTGCGGCATTACTTTCGTGCCTTGGGCCAATTAAATTGGTGTCGATGGTTATAATAGAGGCTGTGGTTCTGCCCACAGCAGCTGTGGAAAATGTTAGTTTCACTTTGGAGTCTGTGTTGCTTGGTCGTACCAGTAAGAGGAATACTTTTAATCAGTACATATTGGTCGCTACACATAGTTGCATTGACAGTGAGCACATTTTCTTCTACGGCAATTGCAGCAAACAGGAGTTCTGTTTTGACTCTGTGTTGGCTTTGAAGCTATGTGGTTGCTGTTCGGCATCTGTTGACACTACTGTGGTTTTGTCTACACCAGTTCTGCCAACATGGATGGCCTAGTTGGAACAGATGTTATGACTTTCACGTGCCCTAACATACAGCAAAACAAAATAGCTGCCTAAGTGTGACCACAGCTGTCTTTGCTATTTGCCAAAGTTATGGATAATGCCACATAAACTCAAAGGTGTAAGAACAGGTACTGTAGGCGATCCTGGGTATATCGAACTCGAATGTCCGAGGCATGGACGTTCATCACTGCTCAGGTCTGATTCCTCGACACCTGCGACAGCAGCCATGATCTCGGCATTGGTGTGGTCAGGACAACTGGCACATCGTTATCAGCGGTAATGAAGTCGCTTGCTGTGAACATGTGCAAGAGAATGCCCGGGAATGCTGATAAACTCACAAAATTCATCAAGGCATCCAACGCCGTTGTGAGCAGTGTTGACTCGCGCGATGTCATCACTCCGCACCACAAAGCATGCTTATAGAAACAGTTCACAACGGAGCTTCGCTTGACTAGGCTTCAAGCACCAGTAATCATTTGTATTATTCCGAGAAGATGAGTGTTTAGTTCAACAGCGAAGATTGATCACGAGCGAGAGACACATGCAGGCCTGCAAACCACAAAATGACCAAAACAAACATTGATGACGTTTTCATTAATCTTTGATGGCAGTGGCATTTATGGCTTTGTAAAAAACTGGGACAACCAGAAACATGGCTTTTGAGATTGGAACCCACAGAAATGATGTATTGATGCTCCAAATCTCGCAGGCTATGCATTTGCAAACTACCGTATAATGCGGAATATAGGTCGAGGCGGAATATAGGTCGACCCCCCTACCTTGACCAGGAGAAAAAAAACAAAAAAACACGGAACTCTTCACTGATGCACCTTATTCAGTCCTCCGAACTGTCAAGAGCTCTCCTCCGAGGACGACTGCTTTTCGCTAGCCGCCTCCCACATTATGTCGTCCTTGGTGCCGTCAAGAGTGTTGCTGATGCAGCGCTTCTTAAATGCGCGCACCACCATTTCTTCAGGCAGAGACCTCTATGCCTCGGAGACCCAAGCACAAACCGTCGTGAGAGGTGGCCTGCACAGCCGGCCTGTCGGGGTCCGCAAGGTTGTCGCACACGGTCCTTAAAGGCTTGTTAAGGACGACGTCCAGCGGTTGCAGTGTTGTTGTCATCCCTCCCGGAATGACGACAAGATCGGTCTTCCCGACGCGAAGCGCCTCCTTCACTGATGCAGTCATATCCTCCTGAGACCCAGAGTGAATTTAGTGTCATGGATTTTTGTTTTCAGAACTGCTTTTTCTGAGTGCAAAGGTGAAACGTGTCACGTAGTTTTTCAATATACTTGGCTGCAGCACTTTGTCCAATATATTGGACATTGGGACTCTAGGGGTAGTTTTTTGGGGAACAGAGAGTATTGCGTAGTTGAGGCAAGTGACCGAGAAAAGACATCTCGCAACACCAAATGTACTTTTACTTGCTGCTTCCAAACCGGGAATACAATTAATAATGGTCGTGTAAATTCCAGTCACACGAGGTCTGTTACATAGAAGGGAAAATACGTGAAGTTTTAATGTAATAAGGGGAGAACTGCAGTGAAAAACGTATTACTCTCTGTAGAGTGCCAAGAGAGTGCACAAGCGTAATGTTGTGTTTTTGTTGTCATTGAGACCCAATGTCCATTATATTGGACATTGTCAAATACGCAACGCATGCAAAAAAACTGCCACATTTCTTGCTCAAGTATGAATTTCTTTGTGTGCTTCAACTTCTTACAAACACAAATCAGTGCTTAAATACGCTTTAACACATCTAAGAATGAATAGAAACCCACTTAATTCTTAGGCGGCAGCCGTAAAATTTGTTCGTGCTCAATCCAGCCATTTCGAGTGCTCCTGAGAGGCCGGAAACATACAGACTTTGACCATATTCACTAGATGGCAACACGGGTCCCACAAGCAGCCGAGAAAATGCTTTCCGGGAGGAGGCAAGTGCTGTGAAAGCCGTGGTGCACTCCGTTATAATGCTCAATATATTGGACAAATTTCCCGTTGCCAGGTCTCAGGAGGATATGCCCGCGAAATGCATCTAACACGAGCATGTTCCGGCGCTGCAGGAGGGCTCTGGGCTGCCGGTTCCACACTGTGCAGATCCACTCGCGCATTAGGGCCTCGTCCATGTACCCCTTCTCCATCACGCGGATGACGACATCCCGCGGGAAGGCCTCCTTCGGCAGCGTCTTCCGCTTAAAGATGATGAACGGGGGCAACTTTTGGCCGTCGGCCGTGCTGGAAAGCATCACGGTGAAGCGCGAATGCTCGCTTCCGGGCGACAGCAGCTTCACCTCCTTTGCCCCGCATTCGCAGACTGTTGTGGACAACGACATGTCGAACCACACCGGCGTTTCGTCGGCGTTGCTGATCTGGCCTAACGTAGCCATGCTGCCGCCGGAGGCTATTCACATAGAGTTGAAACTCTATCAACTTGTCCTCATACTCCTCCGGCAGCTTCTGGCAAATTGACGTGCACCGTCGAAGGGCAAACCCTTTGCGTCGCATGAAGCGGCGGACCCAATAAATGGACCCCTTGAATTCTTCCCTCGACAGACTGGCTTCACGGGCGAGCTCGATGGCTTTTGTGCGAGTGAGCTCCGCACTCACTGGCAGGGACCTTGCATGGTACTCGCGGACGAAATCCGCCACTTTGTCCTCGAGTTCCGGGTGCACAGCTCGGTGACCACGAAATGATGTCTTCGGCGCGTTACACATCGACAGTTTGGATTTCTGGTTGCGCCAGTACCTGACGCTTTTCTCAGACACTCCAGACTGCTGGTGCGCCGACATGTTACCATTCGCTTCCGCGAATTCAATAACTTTTCTCTTAAACGCGGCGGTGAACTGGCGCCACATCCCAGTATTCATAGCTGGCCACAGAGCAACGTCGCCACTCGCCAGGAACACTAGCTGAACAAGAAGAGAAAAATGGCGTCGGGCGTCGGCCCATGGAGGCGATGTCGATGCTGATGCCCAAGAAGCATGCGACGCTCCCTGTTGCCAGCCGATCACTCGGTTTGTGCCAAGGGCCGGTATATAGGTTGGGGGGCGACTTTTTAGTGACATTTTTTGGAAAATATCTCGACCTATATTCCGCACTATACGGTACATGCAGTGGCGCAAGGGACCATTGGAACACGCACATTGCGTCTGTGCATGTCAGCGCCACCGGTGCACACTACTGCCGGAGCTATACAGCCCCCGTTTGGTGCCTTTGCCTGTCTACATTTTTCAGAAATGTTGCTATTGTGCGTTACGACCTAAAATTGTTGCAGCAGTCGAGTTAATGCACTGGCAAGCGCTGTGCAACCTGCCCAAGCACTGCAAGGACATCATGTTTTCGACACCATAGTGTGTGAGAAAAGGATTGCAAGATGTTAGAATGCGGCTGAAACATGATCACTACAAGTAAGAATGGCCAGGCCGCATTTGAGGGCTTTGGTGGGGGTCACAGTTCAATATATCGAATGCGGCGGCCCACGGGAGTTATATATGTGTGCCAGCCCAATGCCTTTGCATTGGATCTTGAAGGGGATCTTTTAATCGTTCGATATAGCCGTTAACTCACGATATCTGTATTTCAAGCATACTTAATGGGGTTTGAGTAGAATTTGTATTTTTAAATTGCGTTTGAAAATCACAAAAAACGGGTATGTCGCGCAGCGTAGCCGCAGAGACTTCGTACTGCTATATGGAGTCTTCGGTTTGGTGTGCGTAGTCAGACGCTTTTATACGCACCACAATTAGTGCTCAAAGTTAGAGCACGCATGTTATTAAGCATACGCGCTCTGTTCTGTGCTGCCCACGAGGTACGAAACAAATAAGTTGACACTGAGAAGCGGCGCTGCCTTCGTGGCGCAACCATGGAACGGTTGCTGAGGGCTGCGACGCGTGTGTGCGCCGTTTTTCTCTCATGTCTGCAAAACCGGTCCGGAGTGTACAGCGCGAATTCGCGAGTGAGATCACAAGTCATAGCAATGCATAGGCTTGATAACCGCAACATTGATTTCTTTCTATTTAAGGCTTCACTTGTTTATTTTTCCCATTGCCGGCTTATAATCGCTATCGCGCCCACCTCCCAGTGTTTGCAACTGTGTGGCCTGTAAAGACTCCATAGTAGCCGCAGATAAAAAATTTGGATTTTATATGTTTCGCGGCGTTCTCGGCGTTACTACTGCGTGATTAGGCACTCTGACTGGAAAAGCTTTCAATTGCACTAATAAAAGCAGGTACCATAAAAATTGGTTGTCGGTCCCTTTAACTGTGCTACTTTCTTATGCACGAACTGTCTGTTGTTTACCAGCTCTCTGCCAAAAAATTTATAAGTACATTTGTGTGGTAGTGGAAAATGTACCTTGGATAAAGAGACAGTGCTTTGTGAAATGTTCAACTGTCGTTGGTACATATTACATAGCAGCTCTGACAGAGCACTCCTTTCATATCTGTTTACATTCATGAAGACATTAAAGCAAAAGTACCTCCAGGGGGGGTTTCTGAACAGACTTTCTAAATTCTATTTTTTATGGGCAGGTGAAAAATATAAAGGAAAAATTTTCATTACGGCAGACATTTCATTGTAGCTACAGTCATTGTAGCAGCATTTTTTTGCACCAATATATCGGACTTTCTCAAAATCTTCTTCATCTTGGGATATTGAGGTCAACTGTGCCTTCATCTAAAGAGAATGAAAGCTGTGAAAAGACTGGTGCAAGTACATTTCCAAATAAATCTGGGGTTAATTGCCTGCTAGCGGAGTGGCAGTCGCCCGTGCAAATGCCGCAGCTCTAGCAGTGCTGTGGCTGCTATCCTGCAGTTTCTGTAAAGTTGCTACCATGCCAGGTTCATGCCAGGGAGACAGAGACATGTCTTTGAACTTAAGATGTTTCTTCACCCCAATTTACACCACAGACAGCAGCACAAATACGAAATATGTAAATGCCTCAGTGCGCAGGGTTATTCTGCAGGCATGGTTCGGGCAGAACAGCAGTGCACAGTAAAACGCTTGTCAAGAGACTGATAGTAACCAGCCTCACCTCGTGTGGTTTCATGCTCCTACCCAAGTATGGCTGATTGCTATTGTAGGCTGGGCGCTTGGTGATGACAACGGGTGATCTCGTGACTCAGTTAAGTTCCACTGAATACGAATGACAAAACAACCTTGAGAAAGCAACATGCATCTCTCGGGCTGAGAGATGAGGCATCTGGTCTGGTTATTCTGAAAGGGAAAGGAGGGACACAGCGCTTTGGTTGCCGCATTGTAGCAAGGGCAGCAGGAGAGGTGAACATGTCCGTTGCGCCGCAAACATCACCTAACTGAGGCACGGCTGCTAAAATGCGCATCCCCACAATCTGTATGCCTTTTTTTTCACCTTCATATTCAAGTAGCAGTTAACTGTGCTGATGTGGCACAAAGAAAACGTGTTTTGTATACAGTTTTAACCCTTTCTTAGCCGACTTAGCTTTATTTACAGTGGTGGTGTTGCAGACAACAGACAGTATTTGTAACGTAACAAGTATGATGGCCTTCACATGCAACTTTCTTCAGGATTAGACAAATCTGAAACATTTCAGGTTGTCAGTCTTGATTAGGCCTGTTGAAAGTCATTCTAGTGTAGCCTACTTTTTTTCTATGTAGGGTAGTTCTTATGATAAACATGGCTGAAAGTGTAAGTTTTTAGCACTACATTGTAGTTCTTGGCTTTTGTTTTAGTTCTTGAAAAGTATTTTAGGCCTGTTATTCCATGTTGTCGGTGCCGTTTCTGGCAAAATGACGCTTGTGTCTTCATTGGAAATGCCCTTTTATTTCAGTGTGGCTATTTCAATATGGCCACACCTGTTGCCCTTTCAGCCTGTCCATGTCTGCGGTATGCATACATCATTGTTGGTTCGTTCTTAGCACATTTGAGGGTGCTAATCGCACTGCACACAAGCGCGAGTCACATTGTGCTTTTTTAAATATTGCACACTTTCTTTGAAGCCCGGGAAAATTAAAATTGTCACACTCATATTAGCATGAAAATACATTATTTGGACATCATTGAGCATATTGCATTTAAAGTGACTGTTTAAATTATTAATTACCTGAGGTCGTTTTAAAAGATAGCCTCAGGTGTACTAGGCGACATTGAATAATACTAAGTTGGTTGTAGCCCCGTGATGTGCACATGAATTTTTTTAATGGGCAGCAGAAGTTAGCTGAAACATTCTGTATATACTAAAATAACTAATCATTGTAGAAACATGTGTTCCACTTGTTCCACTTTCTTTTAGCTTATCCTAACATTGTTTTCATACTGTCGGTTACCGTGCTGTGTGATACCGTACGTGGTTATCCTTTATATGTTTCAGATAACGTGACATTCGATATTTCAGAAGAACTTCTTCTTGGGCGAGTTGGTGCATATCTGTTGGGTATCGTTGCGCATTCAACGGACGAACACAGTTTGCGCTCTTTCCGTTTATTCTGCCTGTTCTTTCCTGTGTTCGTCCGTTGAATGCGCAACGATACCCAACAATTCGATATTGTGCCCGTAGTCGTTCATGAGTACGGTCAGCTGGCTCTTTTCATATTTTGTAATACTGGGTGCTGCTTTTGGTTGTAGTGCGTTCTCTTGGGACGTGATTGTACACGGCTGCAACGTTTCAGCGTCAAACCCTGTTGACATGGCAGCAGTATCATTCCAATTGAAGTGCGGTGGCTGGCACGCGGGCTTTGAAACCTGCTTTACTAGCAGATGGCATGTACGCCCTAGCCCTTTTGTTGTCTTCGTTGAACGTTTCATGCGAACCTGACACTGTGTGCACATGTACTTTCATTCTGGTCTTCTTGTGGGCAGCGTGAAACACGTGACTGAAATATGTTGTTCGGAGCACATTTATCTTTCTTTTTGTTTGTTCGTTCTTTTCTTTCTTTCTTTCTTTTTTCAAATATACATTCCGATGTAGTGCGTTCGACTAGTTAGGTATTTTCTTTAAAGGGTCGCGTAGTCAGATTACAACAAGGACAGCTGCCGTTCTGTTGGAATGCCTGCAGGAGGAAGGGAGACGAGCTCCTTCAGAAACATCATATGTGGTCGCATCGGTCTATCACATCAAGGTGCTGGCCTAGACGACTCACGAACGCCTTGAGGCAACCTAGAGCAAAAGGCGTTGAAAGGCACCATGAAGACGCACCATTTCTCTGACTTCTGTATGGGCAATCATACACACGCAAAACAGGACCTTTAAGTAAAGAAGCGAAAACTGAAACAAGGAAACTTGTGCGCACTTGCAGACCGCTCTGAAACCTGCGGATAATGGGCTCTTTCAGCAAGCAACACTGTATATCGCAGCAGCATCTGTCGTGGAATGCAATAACTTGACCCAAAGCACACTTCAGCGTGTGTCTGCTGACTGATATTTCGAATAAGGCATACTTTTTTGCCGTACAATGACACTGTCTTTCACTAATGAATTTATTATTAACCCCGAACACAGACGAGCAACCCGCGTTTGCATTGAAGCACGGCGTTGACTTTCTCAAGTAAGTCGGGTCTGGTCAGGTCGAGTGTCTATGAATCGCGAAAGCCAACTTGGCCGTTTTCAAGTCCGCTTCGGGCCAACTTCCGCAAGTCAAGTCCAGGCACGGTGCAAGTTACATCTCTGCATACGGGGGTTAGTCAAACGTTCCTCACTTTTTGTCTCATACCTTCTGTCACTCCTTTGTATTGATGGGAATAATAAGAATAAAAAAAACGTGAAAATGGATATTTTTGTATCTTGGGGGCATCATATCCCCTCTTGAAACCACTCGATGTTCGGTCGTATGAAGTCAAATCCTAGTTTTATCGATACATTTGCGTTGGGGCACTTCTGGGAAATATGGGACAGTCTTTTTTTCCCGTGTAGTTGTGTTTTAGATGTGGTTAAAATAGCTTAAACATTGTGGAAATCATGCTGCACAGTAGTGAAAGGGCCCTGAGTACTTGCTGTTCTGCTGTGTTCTTACTTTTGCTTGTCGAGGAAAGCCTTCCAAGTAAAAGCCACTGTCTTACGGAGCTAGTGGCTAGTGTAGTCCACTTCTGTACAGAGAACTACTCAAATTAAGGTGTGGCAAATGTTAGCATGAATAGTTCAAATAACAATGGCTTTTCAGACTCCATATGAGAACCGGATCTACAGCCTGCGTGTGGAGTGTGGATCCCAGTACCCGGATGAACCCCCTTGTGTCAAGTTCATTTCTAAGATCAAGATGGTTGGCATCAGTGAGAGCAATGGTGGTGTGAGTACATTTTGAACTGTTTGCATAATAAAGAGTACATTTCTGTGAATTTGGGTTGAGATAATTCAATTCCAACTGACCCAACTCATGCATTTCTATGCACCCAACTGATTTTTTTTTAGACTGAAGTTAGCGTTTGCTAGATAATGCGACTTTGGCTGGTCGGCATGTACACGCTTATCCCCATGGTGACTCCTATGGTGGCAACAGCTGTCTTGGCTGGACTTAGTGTACAGCGAATGCTGGTGAACCATGTGTCACAATAGCTGCATGTGTACCAGCCTTTCTTGTTTGGTTCTCTAAACCAGCTAGTAGTGTTCATTAGGGTGTTGATCTAAAGAACACTTGCACCTGCATGCACATGCACATACACACCCACGCAAGCACTAGTTTTAGATTTGAGTTTAATTCATGCAGATTTTCTTTTGTTTCAATTTCACTTTGATGAAATAATAAATTGTGAATTAAGCTCGTTCTACCTTGGTAGTTCTTTTAGTGACATGTTGCACTAAGGTTTTTCTGTGTGCATGTGCTGGATTTTTAACTGGTAATAGGAGATACGGACACTTTAGAGCAGGGAAAACAGGAACTGAACTTTTACATGGGAACCAATTCACATAGTTTTATTATATGTGGCTATGTGAGACATAGCATAGTCGGTATACTGTGTTTTTTTTATATAGCATACTGTGACTATCTGTACAGGAGACCATAAGAGAATGAGCTTACCTACTTTTACAACAGCCGAATTGCAATGTTCTGCAGAAAATGATTCTGCAGTAGCAGCCCCCGTAAAATAGTGCTGGCTGTGTAACATTACTGCCATGGCCAAGTAAAGTTTCAAGCTTATTTTACATTTTGCTTTTTTTTTTAACAAGTGCAGTGTCCCTGCTGAAGAGTTGTTTACCAAAAAAAAATAGACATTGTGTGTCTTCTTTCTTGCATACATCTGTAGCATATGTAAAGAGTGAAAAGTATTGACTATAGTAGTTTCATGGAATATCATATCTGTAGGGCACATGCAGTCTCTTGAACTGATAAGTTATTTTTGTTTTGTTCTTGTTTGGTTTGTGTTGAGTAATGTGCCAAATAACAGTTTCATGCAAAAACTTCAGATAGATCATGGTTTTAAGCTCAGGTTCGTTTCAACACTAGCATTAAGGCATCTAACACAACAAGCCATAAAATTATTAGAGTACAGGAGCCTTCCCTGACCTCCATTTCAGCAAACATGCGCAGATATGCTGGGGAATACATGTGATTTACTTCTATTGAAATACAGTCAAATCTCGATTATTCACTCTTATTTGACCTTGCAGTTTATTTGAACTGACGTTGTGATCCTGGTGAAGTTATGTGTATTCCAATGGCCGACAACTCCTGCTAATTCGAACGCATCAGCACTTGCAATGGTTAATTTGACAGTGCTTTTGCCAGTGTGCCAAGTCACTTGGTAGTGCTTCTAACCAGCGTTGCTCTGACTTCACTCTGACTCCAAAAGAAGTTTGACCCACCTCCCCTTCCCCATCCTGTTCAAATCTACTTTGCAAGCTTTGAGCAATGTTTATTGAGCCTCTGCTAAACAAACTTATTCAGGCATGCATCACTGGTTACTGTATATACACGAATCTAAAGCTGCTAAGAAACTTATGCGCACCCCCAATTGTCACGGTGGGGGAAGTGAGCGCAGTTTACTTCCATACACATGAAATTTCCTCTCCTGGCTGTTCCTTTCCTTCTGTGACCCAGGTTTTCTGGCTTTAAAGTCCCGTTCTCATAAGCCTGGATCAGGTGCCAATTTGACATCCGTGACTTTGAGAAACTCTGTATACAGTAGAAGCTCGTTAATTTAAATTCCACGAGGATACCTGCCAAGTTCAAATTAAACGACATTTGAACTAACAAAAGTGATAAACTAAGGGCAGCATATGTTGTCATATGTAGTGGCAGCAACCCCAAAGCAATAGCTTTTTATGTAAGAACAAATTCGCAAGTTCCTACTTCCTTTTTGTCTGTTGAAAAGAGGTCGCAATCACTGCTTGATCTATGTAGTAATGGGTATGTTAAGCAAAATCTTGTGATAAGCACAGAACTCGGCAGCACACCTGCCACTCAAAAAAGGCTTGGCGAGGTGGAAGTCACTGTTCTTATCTTGTCTAAGAGATGGTCGTGCCGGAAGATTGGTGCCTTTTATTTTTATTCACTGCAAGGTGGCTGCTGTAGCCTTTCACAAAGTGAGAGGCACTTCAACTTCTACCTCATCCTAGCTTCAAACTGGCCATCACTAAGCGAAACTTCACTTCCAAACATAACTAATCACGTGAAGTACGCATAGTGCTGTCACCACATTGTTGCTGCATGTTTAATGCGAGCTCACCCAACATGACTGCGATCCAACATTCGCAATGAATAACTGCAGTTTCATTGGTACAGCTTACAGATATATGGTGGCAGTTTAATGTCAGTGGTATCAAAGTTGATTTCTCAGGCAACCTTGAGCATTCATGCGTGCTGGACCAATGCGTCGGCCGGATGTAGGCCGTTGGTACATAAGCTTTCACATGCGCTTTTGCTCCGCGAAGTAAACTACAATGCAGCTTGTAGTGGAGCACATCGAATCCTTGCAGCAGAGCTTTTCACGCAGTTGCGATGGGCAATGGCAATGAAACTTACAACAAGCTGCGTTGTCCACCATAAACTGCAATTTCACATGATCTTAACATAGGGCAAAAATGAACCATGCCTTGGCGTAAGCTCGGAGCAAATTATCGAATTATACTGCTTTGTTGGTTTTAGCAATCACATAGTCGTTTCTTGTAATTGCACGACTGTTGCATCTTTAGACAAGTTAAATGCTGGAGAATTGGCGAACGTACGACAAGAATGTAGTGAATACATCAACATTTACGCGACCCATTGCGTTGAGCGCGCATGCCGCCATTGCTGCAATGAGCTGTCGATGGTGATGCGAATGCCTGCAACAAGTTCTAAAAGTGAACGCACATTATATGGTGCCATGACGTCTACTTGGCTGCAAAGCATAGTGTTCGAGATCAGGGAGCATAATCTTCGAGATTTGATGATACCGGCTAGAGTTGATACCGGCTGATGATACGTGAGAAGAATTGCATGAGCAGAATTGCATGATGATACCGGCTACACGCAATTCTGCTTCCATAGGGAGCAGAGTTGCGCCTAGGTCCGCCATCTTGAGAGCTCAAGCAACCAATGTGTTGAGGGAAAGCCAAATGTCACATTCACAGCAGACAAGGTCCTCGTAACATGCGTGATAACTGTCCAAGTGCACTACACCAGCGTTTTACATGCTTTGTCACAAATAATATAGAACCACCTGATTCAGTTTATACATTTGAACAACTATAGCTGTTCTGATCAATGTCAGCGATGATAAAAATCCTGGTGTTTATGCCAGCACGTCATCTACCACAGGATGTTTTTTTTTGCTCACAGCCTCGTGGCGCCATTTGTAGAAGAAAATATCTCTGTGTAGCGACAAACAAGTACAAGAAAAATGGGTGTTTCTCGTGCTACATTTTGCTAGAATGGAAGGATAAAAAGTAAGATAATTTTAGCACATGGTGGCCTGAACGTTGGTTATTTTGTTTATTGAATGAAGCTCTAAAAAGCGGTGACACAGTGATGGTGCCATCGCAAGCTGTTGATTTGTGCCTGAACGGCAGTTCCACTGCACAACATGGTTTCAAGCGGCAAATGGAGAAGATACGCACAACTCTGTCTCCCTGTGGGAGTACTAAGCTGTTGCTTAGCTGGAAAAGTGCCGGTGTGGCGGTGCGAAGCTGGTCGATTTGAAGTTTGACATGGTTTTGCTAGCTCTCACCTGGCAGCCTATGCAGTGTTAACTCTACTTCGCTTGGCTCAATGTCTCAAGGTAATTAAGCTTGTATTAATTAGTATGGGCTTAATTAGGCTTTTAAGTTGTCACCTGATTTAAGTAGGCTTAACTCAGTCATGTATGACCTAACTACAGCTAGCTTAATTAGACTTGGCTTAATTAGTTGTAGCATTATTATTGACATAGTTATGCTTGACTTAATTAGTCAGCTCAGGCATTGCTGGATTAGTCTTAGCATAATTAAGATTGGCCTAATTAGATGGCTTGATTATCTTTAGCTTAATTGGGTTTGGTTTCATTACTATTAGTATAATTACATTTGTCTTAATTTGTATTCGCCTTATGCTTGCCTTACCTTATTTAGCTCCAACTATGCTTAGTTTATTTGGCTAAGCTGGTCAGCGACAATGTGTCCCCAGGGTGTCTAGCGACCGGGAAAAGTCAGGGAATTTCTAGCCACCAGAAAAAGTCAGGAAATTGTCAGGGAATTCGTCAACCAAGCAAGACACGTCAGGGAAAACTGTCTTGGGGCCTGCCCACACTACTAATGACTCGCACAGCCGATCGCTTTGGGCGGAACGTTAGCGTCAGGGGAATGAAATACGATAGGAGGTGTCCAAATTCCACGCTCAGTTTGCTTTTTTTTATGTAGGGAATCTTGAAGGCAATGCATTTTGGTAGCAAACATAAGGCGATGCACTTTGGTAGTAAATCTTGGAGGCGATGCATTTTGGTAACAAATCTTGGAGGCGATGCATTTTGGTAGCGAATATTGAAGGCAATGCTTTCTTACGACATCAGAAGCCAGAATTACGTAATCGAAGTGGAAGACGGCATGTTTTCGGCGTCACCTATTTTTGCGCCATCGTTTGCACGCACTGACCTCTACTAAAATTAGTTAACGCGTTCTGGCTGCAGAGGCAGGGTAATGTAACGTATCGAGCCGAGCCACAACAAGCCGCACGCAATAAATCCAGCATGGCGACGTCCCTTTGTTGTACCACAGTCTGTGGTTGTACAGTGCGACTAGGGTCTACTACGACTGAAACTGTGTGAATTGTGAGCTTTGCGTTTTCGCGGACGTTTTCCCAGAGTTCCTGCATAGTGCGAATTGTGGTGTGCGATGTTGTCCGCGACTAGGTGCTTCTGTGATTTGAGGTGAACATATCTGTATATTGTAACGACGCGTTATTAACGAGGATGTGGAGCAGCACAAGGAAATAGACTTTATCCGTCGTCCAAAAGAGAACAGAACGTCTTCTTCGTCGCCGCAATCAGCGTGCAAGCGCGTTCAACTTCAACTTTGTATGCGTTGACACATACCCGCGGCAGTACAGTTGTTCCAATATTTCAGTTGGCAATTGGAACAACTGTACTGGAACAACTACAGCCCCATCGCAGGTAACACTGCAGAATCCCATGGTTCCGGAGAATTTTCATGGTGACGCCTTTGAGGACGCTCAAGACTGGCTAGACCAGTTCGAGCGCGTCGCGAAGTACAACAATAAGACCAGCTCAGAAGATAAGCTCACTAGTGTCTATTTCTACCTCAAGGACAACGCTCGGACGTGGTATGTGAACCAGGAGAGGAGCTTTGCTACATGGGACGATTTCCGCAATCAGCGTGCAAGCGCGTTCAACTTTGTCTGCGTTGGCACATACCCGCGGCAGTACAGTTGTTCCAATATTTCTGTGGCGGCATATCCCGGAGAGAAGAAATCCGTTGGACCTGCAGCATTTCCGACACGAGTATCAGTGTCATGCGCTGCTTATCAGTGCTGCGTTTCGGTGTCGCGCGCCGCAAAATATTTTTCATCGAAGATGTCAGGAGGCAAGAAGTGTTCCTTTAATGCAGACTGGGCGAACCCAAGTGTCTCCGACTATGCAAGTTGGATTAGGCCTGTGGAAAATGATCCGCACGAAGCCATGTGTACAGTTTGCCGGAAAACGTTTTCGCTGAGCAACATGGGTCACAGAGCTGTTTCAAGTCATGCCTCTAGCAAGAAGCACATTGCTGCATTGAATTTTCTCAAAAGTGCTTCCCAGCCAAAGCTATTATCATTTTTTAAGAGCCCGACGGACGCCTCGCCTAGCAGTAGTGCTGGATCTGCGCCTGCTGCTATCGAAGTTGCAGTGACTACAGCTCCTGTGCAAGTGTCAGTGGGTGGTTTTTTGTTTAAGAACAACGTGACTTAAGCAGAAATAATTTGGTATCTCAATACCATAATGACACATGGATCCTTTCGTTCGGTGGCAGCATCTGCGGCACTTTTTCCACTTATGTTTCTCACTTCTGAGGTGGCTGCAAAAGTTCAGCTGGGTAAAGACAAGGTAGGCTACACCATTTGCCATGGCATTGCACCGTACTTTCGCACTATGTTGCTGTCGAGCCTTGTCAATGTGCCTTACCTGGTAGTCTGTTTCGATGAGGCGCTGAACAAGGTCACCCAGAAACAGCAAATGGATGTTCTCATCCATTGGGATGCTACTGTTCTCATCCACTGGGATGCTACTGACGAAAGCGTGAAGACTCGCTACCTGACGCCTTGTTTCTTGGGTCACACATGCGCTGAAGACTTGGCGCCAGCTTTTCGTAAAACGGCGCAGGAATCAAAGCATTCAAAATACTGCAAGTGTCCATGGATGGGCCAAATGTCAATTTTAAGTTTTTGCGGTCTCTGAAGGAAGAGCTTTGCGAGTCAGATGAGAGCCATATCCTCGACATAGGAAGCTGTGGCCTCCATGTAATCAATGGTGCTTATAAAGCTGGCCACGTTGCATCTGGCTGGGATTTGGTATCATTTCTTCGAAGCGCCTACAACCTATTGAAATGTGTTCCTGCACGTCGCGCTGACTTCATCAGCCTCACGGGGTGCTCGAAATTTCCCACGAAGTTCTGTGCCGTGAGGTGGCTGGAAAACAGTACTGTGGGGCACTGGAGATTCTGCCACACCTCATTGTATTTGTGCAGCAGTGTAAAGAAAAAGTGCACAAGAGGCCAACATGCTCAAGCTACAAAGTGGTTGAAGAAGCTGTGTCTGATGAGGTCTTGTCAGCAAAGCTAGCTTTTGCTCTTTCTATTGCTGAGGAATCGGAACCCTTTTTGCGTGAATTTCAGATGGATAAACCGATGGTTCTATTCCTGTCAGCAGCCAGCAGCACTAGAGAGCATTCTGCGTTCACTGCTGTCGAGAATTGTAAAACTGGAAGTTCTCAATGCTGCCGACACGATCGCCAAGTTGGTGAAGATAGACTTAAACATACCGGAAAATGCAGCAAATGTAGCCGCAATCGACCTTGGGTTTTCGGCAAAAAAGCGAGCTCCGCAAGAAGTTGTCACAGCGTGCAATAATGAATTTAAAAAAAGCTGCATATCATTTGTCAAGGCTTGTGCACAGAAAGTGGTGGAGAGATCGCCGCTTAAGTACAAGTTGGCCGGGGGTGCAGGCTGTTTGGACCCTGTCTGTGCATTGTCTTTGGAGGCTGGCCCCAGGCGGTTTACGCTGGCACTTGAAGTACTTTCCGAGCACCACTCAATGACCGGCTTGCAAGCAGAGCAAGCCCATCGCTCCTACGTGAAGGTGTGCTCAGAAAGCAGTACACAGACACAGCTGGCAAATTTTGACAGGAAGCAACAGAGGCTCGATACTCTGTGGACAAACATATGTTCCCAGGATCACAAGGAGCTGCAGTTTTTTGTGAAACTTGCCTTGTGCTTATCTCATGGCAACGCTGCGGTAGAGAGAGGCTTTTCTGTCAACAAGGAGTGCCTTGTTGAGAATTTGAAAGAGGATTCTCTTGTGGCACAGAGAGTAGTGCATGATGCGGTCTTGGCAGCAGGTGGCGTTGCTCAAGTAGACATTACCAACAGGATGGTGAAGACAGTTCGCAGTGCCTACAGCGTTTACAGGGAGCAGCTGCAAACAAAGAAGAGAGAGCGAGATGAAACAATTGAATTGGAGAAGAAGAAAAAGAGAGCAGCAGCTCTGATTAAAGAGCAGCTGCTCTCTGTGAGTGGCCCGTTTCGTCACAGGTAATTACGACTTTTCTAAAAGATCTTTTGAAATCAGGAATACATTTGGATGGCCTCTTCTTGAAGACAGACGCAAATGCTTACGTTTATGTCTGTTTCACAAAATTTTCCATGGTCTAACCGGTCTTCACAAAGAAAACTACATATTGAAGCCTACTTACATATCTGCTCGCACTGACCACCCACTAAAGGTGCGCGAGTTCGCTGCCAGAATTAACATTTTTAAACATTCATTTTTTCCGCAATCCATTCGGGAATGAAATAAACTACCTGAAGAAATTGTAGCCGCATCCAGAGAAACATTCGCCACTGTGCTTCAGAGTCACATTTTATCATAGTATTATACTTTCATTTGTTTCTTCTAGTGGGCTACGCTTGAGTTTTTCTTTTTTTTCTCGATCTCTGCCTGTATATATCTGCGTGTGTGTATATGTGTATATAATTGTGTAGTTGTATTTATTATATGTATATACACATATCTTGGTGTTTTATTTCCACACACGTCAATGTTACTTACATGTCACCCTTCGTTCCTTTATTATGTAGCTCTATTTCTTTTATGTACACCATGATTTGTCGCCATTCTGCATTTTTCTGAGATGTATTACTTTTTTGTATATGTATATCTTCAATGTAATTATCTCCCCCCTACGTTAATGCTCCACGTGGGCGCTGTAGTTATTGAAAATAAATAAATAAATAAATAAAAAAAATCACAGCATATCCACGGGGTGAATGATGATGAGTGGGCGAAGCTCCTGAGGGGAAATCATCGAAGGTGGCGAGAAACTCTTCCAACGAGACGAACGATCCCCTCTCCAGAGCGTGGTGCATCTCTTTGTACCGTCGCTTGAGTTTCTGACGATGTGCCTTCTCGGCCTCGTCCTCCTCGGTCGGAGGAAAGGGGACTACAATCCTAGTGATTTTTGTTATTAACTGATTTGGGGGCCAAATTAGTTCGTTAAATCGAGTTTTAAATGTACCTCACACTCGGGGAGTCAAGTTTATGCTGCAGTTCATAAACTAGAGGTAGCAGCCTGGACACACAACGCCATCTATTGAGCCATTCATAAACTAAACTAGAGGTGGCTACATACATACGGAGGAGGGAACGACCCACACCCTAAGGAGCTTCGCCCCTAAAAGCAAAGGCTGCTCAGTGAAGCGCAACTTGAAGCTTCCATTCAATACGAGATAAACTCTCTCAAACCCTAATTGATTATGAGGGCAGTTGCAATAAATGTTTTCCTCTACAATGAAATGTGTTTTCTCTACCCTTTTTATATGCTTCACGGACCATTTCCACAAAATGGTGTCTGTTGTATAGGTCAGGGATTTTTAGCTAAAATGGTCAGGGGAAAACCTGGAAAAGTCAGGGAAATTGAATTCTGCAATTTGCTGGACACCCTGGTCCCGCCATATTGGGGATTGAGCCAAATGGATATTGAATAGCAACACTACTTTCTATGCAGAAATAAAAATGGGGAAAGGACGATTTGAGTTCCAACCATAGACGCACTCGCATTGCGATACATATGTCGCAATAGAGCTGAAAATGACATGAATAACAAATCCGTACCATTAGCACTCGACCATCTGCACTGCAAATTTCCAATTTGTTTTCAAATGCCTACGCATCATGGGTTTTTAATTTGCAATCTCTAGGTCAGTGTACATGAATGGACTCTCAACACCATGGCATATGCAAGTTTAAGCATAAGCAAGATGTTCGATAAATTTGTTGGAACACACTATCCATGTTTGCCTTTGAGCAAAGTATTAAAAGGATGATCTTATAAGGGTATGGGACATGAAAATGCTCAACGAACTCTGACATATGCGCGACGCTGAAGCGAACACCGAATTGTTCAAATGTCGACACCTATCTTGCATAATCGCATTGATAATATTGGTTTGAACTCATACCAGTGTATCAACCTTTTTTCTTCTAAGTCCATTCTCCTTATCGGATGGTATCATGAGGAGTTGTTCCTTCACTGGATTTGTACCGGTAGCTGAAGGTGCTGCAGCTATCTGCGCTTACAAAAGCGGTCACTTATTCACAGCGCCTCCCGCATAAATGAGGGGCTGCGTGTGCATTCCATATGCATGCTCCCCACCTACGTGCCGACATCCCTGGAGCAAAGATGGCAACCGAGCGCAAATGTAAACAAATGCGCAAAGTGCGTGCTCTCGTGTAGCCCACTGGCCAGCAGCGACACGGTGTCCGTGTTGGAGAGGGAAGAGGAGGGAAAAAAGAGAGGGAGCGGCGTTCTTCAAAACATGACGCTACTTTCCGAAGTTTCAGAGGCTTTATTGGTACTATGTGACTCTGCACACGCTGTGACAGCCTTTATGGTGGCTGCGTTTTGTTCCAGTGCAGTGGCCTTTTGCTTCCGTTCAACACGTGGTTTGCCCACAGTGCTGTGAAACCGGAAAATGGCGATGCTGTTGAATGATCAACAGCAAAAAACCATCCGTCGTCAATGAGCGCCATGCAGCAGTCTTTGCCATGCATAGAATTTCCATAGGTTTCTATATCGCCATGGGTCCCTCCCATAATGACACTTCGACGCACATGATGCGTAGGCCAATTGGTACTCATCGCGCCAGCTTGCGGCCACCCAAGGTCGCTACGTTGCTGATGCAACCTCGGAGACGCCCAGCCACATCAGCATTCGCTAGTGTTCGTGAGTGGCCGTAATGGGAGAAGGGATGTTTCCCTCCATTGCATTTCTCCCTCGTATCTATGCTGAGCCTTTCAGTCGTGTGCATTAAGCATCAACTCCGATATTGCATCATGGCAGCCTAGGAGACCATGCCCCTGTGCTAGCCTGTGACAGTATTACCACTTGCATGCATGGCAGCACGCCGCATTCAGCGGTGTGGGGGCACTGTGATGGCATGGAGGAATGCAGTAGTGCACTGCAAGTAAATGGTGTTACTGCTTCAAGCTGCTTCAAGGAATTGCTTCTTCAAATGCTGCTTCAATTTAAATGCTTTAATTGCTGCTTCAAATGCTGCTTCAAGGAATTAGCAGAATTCGCTCTGTTGTTGTTGGCCATGCCCCTGAGCAACGCCGGTGTCGAGCGTATTTTTTCACACATGAATCTCGTGAAATCACGCCTCCGAAATAGGATGAAAACTGCGACGCTGAGTGCCATCCTGCACGTTCGCTATGGCCTTAGGTTTCGTGGAGTTTGCTGCCGAGACTTTCAACCATCCGCAAAGATGATGGGACTCTTCAACGCAAAGAACATGTATGGTTCCACGGTAGTGGATGCCATGGATTATCCTGATCTGCCAGATGTCAGTGACGATGACTGTGTGTAAGGCTAGAAAAATGATCTTGCCGTTATTCATGCACCTATTCTCATTATGCAAAATAAATGTTTGTTCACCTTCCATTTGTATTCGTAGTATTTTTTCCATACTACAACGCAATTTTCAAGAATAAGAACATTTGTTGAACTTCCGCTTATCTTGGGCTTATTCGCAGAAGCGCCGCCGCTTTTTTTGGGCTTGTTTTGGGGTGACTGTTTGCTTGTTTGCTCGGCGGCACCTGGCAACTCTGGTCCGAAGTCTGTCCGTGCGTGCGCCGGCGAGCTGGTTTGGGCCGGACGGCGAGCGCAAAATATGCGAGGATTTTTATTTATTTATTTTTTTTTTGTAAAGTTGGCTAAATATCAGGGGTGCGCAAATTATGCGGGTAAATACGGTAAACAAGCACTGAAAACGGAACGTAAAAGCGCTATCGAGCGATCGCGGACCCGACGCGACCAGCCGACCAGCCGTACTCGCAATCACAAGCCACGCGCGGGGTGTCAGAACAGGATGCGGTGATCGCACTGATGGGGCGACTTGTCTCCAAAATTGGCGCGTCACGCTGGAACTAAGCCTCAATGATCACAATTTTGATTTGCAACCTTTGAGGCCATACTTTCTCTCTTTGGGGCACTGGAGGCTATAATGGCGGCCCATGCACTGTGCTTGACAGCCACGAACGGAGTCTAAATTATCGAATTTAGAGCTAGAAACTGTCTGAAATATCGGTCGGCGACCTAGATGGCTCATCTTGCTGAAATAAATTGTTTGAAGTCAAAGCGGCCCTGTTCTCATTCATTTTCGGAGCTTTCCTCGCTCTTGCGTTTTCCCGGCTGTTACGTTTTTTCCCCCCGGTCCGCTGAAAAACGTATAAACGGGGTTCCACTGTATTTTCAAATTTCAATGCCTTTGGCAAACCACTTATGCATAACAGAATTGACAACACAATGAAACTTATTTTTCAAGAAAGTGCAAACATGAATCCACCGAGTTTCATTGTCCTCAGCTTAAATAGATCTGCCGAAATAGATTTCTGTATTACAGGTACATTGGTCTGTCTACCAAGTTCGTGGTTTTTTTTTCTCTCGGAATTGTTCCTTCTAAAGAAATGTTGCAATCAGAAAGCATAGAGATTTTTCACTAAGTGCAATCAAAATCCAGAAATAGCAAAATTGGGGGCATTTTTTCGTTACTACATGAAGACTCAAAAGCCTCGGATTGTAGTGGGTGCAGCTGCGCGGGTGGGGCCATTTGATCAGTATTTTATGGTTAAGCAGTGCGCTTCTGTGCATGTTGCTCTGGCAGGTGGAGAAGCGCAGCCTGAGTGTGCTCAACCGCTGGCAGAGGAACTACTCCATCAAGACGGTGCTGCAGGAGTTGAGGCGTGCCATGACCCTCAAGGAGAACCAGAGGATGGCCCAGCCACCGGAAGGATCTACCTTTTAAGAGAGTGGTGCTCTACCCTTCTGTACTGGGCTGCTGCTGCCACCACTACCACCACCGCTCTCTCTGTGTCTCATTTTGGCCTTGTCTCCATCTGTTTAAGTTCCTTAAACCCCCAAATGCGACAGTTCTTTCTTCTTAATTTTTGTTTATGAAGCCGCTTCTCTCATAAGTCTCCCCTCGCCCTCCTTACTCCTCTTCTGCTTCTAGAGCGCACACATACTGTTTTTAATTAGAGCAAATATCTAAATCTGTGGCAACAGCTAAAAATTACGTTCTTTCCTCCTAAATACCAGCTCTTGTGTATACCTTTGTATAACGTAGAATTTCCTTCATTTGTGTAATTCTTTGTTTGCACTGTACACATATGCCTGTGAAGAACCTCTCTCCTGTTTTGGCTTTGTGCACTAGTGGCACTTAAAATTCTTTTTAACTTTACGCTTAAAATAAAAATGACAAGCTTTGCCCTTTCCTTGATAAGCAGAACAGCCTTAGAGCATTGGGACTTTAGGAGTGTGCTGTGGTGTTTGCAATAGAGACCAGTCCTGTCTAACTTTGCAAACCGAAATATGCAGGAAAGTGAATAAAGAAAACGCAGGTTATTTTAAAGTTGTAAACATTCTATATGTGCTTACACTGTTTCTTTTTTGTGTTGGGGCTGGCCATGAACTTGCCTTGTACCCATAGGCTTATGCCCTTCCTTCCCAAGTGCATGAAGTGTGTAGGAAGTGGTAGTGGAACACTAAATGCTCATCTGGCAGATTGATATCCGCAAAATGTTGGATATCCTGGCCTTGAGCTCTACTGAATGAAACAATCTACGTGTTTGATAACGAGAGCCCTTTGACCAGTCTTTTGCTACATTGCTTTATTCTCTGCCCTAGTCTGGCAGGGCATTTTGTGCATGTGCAAGATGTGTGTTGTTCTGAACTGCTGATCTGCGCAAATGCACATGTTCAAAAAGTCGCAGTGAAGGTAGTGTCCACGTGGCGTGCCTTGAGTCGTGTGCCAGTTGTGGCCATAAGTAGGATGTTTGGCAGTAGCACTCACTAGGTGGTGAATTGCATTAGGCTTTGGTTCAGGTGAGCCCTTCACAGTGGCTTTGACACACATTGGAAACAAAGTAACCTTCTAGTGCATGATGTTTCATTGTACTATCAATAGATAATTTATTTTCACTAAATGAGTTCTGCAGGAGTCCATGAGGTGGAGGTAGCATAAAGTAAAATATTCCTACCACCTGACTGTAGCAGAGTGCTACAAAAGGAACCAGATTGCCTTCCTGAAGAGCGAACAATTGATTAAAATAGCCTGGGTTGGGAATTCTACCTGGGGCCACCATCGCATCAGGGCAGCTCCTCCACTTTTCATGTTCTGCAGAACTCATTTGATTTATATATCAATGTCGATTGATCTGGCTTAGCACTACCATCTGCTAGCCTTCTGGTTAGCTCAGTTGGCAGAGTGACTGCCCCACCTTGGTGGTGGCCCTGGGTTCGATTCCCATGTGCAGGATAGATCGGTTCTTTTCTACTGGAAATTTCGCTTTTCAGGATACTGAGCTGGTTTCAACTTGTAGAAATTCTGCTACAGTCAGGTGGAAGGTAATTTATTTTTGGGACTACTACACTAGGCACTGAGTAAACTTAATTTTAGTGCAATGTGACATATTATTCTTCCCTTTTACTTTTTTTATGCCTGCGGTGGTTGTAGATTTTGTGGGCTGCCTGAGATTTTGTTAATTTGTGAATGTGCAGTGCATGCTGCATCACAATATTTTTGTTATGTAGCTTGCAAGAAATCTGGAGTGAAAGCTGATTATATTTTGCCTGGGTATTGCCTACAGTCATGTGTAAGTATGATAGGTGCATATGTAATGAATTTTTTTTGTGTGTGTATTAAAGGGGCGCTGCAACACACTTTCTTCAGAAACACAGTGATGAGTGCGTTTCCTTTCAATGAATCCATACCAACAAGTTTTTTGGGGGGTGGGGGTGCTCTGCTACATTGCGGATAAACATGTCCACTTCCTCATCATGCACTGATAAAAGATGGAAGCGATAAAAATGCCCATCCCTTCCTGTGCTTTTTTCATGGTGCATTAGTATAGCCCTCGAAGGTTGGTGTCTGGTAGATGTGCCATGGGGTGACATGGGAGCGTTATCATGGGTGGAACTCATTCATAACCACTAGTTCCACATTTTCTAGAAAATTGGAGGCGTGTGCTTGCACTTGTGGACTTCTGAACTTGGGAGCAACTCACAGTAACAATTGCCCAGTGGTTGGCATCTATGGGTTGCCACATTTGTCTATGACGTCATACATGGAGCATAATAGGGGCGACTTTGGAAACTGCAGGAATGAGTAAATCTTTTATACAAGCTTGTGGGCTCCCTGCTACATGCAGCAGACAAATGACTTGCATGTTAAATGCTTACAGACCACTCGAGTTTTTTAGTGTTCAAGAAGTGTTTCAATGCCCCTTTAAGGCAGGAGAGCAAGAAATGCCTGTGAAGTTGGTGTACTCTGAGGGAGTGACATAATAAAGTGTTTTTGATTGCTTCAAAGCTGTGTTACTTTCAGGCTTAATGATCTTTGAATCTACGTTTTGGTCTTTTGTTACGAAATAATGGTCAGAATATAACCATGTATATTTTTGTTTGTCATACTTGGTTTTGACATGCATAATTGTGGGCCTTGCTGTTGTTTTTAAGTGAGCACGGTATTTGAGTGTGTAGAAAACATTGCATATATTCAACGATTTTCTATTGTGATAAGGCCATGTATGTAAAATTTTTGTCGTAGCTTACAGATATAGTGACATGAAAGCATTCACAGCCCTAAATATAACTTCACGCACACTATAAGTAGTTTTGGCAGTCTGAATAAACGCACTATGTACAGAAATTAAGTTTGTACAACTCTCATTCAGGGAACTTTATATTTGATTTCTTGCTGCTGCCTGGAATGCTGCTTCATAAAATTTCATGAAGCACTTGATAGCATTCCTTGCCCTTGCTGCTACTTTTTAATGGAATGTGTGTGTAATTATCAAGATTTATGCTGGCGCAGGATGGCTGTTGTGAGGTATGCTGGATTATATGTGCCATTTTGTGCCTAGCTATGATTTCTTTTGCACACTGCTAGAATTGTGTCACGCCTTTTGTAAAGGGACTGACAACCGCTTTCGAGAACCTTCTCCTTTTTTAAATTTAACTTGGAATCGTAATCTTCAACCTCTCAAAATGGGGCTTGAGGTGAGTAAAAATTTTGGAGCAACAATTTTTGTTACGTATTATAGCCCTGGCAAATGGCTGCTAGTGTAGTCCTGCAATAACTTGCCCAATAATTGTTGCCCATTAAACAGGTACGAACAATATACCTTCCTCAAATGGAGGAAGAGTTTGCTGAACCGTCAAGGCACCAAAGTGTAAACAACCTCTTTGAAAGCTTGTGCAAAAACATTGCATGTCATTTAAATCTGCATAGTTGATGTTACACTAAGTGAGAAATAGTTGCACAGTGTTTGTATTTTCATAGCAAGGCTATGACAAAGTATCAATCAGATTTATGCCTACAGTTCTGCTGATGTACGTTCATGTGGCATTCTCTGTTCACATTGGTTTAAGACTTGCCTATGACGTTCATTTCAATTTGAAGCCATCGAATTGTTTTTGAGATAGCAGGTCCTCTGTTAACTTCGTGCCAGCATGTTCAAAAGGTAAGATTCTTCATCATTATAAAATAATAAGGTAGCATTTGTATGGCTGCAAGAATTAAAAATGAAGTAGCCCCTTTAGCCAAGGGAAATATTTGGCATAGCTTTTACAGTGGGTGTGAGCCACACTCTTTCAGGTGAACAAGAACAAGTAACTCTAAAAAAAAAGTGCACATATCAGTGAAAAAAAAAAAAAAGTGAAGATCCGTGTGACAGGCTAGCTACAGCTAGTAAAGAGATTGTGGTAACTTCCAAGTTGCAAATAAAATCTGTCACCCTTGAATTTTGAGTCTTTCTCTAAATCATCACTACAGCAAAAAACAGTGATAATATATGTAGCCTGAAAAGACCACACAGACCGATGTACATTTTTGCTTAACATTCCTAAGCATCACAGCACTGTTGTCAAAGTGGGCATTCATTGTACACCATTGCAAAAATGGAAGTTTGTGAGAATTGGTGAGTTTGTTTCAAGAAAAGTATTTAAAATTACACTGCTATAGCAGTATAAGAAAACCTTAGTGAAAACAAAGTGCTCTTGAGGTATGCTTTAAGTGTTTTTGCCATACTTGATCTTAGTTATGCAGCACAATCCTTTGCATAAAGTGAAATTTTTCGAGATTGTGCTTGTGCATGACCTTGCTGCCCATACTGTCCTTGCGCTTTTTCTGCAGTTGTCGGTCCCTTTAAGTGATTGGTGTCATACTGAAGAAGTAAACTGGGAAAATGCTTCCAAATAAAACTGAAAATAATGTGAATAGAAGCAAATTGTGCTCCTTCAACTAGGAGGTGTCCTCTAGTACCTTAAAAATATACTATAGAAGGTGTTTTCAGAACTTCCACTGCCCATATGCGTGTGAAATTGAGTATCCTGCATATGGTTTCCATAGCCAGTTACTTCGGTTTAATCGGAAAAGCAGTATAAGCACATGTGTCTTATGTTGCTTCTTGCTGTCTTCAGTCAACTCGTGAAATTGGTTCAACATGAAAGCACTTGCACTTACACGCCTTGTCCCGCTGGGTGTGTGCAGTTGTCTTGTTCAGACACTAAATGCTTGTGTTTAAATAAAGCAACGACACTGTGAAGTTGAAACTGCTACCTCTGCTTGCCCTGCTGTGTGCTGTTAGCATAGAAAGTGCCACTACACAACGCCAAGTATTATGCATAACCCTTAAAGGGTCCCTGAAACGTTTTTTTGACATTGTGTCAATGATTAGGCAACACAATTGTGAAATCATTCACACCATAAATAAAGTGAAGCACCCTGCGCTAAGGCAGCTATGGGCTTATTTCTGTCTCCTTCCTTCTCAACTCAATCCAGCTGCAGAGTGCGCTAGCGACAACTGCGCCTCCCATGTCAGCTGCTGTGCCGAGCCCTCCGTAGCGACATAGCGCTGCAATGTCTTTACTGAGGTCGCCGGCCTCGCCAGTGCTAGCCTTTGCAATAGTGCGCCGGCGACTCGTGTGTACGCCGCCAGATGCCGTGACGATACCGTTGGCTGGCCCTTCGGTGGTCGTGACATCACATGGCTTGCGCTTTGCAGTACCCATCGCATGTCCCATGGGAAGGGGCGGTTGAAAAGGCTTCAAGTCGCGTTGCGTCGATCCTTTACGATGTGCATATTTAAAACTTTGTAGTAAATTACACGCTTAACGCAGGGGTCCTGATATTGTTATGCTAATGATCAGAAGGACTTGGGCTATCGGCGCAACACATTTGTACAAAATCAAAACAGTTTCAGGGTCCCTTTAAAAAAGTGAATGATGATTTGTTCAGCAAAGCGTTTTTCAAGAAGTGCTGGTACTTATGCAATCTATGCTGTACAAAAATTCTCGCAAGAGTGAATGACTTGTCATTTAGTTATGTAATAAAATCGCTTCTCATTAAAGTATGTGCTATATTTGGTGAAAGTGCAACTTGTAGGTTTACATGTTAAAGCTGTTTAGTAAATTGGCAGTAGGCTGCAGCTTAAAGCTGCTCACTTAATTGAAGCAGTCATGTGTATTCCATACAGTTTGTTACATTTTGCATCATTTGGTGGTTTGAATATCTTAAAATGACACTTATTTAGTCTCAGGGTAATGTTTCAGTGTTAAAAACAATCCAAAAAGTTCATTAGTGCTTATTTTGATTGGCTATGTGGAAATTCCAATTTATCGTGAAAGTAATGTAATCTTTTCACGTGTTCCACTTGAATGAACTGAAGTACATTTTGCAGACAATTTTGTAAAGGAGTTACGGCTTTAAGTTAACGAATGAAAGGTACTGCAGGTACCAATTGCAGCAAAATAAAAACATTGCACATTAATGTACACATGCCCATGTGCAGTTGCTTGCTATGAATCCATGACTGCTGTGCTTGGTTGTTTCCGATACATTTCAAATTATACATTAATCTTGGCACTTGCTTCTTTCATGCAAAGAGCCTCTTTAGCACTATTCTCTGAAGAACACCTGTAGAGCGACCAGTATTTGCTTTTTCAGGTCCATTAAAGGGGTTGTGAAATGTTTTCTGAGAATTTTGCAGGATGTGTGTATTTGGAATCTTGGCCCTGCAATCTATAATATACATGTTTTGTTCCATCACCTGGGTTGATTTAGAGCAATAAGAAATATGGTTTCGGTTTCCCAGTGCATGTTCCCCTCAACTCTGCAGCTGATGTCATCTTTGTCACCACCTTGGCTTTTAAGATTGGCATGCCCTGGAGGCTATGGGAAAACAAAACATGCTCCAGCCTTGCATCACATTGGCGGCACCATATGGGGTCCAACTATTTTCTTACTTCCTGTATTTCATATATACCCTATTAGTTTTGAGCAAACAAATGTTTCAAATTCGTTAGTCTTAAATGTCTTAAGTTGAAGTCGCCAAAACGTCACTGAATAGTACCTGTGCCTGCTTGTGTTGTTGCATGGTTGTTTCGGGAGCGCAAGAGCACAAGGATTTCAAACGGGCGTTATTAAATATACAGTGAATATTGCACTGAAATATTTTATAATCGGCATGTCAAATGCTTTTTGAAGCAATAAAAGTTGCAACCAGGCAGCTCCATATTCTTTTCACGACCCCTTTAATGTTCTTTTTCGAAGATCATTAACTTGCCAGCGAAAAAGTTCCGTTTACATTCAAGGCATTCACAAGAATAAGGCATCTGCATGGTGCTTGTGTGCTGGCAGGCAAATGAGGAGTGCCTTGCATTATTTTTCGCACCATATCAATGGGACACAACTGATAATCGGTGCCACCGAATGTGGCCACTGTGGAACCTTATGGTGATGGATATGCTGCTGGTGAATTTTTGCCTGAAATACTTCTATAATTGCAGAATGGAATGATTTTACGCTTATTCAAGTAGCATACGTAGTCTCGGTTTACAGACAGCACTTTGGCATGGTTGTAGATTTCCTTTTTATAAATGCATTACAAATGATTTACACAACCAAGCAACAGGGTAAGCACCATTTATTAACAATATAGGCAATAGTTTTTGTAAAGTTGTACATTGGGTTTGAGGTAAAAATCAGGTATATAATGAGGAGCTGCACTGGAATCAGAAAACCAGGAACATTTGTGCTGGAAAACAAGTGTGCTATGCATCCATCCTGTAAGTATTTGCACGTTATTGACTTAAAATATTTGTAGCACATTCTGTACTCTCAGATCAATTGGAAATGTGTTGGAATGGAAATTTCCTGTTTTATTTCACTTGATTCATACCCACCTTGTTTCAAAACCAGTATTCGCATGCATTAATTAGATAGCAAACAATATGTCCTCCAGATATATTAACAGTATTCAACTGTTAATGTGGGCATTGTCATGTACATTTAACCTCTGTAAAAAATGTGCAGCAAGCAGGTTCCTTCCTAGCTGTGTGGTAGACATTCCAAGAGCATCCTCCGTGAATAACAGCATTTGAAATGAGAATGAGTTTCAGAGTTTGGCAGAATTGTAACACAACAGGATCACCACGTGTCAAGAAAAACTTTGTCATGTGTAGAGTATACCATTATATTTTTGATAGAAATATTCAGTCATGCACACACTCGTGTAAGATTTGGCGTAGAACTGCAATTACATCCTCAGTGGAATGTAATAACTTTTATGTTTTGACAAAATTTACACATTTTGCATTTACAACAATGTGTCCTTGGTAAATGTTTTCTGTTTCAGACAAAAAAAAAAAAAAAGTTCACACTGTTCACAAGCATGTCTCCTGTACATGTTGCAACATGCATAGAAATTCGAGAAGGATCGATTGGAGTTGCCACGGCACATAAATATAAGCAAAGTAACAACCAGCGAAACCAAGAGAAGGATGAAAGCAGAGGTACACTCACTCACAATCACCAGTGTGTGAATGAGTGTTATTTGTGTGTGAAGTGTATGTTGCTTGTAACATGACCCAGCTGACCCAGCTTTTGTGTGGTACGTTGCTGTTCAATGCACTGTTGGTAACATCATCTTTATCACGCATGACTTACAGGTAATAAGATGCAAGACAAAATAATATTGGCAGCCATGTTTTGTGTGACATGAACATGCCCAAATTAAAAAAAGCTGTAAGCCATTGTAGCACTCTAAATGTTAAGAATTCTTGCAGGAACTGGGGATTCAGCTGTTGCATAGGGGCTCTAACCTCTATTGTTTTGAACAGCTTGTAAATTATAGTGTGACCATTTTTCTTTTAGAAGAGCTTAGACTTATGAAAATGCTAATGCATGAGGACAGCAGTCCTGCATATTATTGGGATGCATTACAGCAGCAGGCTGTTTCTATATAGTTGAATATCAAAAATGCACTGCAGTTGCAACTATTTTATTCTCTGAACTACTATAGGCTCTAGTTTTGATTTATGGTGCTTTGTGATCAGTGACCACATAATTGCTATGCTCACATGAATGCGTTATGTAAAGACAGCACCATGTGTAATCACTATTAATAGATTTTTCGAACCAGTTGTTCTATATGACCCCAGAACAAAGTATTTATGATAAGTTCGCAGTAAAGCTGAATTATTAGAGCATTACCAACTAAGCAGTTTATTAAGTAAGCAGATTAAAGTCAAGTTCTTGGTAAAAGGAGATTCAGTCGAAGAATGCAGTGATTTGTCATGTCAACCAGGCTGCAGCTTTTGTTTACCTGATATGTAAGCTATACAACTTTAATGGAATGATGTTGCCTACATCTTAAGTAACCCAACAGCAATTTGTTAGCATTTTCCCCAGGTGGTCGAAATTTCCGGAGACGACCACTACAGCGTCTCTCATAATTGGAGCTGGTTTTGGGATGTAACAAATCTATTTGTTAGCATTTTACAGCATCATCCAGGTTGATTGACCCAATCGTATAACTAAAGCCATAACCAGCACTAAGTAGCGTCAGGCATTTTAACATTACATCACTGTACAAGAATGTTTTCAATATAAAAGTTTCACTTATAAGCCAAGAGTGGGGAAAAAAAGAAAACTGATCAGGCCAAGATTTGTCATTATTAAGTACACATTTACTCAAGTGTTTTCTAAATTAAGTGCAGCAATCATTATGCATTATATTATATTGTTTTATTTGCATTCAGCAACAAAAAGAAGCAAAATAAGTTTTTGCAGTGGTATTCAACAACAAATACCAAATCTTCACACATTTAAATTGCATGTCAGATAGCCACTATGAGAATTAGCCAAATAAATGCTGCTATCTTCAAATGCTTATTATAGTACCTCCCCCACTGAGAACAACAAGAAATCTGAGCAAGTTGGTAGGTAATCACGCTTTAGAAATGCAGATGTAATAAATATGGACATGTTTGTGGTGTCCTTTTTGTTTCTCATGCCTTTGTTTTGCTGATCCACATTAAAAAAAAATCATAATCCCCCCACATTTAATATGAGAAAGGATTAAAATCACCATCCAGGATTTCTTTTTCATCCACTAGTTCCAGAAGCTACATCACTCTCGGGAATTTTACTGGACTTCTAGTCTGCCTTTTAACACATTGCATACATAATGAATGTTTCAGTAATAACATTTTTCAGTTAAGCCTTTGAGGTAGCTGGACAACCTCAGCTCATCACAACCGATTGCCACTTTTTAACTTGCAGTATTCTCATATTGTCATCTTTTATTATTTTTCCGCTTTGCGAACGGATGGTGATGAAGAGTGGCCATCTAGGGCATTTCTTTGCACGACACAAATGGCAGCAGCTGCTCTGTCTGCACTTTTATCCAGTACCACACTCTTACACTAAGTGGCAGCAAGTGATTCTTTTATGATGGCAAATCAGAAAGTCTTTGCCCGTATAATTTATTAGCTGAATGGAATAGGCACAGGACGACTGGTGAAAAAGCTGGTTTGTATTGTATGACAATGGGGCAGCCTTTAGTGGGGGGAACAGCAAGTGTGCATTTATTTGCCAGATCTGTTTTTATATTTTATTACCTCTTGGTGCCAACACAGGGCACACGCAGCCACCAGTCTTCGTTGTTATAACCAATAATTGGGCATGAGGCATTGTTATAAGACAGTTAGTTCGCCATAGGAGAGACAGGAATATTGACGGTGCAGCAGCTCATCACTGTTGTAACCAATACATTGTTAAAACCGGTATTATAAGTGGGTTATACTGTATTCCCACCAGTGGTGGACATCAGAAGTGAACTTATGGAGTACTTAATTTCAAGTAATCTCTTTTAAAAAGGAACTGCACCAACTGTTGAGGGCCAACTTCCCGCCACCTGCTGTTAATACAAATTGAAGCTATTAAGTGCTCAAGCGTAAAAAAATTCCAGCTGGAAACGATGCAAGCACAAAGAAGAAGGAACGCACAGGACAGAGGACACCAGCCTTCTTCTTTGTGCTTGCATCGTTTCTAGCTGGAATTTTTTTACGCCATGAACCAACACGCCCAGCAAGCTGCCCTACTTAAGTGCTCAAGGCATGTTCACCTAGAGGAATCTGAAAACCAGCATTAGTATCAAGGCAGTCATCTAAAAACTGTTAAACCTACTACCATATGGCATATATCCTGTATATACCAATACGTCATCACAAGCCTTCTGTAAGCACTGTGGTACCAAGCTGCGGGAAAAAACTCGTTAAGTTTAATAACGGTCTTGAAGACCAATATTTTGAAAGTAGTGGTAGTCCTGGGACTTATAAATTGTCTTGTGTACTGGAAGGTTTCAGTTCTGTAGGTACAACATATGTGGTATAATTAAGAGTAGTGTGCCAACTTTACCATATTTACTTAAAAATTGGTTAAACACGGATATGTACAAGTCTGCCCCTATAGACTGAATTTGCTGGGACATGAGACACAATTTGAAAACTGTGACATAATGCCTCTACAAAAAATTTGGAACATGACGCACCTTTGTTTAACATAATCTTGGCTGGTAGTCTCATAGCAGTATACTCAAGTTTCATCCTCTTATTAGCTTTCTTCATGCTATTTCTTTTCCTTCATATATCTTGGTGTGTCTACCTACTACACAGATACATACATAATATACAATTTGCAGCTGGTGCAAGTGCTGCTTGAACATCGAGCATGATGAGGGAGCTCCACTAGGTGGGTACTTTTGCTAGCACCGTCCATTAATGCAGACTAGGATTCTCTAGTCATGAATATAGGCCCAGATGAAAAACAAAAGGCTAACATGCATTTGAATGAATATATTAATTCAAGAGCTAACATGCAGTTACTGTATACTTTACGATGTCCACCACTGCTCTGAATTTTGACCAGTGACGACGACCCTTTGTTTAATCTGTTTTACCAATCACATACATTTGTAGCTGAGGGATCTACTATGACCTATTTTATGTGCTACTATGAAGTCGCGCCATTCTGAGAACTCTCATACAACCTGCAGCGCAAGTTAAAAACTTGTTCCACTTGCATGGCTAGTGTGTACATGACATAGCATTTAAAATGATTAAGAATATACGTGAGTTTTATAAATGGAATAACATATTTTACATAATCGACCACTGACCTTAGTTTTTTTTGAAAATGCACTCTTCTATAGCCTTGCTCTTGTTTTGTTGTGGGGTCAGCTCTTTGGTGTCTGCTTTCATTTTTATATGCTAAAATTCACTTGTAAGGATTAATTATGTTTAGAATTCTCAGTGCAATAAAAATGAAAAAGATCCAGTGTTTGCTTCTATCATACAACAGTGCAGCCTGGATTTAGAGGACTAACAGGATAACAAGTGCTATCTTGAAACTGAAGGCATTGGCCTTTGGCACTGGGTTGCACTATTGCTTAGGCTACTGTAAAACTCGTAGCTCCACCTTTTAAACTATGTATTCTAAACTTCCCTGCAGTGCTTTTATATGCTTTAGCTTTAGCTTGTATGCTTTAGCCTTGACTGTTAGAGGGAAGCTAACCACTAAGAAAAAAGTAGTATATTACTGTGTAGTTTCCAGGAGCAGGAAATCTATGGCAATAACTGCAGTGACTTGAGCACGTTTTTCAATTTGACAGAAATGTGGAATATAAGACAAAAACATGAAGGTGGGGCATTTTAAAATTTCACAGGAGTAACTAGGTTATAATATTCTAGAAAAGTGCAGTGACTCGTGAATGTACATGCATGTTATTATAAGTTGTACAGTGAAACCCATGTGAACTGTGTTATGCATGTAGAGGCATAATTTTGGGAAGCAAAGGTAGAGAAAAAAATTACACAGCTACATGTAAAATTGCACAAAGGCAATGAGTGTGGTAAAAACAAATGTGGCTAGTGTGTTTACAGGAATTTGTGACAATCAGTTCTCGCAAAGGACTTTAGTAACTCATTAGTAATATGAAAAGAAGGCAGAATAGACAAACAGTGGCTTCCAATTTACGCATAGTTTAGCTGGTATAGTTGTCTCCCTGAGCTGAACAACATAAAATAGTACACTGTGAGAGCATATGATCTCTGTGTAGAAGGAAGTTCAAAAAAGAAAGGAAAAAATTCCTCTGGGTATACTGGAGCGCTATTAAGGTGCTCAAAAACTTGCCCATGGAAGAACATGCGCCATCATAAAAAATGCTGCTGTGATTGGTGCACCTTTCGGGACAGACATTCGTAGCACTTTAAATGTGTTCTTGTTATGCCAATGAAACTCGGTGCTACCTGCAGCAGCCACGTTTGTGAAAAAAATGGGTACTTGAGCATCTGTGCAACAACAGCTCTTCATTGCCTTCGCAAGACTGCAACCACAACTGGAGCACCTTCACTCCTCATGAGACTTGCAAAGAAGTTTCAGAGATACAAGAACTTGTACACATGAATTTGCAAGAATGTAGGTAACAATCATATTTGTCCATACATTGTGTGCAGTCATAAATGATAGGCAGCTATCATCTATGCCTGCACATTTATAGCATTGTCCCTTACTAATGTGGCACACTCTTCTAAAGAAATTCGCAACAACTGATGAGCACAAAGGTGGTATCAAATGTATCTGCAAAAAACCAAGCATGTCGACTGGCTGCCTACAGTAACCTACCACTTTAATCTTTAAAACGGCATTAGTACATGCTTTTGAAGGATCACCACTGGTAAATAACAAAGTTTTCACATTTCATATGGATTATTCAAAAGGTGAGTGTGCCTTGCATGACAAATCACAATATTAATTTAAGGGACTTACAGAACTGGTCTATAATTACAGTTATGACCATACAGTTTAGGGCAGACATTGTAGTTGTATAACTAAGCCAACCATTTAACCATTTAGCAGGAACCTCAAGTACGGATGTGTACAGTGCTCAGCGAATAAAATGCTATACTCAGGGTGTATGGCCATCAATGATTCGTACATCAGAGACATAAAGATGATTCATTGTTGTACTCGATGAAAGTGAAAAACTTTGTGAAGCATTGTGATTCAGTTCGCCCTCTTTGTGATCACCCAGCAAACTTCAGCAGCACAAGATGCTCTGAGTGTGATGTGGTCTGAGTATCGCATTTCAATCGCTGAGCGCTGTACACCGGAAGGGGGGGATGTATGGAAGGAGTAGGGAAGGCGCTGCCTCCCCTAATTATCTAGAGGTGCCAAGTCTGCACCATACCTTTACATTGTTCTGCGTACTAACTGTAAGTGCATTAGTGGGAAGGAGTCATCAGAAGGAAAGGAGGGCACCGCTGTGACATTTTGCTCCACCTTATGGATAATGCTTCACATGGCTACAATCCTGAGGACAACACCAACTTCCATTCTATGTAGCCTTGTCTTGTGCTGCATAACAACTAGAAAAAGAAGCTCAGGGGAAAATGAAGGTTTGAATCGATGAAAACATTGGTAAAAATGATTCAGAACATGGAATGTCATTGACGTTTCAACAAGTGGACTTGTCTTTGTCAGGATGACAACTGCCTTCTCGAACGTTCATTTCTCAACGAACACTTAAGAAGGCAGTTGCCGTCGTTTCTCAATGAATGCTTGAGAAGGCAGTTACCGTCCTGACGAAGACATGCCCACTTGTCGAAATGTTAGCGACATTCCGTGTTCTGCATTATTTTTAACGACCTATTCATTGACTGCATAACAAGCACCTTGTATGCAAATAATTGGAATATAAACATGATTTCCTGTAGTATTCTTAATGCTCATCTCAACTGTCATGTTCAGCTAGGGGTTCAGAGAAAACAGACCAGCCTTAAGTGCTGCCTGGCTCAAATCATGCAAGTGATGCACTTGCATGATTGCATGATGCACTGATGTAAATAAACAAAGTTGATTAATGTAATTTGTTAATTAGCTTACTACTTGCTGTGACTCATAGGTATCTGCAAATATTCAATTAAAGAACTCAGTACTTCAAGTTGTCAAACATTCGTTTCCTTTAAAAGGGACAACAGTTCTTGTAGTTTTTAGGCAGAAAGACTGGCACAGATGGAGACTCGTCTGAATGATTCTTGTGAGAGAGAAGCATGGGTGTGCAAGGAGTACTGTTCCTGAACAAACACATGGGGAATGTCAGTAATGCACAACAGTTGCCAGCCATTAAGCAAGCATTTCTGATGTCTCTCCTTGGGCAGCCTATAAGTTTACTATTGACGATGATGACTTGTCATACTCTACAAGCTTGTATTCCTTCGAAATTATCTGCAATGCCATAGCATTGCCATTATTCCTTCAATGAGCACTACATCTTTTTCATTAATGTCAGTGTCATACAGTAGAGATATGATCCTACTTTCCCTTGTTTCTCATTCACAGACTTCTCAGTTGACTGAACATCCAGTCATTAAAAAAATGATGTACATCAACTAATGTGAATGAACTGTTTGTTGCCAAATAGACTGCGCAGAACTTTTCATCCCCTTTCTTTAGAAACTGGAAATATTCAATGCTTCATTGAATACTTGAATGTTATTTTCCTCTAATATTCAGGCAATTTCATTAGAAAACCTTGCTAGTCGAACACACCACGTAATTCGTGGCGCTACAGCTAATGTCTGCCCCCTCTAAGTAGTTCAGCTGTGTAAAGTGGCCATTACTATGTCTCTGCTAAAAGCGATTTCAGAAGTGTTTAAAATGAGAAAGCCTGCTGGTATTTTTTTACTTTTGGCACTATATGTCATGAACCATGGGCATAAACAGTTACTATATTGCATTCTTTAACCTCTACAATTGAGCTCTAAAGAGAGATCTATTAGTTATTGAAATAAAAAGAAAATTCCTATGTTGACATCCATTCTATCTGTATAGATCTGTATAGTCATATTTATATATGTACACACAGTCCTTACAATTAAAATCTTTTATGTTGGTACTTCCACAGTTATGGTGCCAACATGGAACAACCTCTAGTTTCATAAGCTGAAGTGCTTGTTAATTTGAAGAGGAGACTTGAATGAAGCTGCATGCTGTAATCTACATTTTTACTGCATGAACAAATGTGCAAGTGCCTTTGTACCTAGATGTCACAGCTACATTAAGCAACTTGCACCTTAGGATTATCTTTGCTGTAGGACTATCTTTGCTCTTTTCTATGCAGTGGCAGAACACCTCTGTCTTTGTTGTTCTCTTTTATTTTTCCTCTTTTTTTTTTTGCAGCAGTTGTGCAGAGTCTGCACTGCAGTGGTTGGCAGGTATGTGAGAGAGGGGCCATGGGGTTTGTGCCACCTACTGATAAACATTTACAAAGTTCTGCATTTCTCCAATCTAACTAAAATGTTAGAGCTCCAGTTTGAGCTAACAGCTGCAGCACCAAGACCAAACATTTAGAAAACAAGAGCAAAGTTGCTGATGGTATCTTCATCTAAAATTAGAGGGCATGTGGACATAAGTTCAATATTGCACTTCACATAAACATTTTCTAGCAAAACGTTAATAGTCCGACCAGTGTAACAAACCAAAAAATGTTAAAGCTTCCTCCCTCTGTGCCTGCCTACATTGCAAAAGCTGCCTGAGGTAGTGTCAGCTTCAACCACCAACTCCTGACACCTGCTCAGAACTAAGCTACAATGGGAGAGGGATCCACTGTACAAAGTAAAATAGGCAATGATAGAATCGTATCTGTTTGGATCACTGCAGCTAGCGGCACTGGTGTGTCTTATCTAGCTGCAATGAGAGTTCAACTATGGGAACAGTTACAACAGTGCAGTTCTACAGCCTAGGAGTGGTTACTGCACAATTACTAACCTTACGCGTTTGTTAGTATCTAATCAGTACATTTTGCTTACTTTCATTAATGAACTGTAACTACTACTAGTGTACTTAATTTTTACATAGTAATTCTAAGACTTCTGTACACTAAAGAGCTTCTATACACAGGGAAGTGAAACTTATTGTCAAGGAAAATGAAGCAGTACTGTCAAGAAGTCACTAAGGTAACCAATATGCCTTTAGCGGATATGAGAATTTTAAGGGGGAAATGTTTTTGGCTATCTATGTTTCTTACACTTAAATATCATGAAGTAATGTAATCCAAGTGAACTGTTAAAATACATGTGTTGTGTCCTTGATACAGCTGCTGTAGATGCGACTTTGTAAAACAAGTTAACCAAATCACATTAATACAAACCATGCTTATGGCATCATAATGTGAAAGCTTCATTTGCTATGATCTTGGCAGCTTCCAGAATGTGCACACTTGCCCATTAGTTGTACATTTCTTCGATCCCTACCACTTCATTCAGAAGCAACTGTCTTATTTTATTCCTTCAGTTTTTTTTTCTTTTTTTTAACAGTAAACTACAGTTAAGACAAATTCCGCTAAGACGAATCCTTGGATATAGTGAACAATGTGGGACTATTTGTTTAGTTTTTCTCACATGTTCAATTAAAAAAGAAATCTATTAATATGAACAAAACCTGCTGCTTTGTGGTAAATAAGAACTTCTGTAGTGACCATTAACAATGGGCCTCTTTTACCTGTGAATTTATGGCAGCCAGAGAGGAGCCAGCTAATTCTGGTCCTGGTGGGCAATGACAAGTACCTGAGAGCTGCCAGACCAATAGTGCCGCGACGAAATCGCCCAGACACTTCACATATGAAGGTGTCTTAATTTATAATAGCATGCTGATTTGCATAACAGCAGAAGACCATCATCGATTCAAAAAAGCCATGCAAGAATGCCTGAAGCCACAATTTTCTATCATGCAGAAGCAAAAGTACATCTACATATAGCTTTGCATTGCAAACCTACTTCATTCACTGTTAGGATGCACCAGTCATCTTGTCGCTTCCTTTCTTTTGGATACTTCTGACAAGACAAATTTCTGATAAGATTAACAAGTCTTCATGGTCTCTTCTTTGAGTTGACCTTAAAGGGAGTCTACTGTGATAAAATAAATGCAGATGTGTTTGATAGTGTTCAGTGAAGCTCATCCAACTTCTGCATTGCATGGTCAGCCATGCAAAACTGCAGTGCATCTTCTTGCATTTTATTATCTCTAACGTAATTGTTTACCCTTCACTAAAACCTTCATTATTCAACAAAGTCTCTGTGTGCATTGTTGCACAACTCTATTCATAACAGATAACTGTGGAGTTGCTCTTTACATGAAAATGATGGACAGAGCTACTGTTCAAAAAATTTAAGAGCTTTTTATAGTATTTTTTCATTCACACTGAGATTTCTATGCTGCACACATTTCTTAGCAAAGGTCATTCTGGCTTTTCAGACTAGTTAAATTTAATTTTACACATTTATTTACATATCTACTGCAGTAACTGGTGTAAAAATTGCAAATTTCTGAACAATATGGTGTTGCTTATTAGTGTCAGCTAGGTTGCTGCTAATGTACCATCATTAGTTGGTAAATTTCTCGAAGAGTATGTAAAAATATGCTCCACATCATGCAGAATGCTGCTCAAAATTTCTGAGGTTGAGCAACAAAAAGTACCTTACATGTATGTAAATTAGTATATGTTGAGAATCTGTAAAACAATCTACAACACTGTAAAACATAGGTTGCTCATACAAAATCATTGCGCCCAGACCGGAGCTACGACACGGCTTAGTTCCTGTGTTGCTTATTACTGTGCAAGTACTGGTTAGAGAGTTAAAAGGACAGATGCCCAAATGATGCTGTGGGCTCAGCAGAGGGGTGTGTTTCACTAGCAACAGGGCTTGTGCCGACACCTCTGCATGACAGCACACATAGAGACTATATGAAAGGAAATCTGAATATGGAAATAGCCATAGTTGGATATGGAATGTGTTGCATAAATAAAAGATTTAAAGAAAGCCAATATAAGCCATCTTTAAAATCCCTTCTCTTCTACACACACTACAATCCTTCAAGTTACTCAAGTCTCATGATGTTAATCTGTCTCATGATGGAAGGAAGTTGCACTAATTTTCCTGCTTCTTCAAACCAAGCATCACGTAGGTGCAATGATAAGTGTAGCTTTCATACATATGAAGCAAATATGCATGAGCAAAGGACAAAAATGGGGAAAGAAGGCAAAAGAAAGCAGCTAGTAGAGTGGCTTGCCTGTTACTGGAGTTGGTAATTGATATATCAGTAAAGGTAGCCAGGAAGATGCTAGAAGTGCCAACATACAATGCACTTTATGTAATAGTAGCAAGAATGAAATGAAAGTATCCTACTCTTGTGTTAAACTCTATGACATCTAAAGTAGACTACAAATAAACAAACAAATAAAAACACTGCAGGTGTCTACCAGCAGCAATTAAAAACCATTTGTTACACTTCTGTGGAATGAAGTAACGCCTGTGTGCCATTATACACATAAACAAGCGCTCTGAAAAGTGGATGCTGTAATGCATGCCCAGAGGTTGTCAGCCTTAAGCCCATTAGTCACATGTGCCAGCCTACAATAGTCAGCATCATTGAGACATGCCTATATGTCACAGTTGGAGCACCTGCCCTTTTCAGAACACTATGGTGAAGGTCTGCTCATCTCAAAGCAATGTTGTATAACAGTACTGGAGATTTTGAACTTCTTGAGGCTACAGGCTTTCTTAGATTATCACATGTTTACATTATCAGAAAACACTTGTGTAGTGCCAAACAAAACAGACGCCACTTAATAAATGCTATATACACAAAGCAGTGTTCTGAAGAGTTGAGCAGCAGTAACATGCATTAAGATTGGTGAACATTGGTAGCATAAGCTAATTAAATCAACAACTTGAAGATAAAAATAAGCCTAAACCTCAACTGAATTTTTACATGGCTGATTGATCCATATTCCATTTTACCTGCACTTTACAAATACTGTGTGTGTTTCGTAGCTCAAGGTTATAAAAGTAGTTTTTCCCCAGAACGTCATTGAGCAAGACAGCCAAAAGTATCGCCTGACTAAAGTTTAAATATTTGGACTACATAATGGGAAGTATGGTCTACATATCCATCAGATATTATGGGCTAACCAAAGTTACAATGTGTTTTAAGTTAGAGCAATTACAAATTAACTTCAAATTCCTGCTTGCCTACAGCATATCCTGACAATTGTCTTGACATTCAATTGTACTTGAATGCACAAAGTAGTATAAACTCAATAAAAATTCTTGTTAATTCTCTTTTTTAACAGAATCACAAATATGCCTCTTGAAGGTTTTAGCTGGTTGATGTTACTTTCAAATGTGCGAGGATCTGCACAGATAAACAAAGTGTCTTGTTTGTTTTGACTAATGGTTGTGATGCACATAACAGCAAAGTTCCATTTATTTGGGATGATCTTTTAAAAATTAATTTGACCATGTTTAAATATTTCTGAAGTCCCCCAGTGCTTTTAAAATTAAAAAAAAAAAAAAGCTCTTTCAAATGAGGAATGTTATAAAGTTAACAATTAATACTGGACTGGACTGTTGTTATTTACATGAGCTTTCTCTCATACTGAGAAAACTGAACTAGCTGTATAGCAAGCATGGAAATACTGTTAAGCCACCAACAAACAAAAGCTGTATCAGCCAAGTGCCACCTCACTTTAGTGCACAATAATGAGAATAAAGGAGGCATGATTTAATTTTCAACTGCAGAAATTCAGCCAAATCTAGGGAACATCAGCATGCAAGAGTGCAAGAACTATGACAACAAAGCACTGCATGGTAAGTGCACAAGCCACTGACCACACAGTTAAGACAATGAGAATTTCAGCTATGCCACACCGCAAGTGAGGCTTTCACAGATTTGCAGGGGCAATAACAAAGAGGCTCGCTAGCTGTAACTGAACATGCCTGAAGTGCAAACGCCATGCTCTGAAGCGTGTTGTAAAAACTGCTTATGCAACTTGCCTGTGCACATGGATAGAAGCTAACACATAGACAACCACAGAAAAGATGGTATACGGCTCTTAAAATCGTCAGTTTGAATTCTGAGTGAGTGTGAGTTAACATAGGAGTAATTTAAACAAATGCAAAATAAAAGTTAACTATGTGCTTCAGCTGACAACCAGCACATCAGTTAACTATGTGCTTCAGCTGACAACCAGCACATCAGTTCCGAACAAACTAAGCAGCCAACTTTGCAGTTGCTGTATTCTTAAACAGAACACACATGCTGAAGTGATAAGTTTGCTCACAAGTCAGAACAAACTGCACTCTGTGGCACATAAGAGATATCACAAACAGAAAATGCATGCTAGAGGTACAAGTCTCTTGTGAATACTTGCATTATCACTACCTCTGGATGCATATTTTTCACTCAGCGTTCAAACATGAAATGCAGTATATACAAATGTACAGTAGAACATCAAAAGTCAACCTTTATGTAGATTCTCAATTAAGTTTATAAGTATATTATTCTCACTTTTCTACTGTGAGCTACTAAGCATAAGTAACTTCAGTAGTAATATTAACCCTTTGTGGTCATAGGTCTTTAGCCATTTCACGGTTGTTCCAGTCGGTCTGCACATTTTGGGCACTGCACAGAAAAAATTCTCAGGTACAGAAACACATCTTAGAGGATTTAGTTGAGAACGACTTTTCTATACAAATGGCTGTCAGCCAGTAGCGCACCCAGGATCTTTGCCAGGGGGGGGGGGGTTCAATTTTTCACGAAGGGCCGGGCATGCAATTACACAGTTGTTGCGTGTGTAAAAAAAAGTAAATAAAATGCCAAATAACAGTAACATCAATGATGATGATTATTTTTATTTTTTCGGCGTTTTGCAGGGACATTAGCTCCATATTCTTCTAGGACATAGGAGCAGTTACGGAGTGGGAGGGGGGCTAGGTCGGCCTCAGGGGGGTGTTACAACCCCCGAACCCCCCCCCCCCCCCCCCCCCCCCCCGGCCAATACTTGAGCTCAGTATGGTGGCATCTAAGTGGCAACCAGTAAGGAGGTCAGGATTTGCGCTTCATTCCTATTTTGCGGTAGAAAACTAATTCCTGCTACCTTTCTTGTGTCGCTGCACACTGTACGGTCAATTTCCATTGGTTTTCTCAATAGCAGGCTTGACTTAACATTCAAGTGTTCATCCCATTAAGAATTTACGGGCATCCCCCTATTTTTTGGTTTTGACCACATGTTGCCAAGAAATCGTTCAATTCGCTTTTGTTGGTAGGAAAGGTGCTATGGTTCCTTGACACCTTCAACAGCCAAGTCCACTGTCATCAAAGGGTACCTATTTTTAAGAACATCCTCAATCAGCCCGAAGAGCAACTTTCTCCACCATTTCACTGATTTACATGCAAACATGTAAGTTGTGCAGTAGTGGTCATGCCTGCCGACAGCCAGCAAATCCAGAGTCATCAGAGTCTGTGTGTTCTCACATGATGTAGTCCGAGAACATTCAAAGGCCATCTGAAGGTGGCACAAATCTGCTTTAGTGCTAAAATCATCATCAGACTCGCTAAATCCATGTGAGTGCTGTCCATAAAATGTGCATGCTGTGAAAATTATGTGGTCAGATATATGTGCCACAATTTGGCAGCATAAAATGCCTATAAGAGCATTTGAAAGAGCTCCCTTCATCTGAGGAAAGCAAATATAACAATATTTAGTTGAAAATAGCTGCCGAGAAATGGCACAACCAAACTAGTAGAGAATGCAAGCAAGGCCGTGTGTCAGGTGCCCACCAACAAGTGACTGGAACCGACATCTTTGCATGGTGGTGTGGACAGACACATGATTTCAAAGGGTTAAGAAAAGAAACATGAACAAAAATACTGACTGGTGGGTTTATACACACAGCACTTTATCCTTCAGCCTGCACCTTTGTCCGTGCTGTATGTTTCATAAACATCAGTATGCATAACTAATTAGCCAAAGAGCCACATTACTAAGCTGGGGAATGGACCAAGGGCTGGTTTCTGTTGTTTGACACAACCTAATGAAGCCAACAGGCAATGAGGCCAAGGAAGGCATAGGGTACATTAATAGTAGTCTTTTACTGCAGTGTAGTAATTAAATTATGGCATTAATGGAAAGGAATTAAAGTGGATGAAATAATGAGTTGCCGTTGGTGTGGACCGATCCCACAATGCCCAACATGTGTCTGTCGCTCGGCCAACTGATGGCAGCAGTTATCATGCGCTATGTGCTACGTGATGCCTGCTCGGAAAAAAAAAAAGGGGGATGTTCCACACTCACAGCTGTAGCTATGAGTGACACTGGCTAACACACCCAGGATTGCGTGCACAGAAATACCAAATAAAGTGGATAAGGGAATGACCGCCACTGTGGCTCAGTTGGTAGAGCATAAGATGGTTTTTCCGAAGGTTGCAGGTTCAGTCTGTATCAACAGCAAGTCATTTTTTCATCCACTTTAATTCTTTTCAATATATGCCATAATTACTACACTACAGTTGAAAACTACTACTAATGTTCCTCATGCAATCCATGGCTTCACTCTCCACTGGCTTCACTACATTATTAACTTGTCTCTTAGTGGAGATAACTGCAGCTAACTTTGTTTAACTGCTTCTTTCTATTTGCAAGCAAACTTCATATAATGGCTTTTGCATTTTAACAAAGAAAATGTATTGGCACAGCAACTTATATTATATGGATGTTGCAATGGCCTTTGAATTCGTATAAATTGGGAACTCAAAACAAATCAGACACTTGAAGCAAGATGGCACCTCCTTGTAGAGCCCTGGAGGCAATGGCACCAAGGGACTTGTGGCTCGCTTATACCGCTGGTACTCCTCCATGCTGGATAAAATAACAATGTTAGGTGTTATGACAGCTATGAACATCTTTAAAACAAGACATGATTTGACTTGCAACAGTGAAAAAAATATAAAACACAATTTTTAAAGGTATGAAAGTCAAAGAGGACACTGTTGCACAATAGTCCTATTAAGATATAAACAAGTCATTCTTTGAAATGTTGCCCAGAGGCTCAATGGCCACACAAATAATAAAAAGGGAAAGTAACAGTGAACTCAAACTGTTTTAAGTTACTGTGAAGCAAATGGACTGCACTGTTAACGCCACCAGGCTGCCATACCAAGTTTCACAATAGATCTTTTCCTTGGCTTTCTGATCATTTGTCATATAAGAGGAGAAGGATTCTGAAGTGCCACAAATGTGTGTAGGCAAAGCTATGCGCACAATATCTTAGAAGTACTTCTTGGGGAGCTAGTTGGTGAAACATATCTTCGAAATGAAAGGTACAAATTGGCACACCACAAAATTACTGTTTTGTGCTGTCTCGTCTGAGCACTCATCTGGTTTTGTTTGCTTTTGTGGTGTCTCAATTTGCACCTGTCATGTTGAAGATCAGCTACATGTACAAATTTCTCGATATTTTGTTTCTGAAGTCGCAATCGATCATTAATGACTTGTGTAAATGTAGTGTCAAAGGAAAACAAATGTAAACTACGAACAGAGCAAAATGTAATACAAAGGTATTAGTTATGGGAAAGAAATGGGGGGGGGGGGGGGGCAATGCCATTGCCATATGTAAGCCTCAATATCCCAAGCACCGCTTCATTTCCTTCAACAAAAAATAATTTTTTAAAGACACATAGTATACTGCTGGAAGGAACTTCATGTAAACAAACTTCAAATTTCGGTCACAATGTGCAATGATTTAGTATTTTATGTGCCTTCCTCAATACACAGATACTTTGTGTTCCAACCACCTTCAGTCTGTTAGTGACTGCCACTTTTAGTGCATGTTGCGCTCTTGACTCCTGCATCTGCAAAATAGCCCTGAACTTTGGCACACATAACTTTGGGAAGCTTCACCGTTAATTATGTGATGCATCTTGTGGTGAGCGAGTGAACGTATACAAAAATGGCTTGCACTTGGAGGTTTTTCTCAGGCCAAAGTAAGAGGTTAACTCAGCATCTTCTTGGACAATTGGCCATGGCTATTCATGCCATCCATGACCAATATTCATGCCACATAATTTGGAAAATAGCTTATAATAATGTGTACCCAGGTTGGCAGAAAATGTAAAGACAAGTGCAAAGGCACTCTGTAAAACATAAATGTAAGATAGAAACCATTTTCATGAAAAAAAATGCAGCATAAAAGAAGGCCATACATATGTTCCAGTGGCATTACGTAGATATTATATGCGAAGTGAAAATAAGTTGGTGCAGTTTTGAATTGTTCAATGTATTTTCTTGTCATTATGAATCTTAAAATTTTGCATTTTCAAAAATTATTGTGTTGACATTATTTCACATAGACTGCGTTTTTGAGGAGTTTCTGTGGTTTAATTTCACAGAATGGTTTAGTGAATGTTTCATTTTGACACTGCTGTTTAAAATGAGTGAAAGTTTGCATGCATGATAAAATGGCTCCACAGTTGCATAGTTACTGCCTTTCTACTATTAAATAAGGTAAAAAATACTAAATTTTCTTGACTGACCATAGCCATTTTTAACATCTGAAGAGCAACTCTTTAACAAATATTTAAGAGTGGGAATATTTCATTGGGCACCCAACCTTATACTACTGTTTTAAATATGCTGTCAGTTTTCATTAAGCTTGAGACACTGGTTCAGATGCATACATTAATTGGTTATGTATTTCCTAAGGAAGTGAGGCATGTTCCTATGCCTGTATTGTAGAGGTAGAAATGTGGCAGCACTAGGAGAACAGAGAGATTTCTTTTGGCTATTTACACAATGCTGCCACCTTCTTTTTCTTACATGACGATCACCTTCAAGATTCCATTTAGCAATTAGTGAGAAAAAAAAATTAAAAGTAATAGAGTGTACAACACGGCTTTGTTCACTCTTCATTTCTTTGGAAATGTTTAATCAGCACAGAACCAATAAAACACTACATGCATTGTCTGGATTCAAATTCTCTGGAAGGTCCTCTTGCAGAGGTTCTCACCAGCTTTCACTGGAAATTTGGCTACACACTGGAGATTGTAAGGTGCAATTTGGGGAGCATTTTACCTAGAGAATTTTTCAAATAGGCTTATTGTTGGACATGTCATAAGAAATTAAACTGTCCATTACTGCACCTCCAGGAGGTGAGCTTCACTGCCAAAGTGACACCCTCGGCTTGCGTCTGTAAGCATTGCACCTCTCCTGCATTTTACCAGCTGCTGGGCATGAGAATGTGTGTTGTGTACATGTGAGGAGCCCTGCCTCAGTCCTTTATTACATAAACTGAACCCAGGTGTCATGAAGGAAAACTGAGCCCAGTGCCTTACGTGATAGACCCATTATTATGGCACCTGCCAACACCACAAGTCGCCCGGACACACTCAATGCATCTCGATAGATGGGAGCACGGCTTCCTTGACAGAAAGAGTACACAGCCTCCTTGTGCAAATATGGACCATTTTCAAGACACAGAGGCTTTCATATTTTGCAGCCATGACTGTCACCAAGTGATCTATGCTTTATGCTTGTTCGTTTGTAATGCATAAACCTGGTGAAGGGCCCTTTAAAGAGACAATAAAGAGAAAAATAATTTTTCTCATGTTAGTAAACTATTGTTTGAGAACCTAAAATGCACAACTCTTGCTACAAAAAGATGCTCAGTGAGAAAACGTGCAAAACGAAAATGCAGGTGGTGAGGCCACCTTCAATTTCCTATACCAACTTGCTGTGAGGTCATAGACTTCCATGGTACCTACCAGGGCCTACATAGTTATTTAAAAGGTAAAAGTGAATTACATTGTTTTCTGAAGGTGTCAGAGCCTTAACATACCAAGTTTCAAGTATTCTGATTCAGTGTGGTCAAAATATGAAACAACTCTTTCAATTCTGTGACATCATGCTGACATTCAAGTAGATCTTAGCACAAAACTTTGTATACACCCTTGAGCTCCCTTTTTTTATCTGTTAATAAATCTGTGATTGTACAACAAATGACAGCAGAGGTTTCAAAGAATAATGTATCAGTCTAAATTGAATCGTTGTTTCACTTGAGTGTCCCTTTAAGAAACCGTGACACTCTGTTATATATAGCACCCATGTAACTTTGGTGCACAGCACGTGTGTTCAAGTTGAGAACTAATAAAAGCTGGAGACAAGCCTTATCAAGCATGTGGTACACACCAGCCATAGCGTATGTCGGCGCTGTTCTCCAGGAGGGGTACTCCACTGAGAAAAAGGATAATGGCTGTGATGAAAAGGGGGCTGAGAACGGCCACCCACTCGGCCCCCCTGAGCACATTGGTGGAGATCAGGAAGATTCCCCACCACAACGTGATTTCCCCAAAGTAGTTGGGGTGCCGCGAGTACTTCCACAACCCTGCAGCAAGCACATACACACATAAAAAGGTGCTGTATATAAAACATGGCTAGAGCGGTATGTGTAAAACACTTAAAATTTGCACTCATTGAGACACACAGCAGATGAAAAAAGTGAAGCGGCAAATTGAATAGACAACATAGGCTCTGACTGACTAATTGAATGGCTACTGTATACACCACTGGAGTGCACTGGTGATGAGCTCTGCTCGTAAGTTGTGATAACCTCAACAAAAATTCCCCAGGTGTCCTTAGCTATTGCCTAAGAGAGACAAAGGTGAAAGCCTTATGACATCTCTTGCACACCTTAATCTGCCTTAATCCATAGTGATCTATCTTAATTCATTTTGATATATCTTAATCAATGCAAGGTGTTGGGTTCGAGTGCTAGAACGTCATTTTGGAGCCCTAGTAAGTTGGGGTTTGACTCCTATCATGGTCTTGGGTTCGAGTCAGAGTCACGAGTTTGAGTCCCATAAAATATTTAACCCATCTATAATCACTTTGGCAATCACTAGACACCCCTTATACATGGCTGGCATGATTTGATTCACCTCTGGCCTTCCTTGGGTCGCACATTTCTTGCGCAAGATTTTGTATCGTTTACGTGTGGCTTGTGGTCGTTAAAGAAGGCCTTCCAATGGGACATATAAGGCTTTCACCTTTATGATCAGAAACTGCATTAGGCCTAACTTTCACACAGGTTGTTGGTTCACTAGTGGGTTAAGACAGCATACATCAGTAAAAGGTACAGAGACAGCAATTACATACCACTGTATGAAAAGTTGCAAAAAGCTTGTCAAACACATAGCTGTGTTACTCTGGAAAACAGAAAAGCTGTATGCCGTAAACAAATAGCCAGGTTTATTAGGATATAAAATTAAAGCAAAATATATCAGTACTTACGTGTACTTTGTATACATTAAAAGAGCATGAAAGGAAAATGTTATGTTTGGTGAGATCAATTTTTTACCTGTGTTAGAGGAGTCTATCACCACTTTCTGTTGTGCACCAATAAACTATATTCTTGCATTGAAAATTGCTGCCGAAAGTCTCTATAGTCAGATACAACTCAAGTCTGCAGTGAAGCCCCTCCCGTGCCCTTATAACCACTAGCCACTGTACCTCCGCAAAGCTTCAAATAGTTTCTTCCTTCTCCTTTCCATGTTACCAAAAAATAGTTGCTTCTTTCAACTTTCCATGTTACCAAAATAAAGTGAGGGTGGTGATAATAATGGACAGATGCATAAATTGTTATGCCTTGATTCATTTATTGGAGTGGAACATGGAAAGGATAATTCTTTATTGAAATGAAATCAAGCGCTTGCAATGCAAAATCCCTGCTCGTCACAACTCAGTTCTAATGAAGTTTCACATGTAAAATGGGCTCGGAAGTGTAATGAACTGTACTGCGGCCTTTTGCAGATGGAAACGCTGAAACTCCACACATTTTTGTCCATGCTCCTCGAGCACATCATGGATTATATCGATGAAAGGACTTGAGAGCAGCAGACGGTCCGCAGGTACTGAAGGCATAAACACAGCGCCATTTTGAAAAGTTCGCACGACGATGTTTCTGTTTGCCTCTGTGATTGACTGGTGGAGTAACACCGATGCATATGGTCTGTTGGCCCTTGTTGCTAACTGCTGTTTTAGGCTGTATCGTACTATAGCGTGGCTGCTCAACTTGAAATGCCCAAGCCGAAAAAAGGACGACGTGCATGATCTCGGCTGCCGAAATAACGGTGCAGTGAGTCCATGGCCATAATATGTAGGAACAACTGTGGCTACTGCATGATTATTTATTGTCAAAGATTATTTAATTCACGTTTTATTCATAATCTGGAGCAGTAGTCGAGCTTTCATAATATATGAGGGGACGTCATTTCAGGAGATGGGCGGGACAGAGCGTGCCCCTCCAATTTCTCAATTTCATTGTTTTCTTGCTTACGACTGGACTGTTCTTTCCAGGAATGGCAAACTCGTTACCACACAAGCCTAATGTTTCAATCTTGCTCAGTTTAATATTTGCCTTTAGTGTCCTTTTACAAAGGGGCATGTAAATATTTAAATTTGTGAATACGAATTGAATACATATAAGATAAAAAAACTGTCCTTGGAAAAGAATTGAATATCAGATGCGTTTATCATTAAAAAGTTACAAAGCAGGAAGCAACAATAACACTTTCTACTTTTTAAAAACAAATAAACGGAACTGCATTTCACTGGACTCTGGCACGTGGAAAAGAGTGCTGACAAATAATACACTCATTAAAACATTTAATGCAGGAAAATTAAATGCTCGACACTTTCGCAAAGTACATTCTCTCACCACGTAAATGGAATATAAGCTTTCACACAGCCATTGTTGTTGTTGTTGTTGTTTTGTGGGGTTTTACGTCCCAAAACCAGTTCTGATTATGAGAGACGCCGTAGTGGAGGGCTCCGGAAATTTCGACCACCTGGGGTTCTTTAACGTGCACTGACATCGCACAGCACACGGGCCTCAACATTTCGCCTCCATCGAAATGCAGCCGCCGCGGCCGGGATTCGATCCCGCGACCCTCGGATCAGCAGCCGAGTACCTTAGCCACTAGACCACCGTGGCGGGGCTTTCACACAGCCATTCCTATTTCCAAACATTAAAATATTTTTAAGTATTTTTGAGGGGCACAGATTACCTTCATGTGACAAAATTTGATCATTGTGCTTGGTAAACTGTAGGCTTAGAATGAACCAATGGGGCAGTAAAAACAGTTCATGGCAATTATGTTTTAATCGTAGTAGTAATAGTAGGCTCAAAATAGGCATTCATTAACTACAGCTGTGCGAAAAGTAACATTTTTGGCTCAAAGCAATTGGTCGACAAGGGTGGATAATTTTGAAACAAATAATTAGAATAGCAAAGGTGCCCAGAGAATGGTACCTAATAGTTTCATTTTGTCCTTTGTTAAAAACAATCTTTTATTTGTGCACTTCAAAAATTAAAGGTCATCCCAGAGAATCACTTGATAACATATCTTAGGTGCTTATCCAATGAAAATTTCTTATACATAGACTAGCTGCTCTGTGTGCTCCCTTCATTGCAGATAATGAGCTGCAACATGCACTATATATCTGTTCCACATTAAGCAAAGAAGTGCTCCCTTCAAGTGTTATTAATGCACTAATGCAGAATTGGAAAACTAAGCTTGAGTGAATATCACTGTTTTGGTTTGAACCAAAGGTACAGCGAATGGTAATTAGAACATAATAACGTCAAGACAAATTAGAATATACCAGCTGGGCTTGACAGCAGTGAGTGCAGTTTATCATAAAATTTATTAGCCAATATAAGCTCGTGTAGCCTGCTCTAAAGAGCAAAAAAGTCTAAATGTGGTATAGGTACTGCTAGAATCCATATCATTGAGGTTAGCAGTATTGTAAATAAAATATAAATAGCTAATATGCGTGCTTCACCATAAAGTGTGGCTTCACGGCAGTTTCCATTTTCCCTGTAGAAGCCGTTTTTTGGCGTAACAACTCTGTGGTGCAGTGAAACCAGCTTCACAGGTAGCTTATATACGGAAGGAGGAATAAACTTTATTTGGAAGAAAGAGCCAATGGCAGAGTCGTCCAAGGTGGGTGGTGTCCCTACTCCAGGATGCCATGAGCCTGAGCTGATAGCTTGGCCCTGTTCACCAGGATTCGCTGGTCTTGGAGCATTGTGCTTCTCAGTAGGGCTTCCCACTGTTCGATGTTGGGTGCAGTGACAGGTGGAATCGATGGGTTAGCTGCACATTCCCACACCATATGATATAGGGTATTTGCTGCAGAGCAGAAGGTACAGTTTCCTCGGTAGCTCGAGGGATACATGGAGTGCAGGAGTGTTCCGTGAGGGAATGTGCTGGTCTGGATTTTCCGGAACAACTCCGTCTCCTCTTTTGTGAGTTTGGGGTGCGGGGTTGGGTAAGTCCTCCTGCCCAGTTTGGTGTGGCTTAGGATGTTTGTGGATCTTTTGGGGATGCTTGCACCAGGGTCAACAAAGGAATGAGAATCTGGTGGGATAGCCTGGAGAATGTGAGCTCGGGCAGCGGCATGAGCCGCTAAATTACCCGCCAGAGATTCGTGTCCAGGTGCCCAGACAGTGCATACAGCCAGAGCGGCGGTGGCCGGAGCGGCGGCGACTGCTGGCGAGTGATGAAAGCCGTGGGGGCGGTGATCTCAACGTCACAGACGCTCTTTTTCCGGCCAGTTTCGGTTTCAAGGAGCCTGACAAGGGGAACTAATTGTTCGCGTAGCTACGACATGCACTCCTCTATTCAAAATTTGATTATTGGGATAGGTAGTGTCAAGGACAGGCTCCAAAGTACTCATTTGCTGTAGCTGCCAATTACAGATAATTAAAAATCAATTAGCGTAATTTCGCTAATTATACACACAAGTGCGGGAATTGTTCAGAATCTAGAGGCCTCCAGTCTACACTCACAAAACACAAAATATTCCCGCAATTTATGTTTTCCTAATTTAAAAAATTTGTTGCAACTAAAAAAAAACACCCTATATATATCTGTTAAATCGATTTGATGCTTCAAAGCACCAGGATTGTTACAGCATGGCTCAGAGATGGCATTTGTCTTACACATGGTGGCTCTCATATTTTTAACAAACTCTGTGCATATCTGTCATGTGTACAACTGTCGCACATTGTTTTACTAAAGTCTATCTGTGCAGGTCAGATGTTGCCTCTACTCACCGACGTCGCACCAATGCCTGGCATTGGACGTGTTCTGCCGGTAGCTGTACTTCTGGGCATCTGCCATGGCCTCGCAGAGGAAACCAATGACAAACACAATGGTGCCGGCCATGTCAAGCCGGGTCATGGTGGCATCCGTCAGGGGCTCAGCCTTGCGCGGAGAGTTTACAAAGATGACAGGCAGGCTGACAGTGTACACCCACACCGCCTGCGTTGCATCACGTCTGCTAAAACCTTGCTTGATGTTCCATCTAAATGCCCATTAGACACTTGCATAAAGCTTTTTACACTTCATTTCCACCACTAGTTAAGAGCCTTTGCTCCACAGTACTTAAGAAGTGGCTTATAACACTGGCAATAATAGAGGAATCTCTTGCCTTATTTGCAGAAAAACATGTACATTGTACCATGTTGGATATAAACTCTAATGAAACAGCATAAGATATGCATATGAAATATAATGACAGCAAGGAAATCACTCTCCTTGCCATGTAATGAGCAAGGAGGACAATTTTCATCAAGAAGCTTTCATTTCTGGAAAATCCGCACAGATTTCCTAGTAGCCTTGTGCTACAAATGGGTATGCTAATTTTCCCTGTAACAATCGTTAGATATTACTCCACCTTGTGGAATTCTGAAGAAGTGATTAGCTATTTTCATGCCCAGTCCTTTGAGTTGCTGATTGGTTTGCCCTCATGCTGCTAATTGCTAGCCTCCTGGTTAGCTAAATTGGTAAAGCGACCACGCCACACAGGCATTAGGCCTTGGTATGACCTTTGGGTATTCATGCAAGTGACACTGCACTGGACAATGCTGTCAGCTTTGACAACCTTACCTCACAAACTCTGAGGTGGCCATCAATGTGGAGATGGTAAAATCTGACATGAGAATTAAGTGCTTTAAAAAAATGCACAGTTAAGAGTTCTATATTGCAGTGAGCTACAAGTATGGCAATTGATGTTCAATAATAACTAGTAATTATTAATGTTTTCAAGTAAACTCCTAGAGATGGCTTCCCATACAGGCTCTGTTACAGCATCATGATATCAGCTTTCACCACTGCGGCCAAACAGAAGTTCTGAGTGGCACCAACATGGGGCCAGTGTGATACAATATGTGGCATGATGAACAAGATGTGAATATACGTTGTCAATTTAAATGACATTTATACAAGGTAACCTTCACATTATAGGGAATTATCACTGGTTCAGACCAAATTTGAGGCTTTGACACACAATACATTGCATTTACATTTGATATAGACCATGCCATTTTATACTGGCTTTTACCACCACAGGAAAACCACTGTGAGAACTCCACTGAGCAGGTTTTCTGTAAAACTTGCTATGTGTAGATGTTTTTATGCCACATATCTGTCGACAAATGACAGCTGAGTATGATCGCTGCCCAAGCAATTGTTTTTTCATTTAGACATGGACAAGCCATACCCAGTTCAATATTGCTTAAATAAATTAACAACCCATCAGTAAAATATTTCTTGCTAGTGCCTTATTTAAAAGGAGAATGTAAGGAAAGTCTAATAAGCAAAAATTTTGAACAATTAAAGAGTTATCAACGCACTGCTTTTTGTGAGGACTGGAGCAGTGAGCAGTGCAATGAATGCAGGTCAAGAGCTGAGTCTCACATGTATGGGACTGAAGCTGCTAGTTTAATGTGATGCATACACTATAGAGATTTGCCTACTTACAAATCAAGCTATTGTTGTTACGACAGTCAACCAATACACCAGAAATGCTGCAAAAAGGCTCATTGCCACAGGGGACAAATGGCAATCAGCCTCCCAGTCCTTGTATTGCGAGATCAAGGCTGCAATGACAATAGTGAAGCTCTATTTTGAAAACTGAAGCACTCTCTGCTACTTCCTATTGCTGAATTCTTAACCAACCTGGAAGGTCCAGAAGATGGCGAAACGGGCAATATTCTTGCTAGCTTCTTGAAACCTCTCATCTCTACCAATTTTGATAATCCGGAAAAGAAGGAACGTTGACAGACGCACACCCCACAGACAGACGAGTCCGGTGACGAGGCATTGCCTTGGGCTATAAGTCTGAAAAATACAATAACGAGTTATTATTCTTCTTTTTAAGCAGCTATCAGTATGTCTTTTGATTAGGGTAGCTGCAAGGTTTTAGATAAGTGTAAGCAGTTAGGTATATGCAGCTTATTTCACAGAAAGAAACATAATTTGTGTTTCGATATTAGCAGACAAAAGGAGATCTGTTCCAATGAAGTTTACTCCGTAAAAATAAATTTATGCTGCTAAAAAAGAAATGTGGGCAGCTTGCACTAGTGGTGCAAGGCTGGACTAACAGCCAAGCTTGTTGCCAACCTAGCTTGTTCCAGCTTCTACAAGCTCGACTAAGTCACGTGATTTGTCACTTGTTTCATGGATTTGATGGGAACATGTCACATGACTAGCTGTGACGTCATGTTATATGATTTGGGTCACATGTCTAGGTTCAAAGTGGCTTGGTGGGAAATGTCCGGTTATAATACCTTCTTACATGGTTTTGGTGGGAGCACGTCATGTGAGTACCTGTGACGTCATTTTACGTGGTCATGCTACCTGTCACTTAGCTAGGCTATGTAAGCACAGCTATGCTAGGTAGTTGCTAGGTGATGTGAGCAGATGTACTGTCATATCACATGACCTAAATCTCATAACTAGCTGTGACGTCATCTTACGCAGTCACTCTAGCTGTAACTGAGCTATGTCACGTGGTTGTCAGGCGACGTGACCCCGAATGGAACTGTCTGACTGCACTGCCTCCAGGATTGGCCCACAATTTTCTGTTGGGAAGAAATGGCATAATGAAAAGCTTAACAGCTACACTATAAAAATGTAGGAGTGTGTACAGTGTCCTCCACTTTTAGTACAAACATGGTGCAGCATTGCTGCACGTATGTACTCCCACGTACTAAGGGGCCTCCAAGCCCCTGTATGCCTGCACTAGATTAGCTTCAATTCGAAGCCATGTAACAAACACTGGCGCTCCAAAGAAGGCAACCACACTGCACCATGTTCATACTAAGAGTGAATGACCCTGTACGCAATGCAGTGCGCTAATAATTTAAAAGTCCTTAAAGGGACACTAAAGGCAACAACTTTTTTAGTTAGAATGATAGGTGAGTGCTTGAGAATGTCTGAAACATCAATATTATCTACACCACCGCTGTGTTCAGCAGGAAATTTAGGTAAATGCACGACAAAGCTTGCGCCACCTGCAAGACATCCTGTGAACCTGGCACGGTGACATAGTTGGGGTGGTGGTATGCAGGAGGGAAGTAGAAACAGGTTTCTTTGTTTCCGCTGACAGCATGGTCTGCTCTTAATAGCTAGAGTAGAGTGCCTTGCCCGGAGAGGGGGACCATCCAGGCACCCTAACAATAGCTAAATCCTCCTCCTCTCTTGCCTGCTCCTACCTTTTGCACAGATCGCTGGACTGTCTGCCCTTAAAGTGAGAAAACGGTGAATCTATGTCAATAGATCTGCTTAGGTGGGAGCTTTAAATATTTCTAATGGCCGTGCTAACTACTTAAATACAATTTTAGTTTGAACTAGCCATTTTCTTTGCACTAAACAAGCACTAAACTTTCCTTGAATGGTATTTCAATGGTGCACGTGGACTTAATAATTGCCTTTAGTATCCCTTTAACAAAATATGATTACCCATATTTCGCGCTAGAGTTCTAGATACACTGACATTTCTTTTTAACTTTTATGCTTCAAGAGGTTAATCTGTGTCTAATAATCACAGAATGAAGTGATATTAAAATATAAGAAATATTTTATGACAGCATCATTACATTTGATAATGGTAACCACGCCATTGTACAATGACCTTTACCCCCCCATGGAATTTGTAACTCTGTCACTCATTCTACTACAGTAGTTTAGCAGAATATATTTCTGACAAAAGGTATGCATAATCTGAAAGTAGAACAAATTTTCAAAAGAACACTGAAATACCAGAAATTACCATCTGTGTTTTCATTGCAGTAGTGAAAACTTTTCTTGAATGTTACCCTTACTGATCTATCACTCTTTGGCACTGAGCTGCTTGTCTATCTTGATTGTGTCAACACTCATAAATCATGATCTCACTTGTTTGCATGTAGTCAGTACTATATATAGTGTAAGGAGAAGTAACTCATTTGGTGCTCTCCCTTTTTTATTTATAATCATGCTATTTCTATAATACTTACAATTTATTCATTTCCCTGCTACCTACGACTGTCTTGTACCTTCAGATTGAATATTACCTCTCCATGTATAATGCCTGCTGGGTCTTTAGGCTATTGAAACAAACAAACAAACAAACAAACAAACAAACAAACAAACAAACAAATAAATAAATAAATAATAAATAAATAAATAAATAAATTGTAATGCTGTTTATTGCAGATTCAGAAACATGACTGTCTCAGTTGAGTGCTGGACATTAAGAGCGTGACTCCCTCTTTGTCAGTGAGACGATTATGATATCGCATCTGTAAAGTGTGCCACTCTTGTTAGCTATAAAATGCATTAAAAAAATAAATAATATTATGATAAGCTGGTGCATCACTTCAGAAGAAGTGCTAATGACTGTACTAGCTGAACACTTCATGGCAGCTGTCACAACTGACTGGATACACAATTGTTATGTATCCTAGTCATTTACCTTGTGTGCTAATACGGCACACCAGTAGGTACACTGTATGTTCCAACTACAGACAAAAAGTAATTGGACTGTTATCTCTGAATAATGGTGGCAGCAAACAACACTACCTACTTCATCAGCACAAACATGTGAAACTCTGGCAAACTGCCTGCACTCTTGTGCACCCATATAATTTTTCATCAGAAGTTCAGCGCATGATACAAATCACTCACACACATGCTGCTTGCTAAAAGTATGCTTACAATAATAACCTTTAATCACATAATGGCATATTGCTATGCTTACTACAATCCAAGCAACAGAAGATACAGCTATAGCCCACAATAGTGTTTCCATTTGGGCTTGTTGCACTGCATTAAAGGGCCCCTCATTAGGTCTGGCCATTTTGAGCTGACAGGCACATTGCATACACAGTGTGCTCACGGTCACGTCTACCAAGAACTGCATTGCTACATGCTGCAGAAGGTGTTCAAATTTCAAACTATTTCTTTCCGCAAGCACTGTGCACCAAGATGCGGAAAATGATGCTATGTGCTTCGTCACCACAATATGCGTATGTGTCACTGCAAACCGTGACACGTGACATTGGTCGAGAGCGTGCTGCAGCAGTTGAACCAATCAGGAGGTAGTGCTCTGGTGGTTTGCTGTTCCGTCCTTTAGAGACCAGTGCTTCATCCCACAGCATGCAAGGGTGCCGTATTGACAATGACTCTCGCCTCCTGAAACCCTGGTTTCACGCTGCTTGAAACATCTTTGCTAACAATGAACCAACATGAAAAATTCTCGTGGTAGAACGCTCTCTATTGGGCACAGTGTATGACTGAAATTTGCTATTTAGCCTGGTGAGGGGCCCTTTAAGGCATGTAGTGTCGCATGTAAGAAAGGGAGAAGGAAAGGACACAATGACACACACACAGAGTGTAACCTCTCATCAATAAAATGTTGACAGTTTGTGCTCTGTGTGCATCACTGTGTCCTTTCCTTTGTCCGTATCTTGTATGCAACTGTACATGTCTTGTAGGCTAGAGCCAGTCAGAAAATATTTCTATTTTACTAACAAAACCTTTATGAGACATTAAAGGAGTGCTAAAACAAAATTTTTTCTTGCCATTTTTCTTTTATTTCTTTCTCCCTAGGTTTTAGGGTAGCTCTTGACTATCAGTTCATCAAGAGTTCCACAAATAATTAATTGAACTACCTTTTGTAATATCAAAGCAAAATCTTTACCAAGCCAGCACAGCTTCAGGTGTGTCAATGAGACTAATCACAGTACTGAAAGTGGAGGTGGTTGTTGTGTGGTGTCACCTACAATTTAAGGACCGTTCAGTAGGCTCAAAGGAATGGCGAAGGCCATGCAATGGCTGCGTCGTTGAAAGCTACCGAATCTTGTCATTTGAGTTCTTTCATTATATGAGACTGTCACAAGCTGTGGTGAGTTTCCTTTCACATACTGAGAGCTACACTGCGCTTTGCTTCCTTGGCTGTGTTGGCTAGTATAATTAAGCTACACATGTATATTCAACACAGTGAAGGGACGAGAAAAAAGAGAAGCATATTAGCTAAGTACTCTGACCTATAAACAAGACTTTGATTATACATAAGGAAATTTTTTTCCCTTGAAAACTTCAACTGTTACATTCATGATATAAAAGAGCCTGACTTTTTCCCGTCCTCTAACCTGAGCGCAGCTATAAGTATCAGGTTTACTCGCATATTTCATGATCCCCCCCCCCCCCCCAACCCCTTTCTCCTAATTATTTTTTTTCTTTTGGTTTGTTCCCCACTCCCTACTAAACAGGCTCCGCCTTCCAATAAGGAGCGCCTCCCTCTCCCTCGTTGCTACTTTGCATGGTGCACGCATGGAACGCAAGCCGCAAGGAAAATGTAGCCGTTTCAAAAGCACCGGTAGAAAGGCGGACAAACACACATACCTGTGATAGAATAAACACAGTCAAGGCCAGTATAATGAAGTTGGCACCACCAGCGAAATCTGTCAATTTGTCGAAATGAAACGTTGCTGCGACGACAAAGAAAATAAACTGCAGTCCGACGGTAACGATGGCAGATATGGCCAAATGGTCGACGTCAAATATTTCTACTGCCATTCGTCAGTATTGACAATTTCTGAAAAAAAAAAAATGAGAAAGAGAAAACTGTAGTTGCGCGATACACTGGCGCGTACGACGAAACACAGTTATTTCAGATCGTAAGAACGATTCAGTAATAGCGTCAAATGCTGTAATGCAATATCTGCGTCATATAGCTTCTCAGCAATGCTCTTATGTAATGCAGGAAAGCAAGCACTGACGATTGTAGGTTTTCATCGTTCACAGTGCTCGCTTACCTCTCAGTATTCATATCCGTGACAGCACGAAAACGTCATCATGCTCGTACGATGAAGCGACTCTGCTTCCAAAGTGATGGTGCATAGTTTTCGGTCGAAAATAGCTTCTACTATCGGAAGACATGTCGTATTAAGCACAACCTTCGATGCGCTGGAAGTGTGTGCTGTGTGCGCATAGGTGCGCGCAAGCAATGCGCAAGGCGAACGAAACAAGTATCAAGCATCCGCAGATCTGCATCATATCAAACTTGGTTAAACTGCAAGCAAGAAGTTATATACACGGATATTACTTGTAAAGTCTCGTGTTTTCAAACGCTTTTCGCATTATGCAGCGGCTGCACTCAATGAATATGATGAATATGATTCTTAGAAGCAAGCTGAGTAAGGTTTCGGTTTCGCTATTCTGACACGCAAAGCGCGATGCGGTCGCCGATCGTTTATACTAGTGTTATTTGGAGATAGCTTTGCTCGTGCGATCACAAATGTTAAATTAGCTGCGGTATTTAATGGAGTCAATCAATTAGTTTCTATACCCATTGATCAACGACGACGACAGCGCCCTATTGACAACGCTAATGCGCCCAATTGATCAAAATTCGTTATTAAAAAAAAAATAATGGCAGTGCAGAGTCGGACAGAGAGCTTACACAAATGTTGTCTTGGACTGTGAGACCAGGGCAGTGAAACGCACATGGAGGATGAGCGATTGGTTTTTGTAAAATAATCGTTGCGCTCGTTGGGTTGGCTGTGTCGGAGGCGTGTGCCCTTGCAGCTGCGCTGGCGGCGCCTCGCGCGAGGCTGGCTGCGGTAGTAGAGGCAGTAGAAGTTGAGGTGGTCGAGGTGCATGGTGATGATTTCAAAGCGACGTACTACAACACATGTACTACGTAGTACTGAGTAGTTATGAGCTCCGAGGAACTAAACACTTCTCTTTCTGACGACGTGGACGAACTGCGTTGTTCTCAAGTAGTGGGCACCCTTTGCTTTTCTGACGCTGCTGATGACACAGGGGAGTGTTTCGTGTCGTCCTCATCAAGAACCATTCGTGAGTTTTTCGCATTTCGTTACCGTCCTGTTTTAAATGGTGAGCTGATCCGTAATATGTTGTCGTCATCGGATAATTGCGCAGTGACTTGTGGAAACAGCTGTAGACTAGTGAATGCTGCAGTCTCACTTAAGCCATGTAGTAGGGCTGTGACCGTAGATTGTCTAACATTAGTAATTAAACAACGCATTGCAAAAGCAATTGATTGAGAAAACGGAAGGAAGCTGTTAAGATGTATTAGTTTCCGACCGATCTGCGTTACAAGTTCGGTGCGTGGTTTCATTCATTGAAGCTCACCACGACGGATCCTAGCAAATCACAAGCCCTCTAGCGAATTCGCGTGCTTTGAATGCTGTCTTCTTTTCTTAACGTTCCGCCTATATTCGAATTCCGTGTGCTACAGTCACGGTAACCTTTTCCCCACTATTTCGTAGGTCTTATCTTCAATGCGAGTAAGTACTTGCGCCTTGAATTAAACCTATATACCTTTCTTATCTGCTAGATATGCTCCTGTTAGGTCATGTGTGGTTCCTACATGGATAAATATTTAATTCGCAGTATGTATAGATATGCTGTCAAAAATCCCTCTTGACGCTGTACGCGAGGGTTTCATCAGCAATTTTTTTTTGTTTGAACTCTCGTATGAACGGCTTGTTTGTGTGAAAACCATTCGGAAAAGGGGCTTGTAAGAAAAAGGAAACACAAGGTTGAGTCGTAGAGTGAGTAAATTAATGAAACTCAAAAGGACACAAAGCTGAGCGAGCTGGTAAGGGTCCATAATGAAATGAACAGGCGTGCAAAACACACCGACGCAAGGGGGGAGAAGTGTGGGCCAGCGTGGGCTTTCGTGTTGTCCACTTCTCCCCTCTTCTGTCCGTGTTTTGCACGCCTGTTTTCAATATAAATGAATGAAACAGTGTAGTGCCTTGTGCCGTTTCTAACAATATGACAATATTGTTATGACAACTAACAATATGAAAATATTGCTAAAGATACTGTTTTGCCTTACATGTCGTGTAATACCTTGTGTTTTCGTTTTTACGGTTTCAATGAATTCTATGTGGTTACCGAATTAAAGCTGGTACATTGTTTGCCGGTTTATTTCCCCTCTGTTTGAATTGTATTACTTTTTCATCTGTGTATATATGTGCATATGTATATATTTATGTATTCATTTGCAGTCTGGGTGACTTCTAATTTAGTGACATAGTGATGTCTGATTTCTGTTATATCATAACTATCTCATGAGGTTGTGGCAGTGGCGCTTTGCGTTTTTTTTTTTTTTAATTCACTTAGCTGTCTTTTATTCTGCTTATGTCTGATGAAATTTGAACTAGATATGTTGTCCTTTCACTCCTTAAATTGTTGTATTGCACTGTATGCTTGCCTATCCCTGCCATTTTGTACTAGGTTGTGGTCCTAGTCAAGCCCGTGAATAGGCTTTTTGACCCCAGCCCTCAGCATCCCAAATGATGGGATGTTGGAATCAATAACGTTTTAAAGTTTCTTCAAGCTATTTTTTCTTTTTTTTTTAACAATCTCATGTGCTTACGAACCAGCTATAATGTGAACAGTGCCTTACTAGATAAGTTTTTAGGGTGAAAGAATTTACACCTACTTCTATGAAAAGATGCTTGAATGTAGAAACACGCCCGCTACCTAGCCGTGGTATGTGTGTTTCCACATCATCCATTCTTGATTTTAACTTTCATGTTGTTGAAGAATGCACTGTATTTCTAAATCATTTTTTTTTTTTCGGTTGCCATGCTGTCATTGCAAAGTTGTCAAGCGGTCTGTCAAGAGCAGGGATGTGCACACCTAAGCGCAATGCATTGGCGGGTTGGTTAGTGTGAATCCACAATACATTTTTTAGTGCAAAATGACACACACAACAAAGATGACAAGACAAGGCACTACTCTCAACTGACTAAAAACAATGACTGAACACAATGTCTTCTGGTCATTTGAGAGCAGCACCTTGTCCTGTCATCTTTCTTATGTGTGTTTCTTGTGCCCCGCCACGGTGGTCTAGTGGCTATGGTACTCGGCTGCTCATCCGAGGGTCGCGGGATAGAATCCTGGCTGCGGCGGCTGCATTTCGATGGAGGCGAAATGTTGAGGCCCGTGTGCTGTGCGATGTCAGTGCACGTTAAAGAACCCCAGGTGGTCGAAATTTCTGGAGCCCTCCACTACGGCGTCTCTCATAATCAGAGCTGGTTTTAGGACGTTAAACCCCACATAACAACAACATGTGTGTTTCTTGTGCTAAAAAGGGGTTACGTACACTGATCTTGAGCTTTAATTTTTGCATTTCATTTAGTAAGAAAGATTAGTAAGATGAATTGGCCATTTCCATCTAGTAAGGGTCAGTTTCCACATTAGTTCAATAAATAGCAAGCACTAAAGTGGTTTTGCGAACTTTAAAAAAAGTTTTTTCTTAGAAAGCATGAATCAAGGCAGGTTGTGTCAGATAATTATAAAAATGCAGTAAAATAATGAATACTTGCTCAAGAATGTGCAAGAACAAAATGGATTCATATGATGCCTTCCAAAATTGGAATGTAGGGTTCATTAATACATTGTTTGATAAGGATATGCAACCTTATCGGGGAACGTTTCTGTGATTGATTTGTGCACTATGTGTCCCTTTTGTGTGTATGAGAGTAGCATTGTAGACAGAATACACGTATGTTGCGGTCGTAGGTCTTCCACTAATGATGTACTAGTGGAGGTCCTAATACCTGGTGCCACCTAAGTGCTGCCTGATGTTGGACTGGTTCATGCATCCTGGCTGAACACAATGTTTTCTTTTTGCTTGTCCAGTCAGAACCTTCTAAAGGTGTAAAGCACTCAAGGCAAATATTGTAGCTTTTGCTGAACCTTTCTTTGGTGCTTTTTCAAGAAAAAAGTAAAGAAATAGTCATTCGACGCTGCCATAAGTGCAAGAGAAGAAAGAAGTATATGCGCGCACTGCTTTCACACTGATTGTTTTCACGAACAGAGTTTTCGCGTACAGACACCACTGACGCCAACACTTGCGAAGGAGTACAGGCTTCACTTGAAAAGGTAACTAGGATATTACGTGGTACAGTGCACTGTGAAAGCTCCAATGCAAATTTCCAAAGTTTAAATGTTTATGTTGCTTAGTCTCTCAGTTATACATGGGCACCTGCATATGACATGTTTTCATTGGTGGATGATGCGCAGAACGCACTTGAATTTTATTTAAGGGTTTGATAACGTATTTGAATTTTAGAAATGCTCTTAGTAATAGAGGTACGAGTAAATGAAAAACATTGAGAGTTCTGAGCTGCTGTCACCACAGCAGTGCCCCTCTGTCATTGCCATGATTGCTGTTGCATGTGACGTTCCTTCTCTGACTTCTGAAATGCTGAAATTTTTGTGAGTACTTCTTTTCAGGGGCCAACTTAATTGCCATAGAACTGCAGCAGCCGTGGTACTCTGCTGCTGAGTACAAGGTTCTAGGAATGATTTCTGGTTATGGTGGCTGCGTTGCGACGGACAAAGACTGATTAGCTGAGGGATTTAGCAGGCAACTCATGTACTGTTTGTAGCCGGCTTAAAAAAGCAAGCAACATGGTAAGACCGAACAGTTGAAGCACATAAATAAAATACAAATGGAGAACAGAATATTCCATTACTTGCTTGTTATATTGTGCACACTAATGAAGAACAGGGATGCTTTATATGTGATAATTTTAGTTCATGAATTTGGTTTCATGAATTTTACATTTTTGTTTTTGTAGCCTTAGCTACACTGGCTCAGCTGGAGCAGTTTCGCGTGTGCGTCCGAGAGCCGTGCTGCGCATGCGCGAGGAGCAGTGATGTCACGCAACTGGCGCACCCGAGCCGCCGCCACCGCGCGCGCCTCATCGGTCTGCGCATTCCAGCGGAGTGATATTATAACTGCGGCAGACGCACTGGTGCCAGCGAGCGCGCAGCTGTGCGCCTCCATTGTGCACTCGCCATCTGACACTGTGCCGGAGCCTCTTGATAGCGCCTATTCAATTTGGGCGCATACGGAGATGTATCAGTGGGGGTATACATGCATACAGCGGGGAGGAGGGGGAGGAGGAGAAGAAAAACGGAAGGACAGGGAGGTTAGCCAGTTGTCAGACCGTCTAGCTGGCATTTGCCAATGTGGTATAGCCATGGAGAAGGAGAGAGCTGTCTTTGTGACAATAGAGAAGCAACCTGACATTGAGCAAAAATAAATATACATGTGTCACATAATGCGTGTTTACCATGTGTGTGTCATTGAAGCAGCAGTGAGCATGATAATCGAGCTAATCCTAGACAACCAGAAAAGCTAAGAATAATCAGCTGAACCTTAGCTAACGCTACGTATATCCTGGCATAGCCGAGCTAAGCCACTGCAAAAAATTTTTTTTTACAGCCAGGGTCACTATTACAAGGTTATAATTTAGGAATGTATCCTGTGCTAAAATAGTTCAATAAGTTCCCTGTACCTGGGTGAATTTCTTAAGTTTAACTGTAGTGGTCGATTGCATTGCTTGTCTGGATGTAACATCCATAATTGGTTTGCGGTATGAAATTTGAAAAGGTATTTTGCCCCTGATGAAATAATAATGTTGCCTATTTTTCATTGTGTGGCAAGCAGTGTTCTTTGCTGATACTGGTTATGTTTTGTGATGCTATAACAAAATTTTTTCTCTTTGGGAAGGTGTTGGTGATTTTATTAGTAAACAGATTAATATTTGGTCTCTAGGGTCGTGGTCAAAGACTTCACAGCCAAACTCCTTGATGGCCTCAGCAGGTGATCCTCCATCTAGAGTAGGCCCCCAGCAGGTTGTCTTTGAGATTGTCTCAGCCAAAACAGTCGTTGAAGGACGTAAGAAGTTTGTGGTGAGTATAGTATTGTGTTTTGCTATGGTTTTCTTTATTGGATTTGTTTATGCATCGCTGTGACAATAAATCGCCTTTAGCATCTTGTCCACTGTTGAACAGTACGTAGCCAAAGTAATGATGTATTTGAAGGGTATGTTCGGTGGTTCAACTTTCTTCAGTAGTAGAGCTTGGGCACTTGTGGCACTTGTGGCACAGAAGTGGCGCTGTGAAAGAAATACTTCTTGCTTGGTAATTCCTGAAAGATTATTGTTAGTATTTCATTTGTTTAAGTCACTCCGTTAAAGGGGTCCTGAACCACCTTTCCAAGTAATCAACCAGTGACTTCACTATAGGAGATAATTGGATTGCAAATCTGTTGCTACAAAAATTTTTTTTAATACAGAAGTATAGGTGCAGCTATAAGGATTTATAACAGGCTTAGAGCACATCCTTTCTTTTTTTCTGTCAACGAGTGCACTGACAAGGGAAAGAAAGTTAAACCGGTGTGCATCATGCTCTTGTGCGTCTTTTTTTTTTTTCTTAACCGCCTTCACATGCAACACAGCAAAATGTTTTGCTTTTGAAATATAATTTTTTTTGGCCAATAATCCTTTGAAGGTGCACTCATGCACCATTTTAAATCTGAGGTAGCAAGATAAATCTAGATTTTTGGGGGAGAAATGCATCTCCAAAATATCAAAGTAAATGTAGCCTGGAACATATTTAAGGCCAATTTTAATATGTTCCACGCAACTGAGTACGAAACGGTGCACTTTGTGACATCAACATGAACTTGGCTTCCACGTAAACAACTGGCAGCCAGCTGCATCATGAGTGTTTTGATATCATTCCCCTTTGTGTGCTTGCTGCCGTCAGTGTGAGGGCTTTTGTCATGCCCATTGGTAGGTTTCGTCAGACGAGGAAGGCAATGTCAACGGTGGCGAGGCCATTACAAAGCATGTGCGAGCGTAGATGATAAATTGTCAACTCAACGCTCATTTGCAGGCATTTCTACGTGCAGCTTTTGTGTGACATTTGTTTGCAGTAATGTAGCCAGCTGTGTCTACATTACCACTACTCTGGCTTCACTTTTTTCTGTGCTTTGTGAAACCGAAACTGCATCTGACTGTTATAAAAATGGCTAAAAATAATTACCCATCGGTGTGCTGCTGAAAAAGAGGCATCCAGCCATAGTGGGTGGATAACATCAAATTTTTGTGTCAGTACACCTTTAAAGATTCATGATTGTAGCAATATATATTGGTCTCCCGCTTTTGTTAGAGAGCAGTGGCACTATATTTGCCTTGTTAGAGAACAGAAGCACTGCTGTGGTGCAGACCCGTGCACCTTAGCATTGTGTCCTCACTGTCAAAAAGTCCACAGCCAGTATTTACCCTTTGTGTCATTGACTACCACTGTTCCATTGGAGCAGTAGCGATGAAGTAATTTTTACTTAACAGACTCCTGTGTTGGGCTCCTTGGTGCATAGTCTGAATCAAAGATGTGGTGCATGGTAGAATAAAGAAGAAGACAAAGACAGAGAGAGTGCCATTTCTGTTTTCTTGTTTATTTTACCATTGTGCCATATCTTCCATGAAATTTTTACTTCTCATCTTATGCACATAGTATCATATTGGCTTTTCCCAAGGTAAAAATTCCAAGCACGCTTAAGCTTTCATTATGAAATTCTTGGCAAGCGAAAAACAACGGAAAAAAGCCAATCAAAATGTATTCAGGTATTCTAGAAAGCTAAGCTACAGGATTGATTTTTGGCACATCTCTTCAAGCAAAATAGCCCTTATCTTTTGTGGATCATTGAAAATGTCTTTTTTGATTACTGCCGTCATAACAGCATTCAATTTTCATCTAGTAGGAGGCAACGTACTTAACACTCTTTTGTTGCCTTATTCCTACCAGTGTTACACTGTGCTTGTCAAGAAGAGCCCAGGCCTGGAGCGGCTCCCAGGGGTCCTGGAGCGTCGTTACTCTGATTTCTCTGCCCTGTTTGCGGGTCTGCGTCGCCGCCACCCATCATGCGTGGCACTGCGTGACTTCCCTTTTCCCCGCAAAGCCTTGCTGGGAAACTTCACCACTGAGGTGATAACAGAACGTAGTCTGGCCTTTCGCCACCTGCTGTCCCGTGTTCATGCCTCACCAGAGCTACGCCGATCACCAGAGTTTGCAGAATTCACATGGCGCCGGGAAGTGTGCCGTGCTCACCGGCTGATGACTGCTGGACAGTTTGAGGATGCCTCTGTCTTGCTTGAAAATGCCTACTCAGTACAAGAAAAAGTTCTTGGTAAGTGGAAAGCAATTTTAGAAATTTTCTCTTTCATGAAAGTTTGGTATTCTGTCTTGCTATGTTTGAACTCTCAGTAATTTGAACTGTCGGACCACCACCATAAGGATCAGATGGAAATAATGTTGTTATGCTTTTACACCAGAATTACCCCAAGGTGCAGCTACTATAATTTTGCCTACATTCGAGGAGGCACATAGCCATATTTTTTTTTATTTGTGAGCAAACGAGGATTTTCTACCATGCTCAGGAGCCAGAGTGACCTTAAGCATGTTGAAATGAACTACATTTAGCAGCTACTTGTCTAACAAATTCTCTTTCAGTTAGACAGCAGTGAATTTGCTATTGATGTCTTCATTTTTAACACGAATGTGTTTTATGCCAAGGTCCACCGAGATTTTGCTGACATATTTCCATTACGGAAGTAGATATTTGAAAAACGCAAGAAATGCATGCGTAGAAGAAAAACTACATACTAAAGGCACCACCACCTGCGGGATGCGAACCCACAATTTTGTGGGATATGATGACAGGTGCTGAACATTCTGGCCACTACACTACCAAAACGTATAGCAGATGTGGAACAATCTGGCCTTATATCTTTGAAACACCGCTTTACAATTTGTATCTAAGTTGTGTCTGGTTAAACCAAAGCTGTTTACCGTGTAAAATTACTATGACATTAACATTGCCTCCCTTAAACTGCACTCTTTGTTCACAGTGGCCACCTAGGAGTGGTGGAGTGAAGTAGTACGTTGTCCTGCTAAAGCACGCTGACAGTGGGCACTTCAGTCGTCTCAGCTCAGCATAGGTTACTTTACTGTTGTTCACAAGGCCTTATTACGTGCTTTGTCTTTTGCATTGGAGTAGCTTGTTAGGCCTCTTTGTCTACATTGTGGCTTACAGCACTTGCCGCATTCTGCCTCGTGTACAGTGGCATTGGGAATGGCTTCACTAAATGCCGCAAAAAGCCATTGAATCGGTGACTGAATGTCGTGCTGATAAAAGCTTTGGTGTAGCAAGAGGCACCACAGCAGGAAATGGAATGCATTCGTGCGTTCATAGCTCCAGCTCCAAACACTGCCTCTCGCGTTTCCGGAGCTGAGTGCATCGCAACGCAACTGGCTACCATACACACAACACAAGAGGACAAATGGTTTCCGAGCACACTCAATGGATGGCCTCTGACAAGAAAATCAGGCACCTGTCGCTTCAGTGGGCTGTGAGTTCAGAAAACTATCCACTGACAACCCGTTCCGTATTATTTGCATGGTTTCACCGTTAGCGAACACTCCTGGTTTATGGCACGCTTGCACATGGCTTTGGCATGTGCAACACAGTGCCTCTGGGGAAATATGAGTTGTCTGACAACTTTAGCTTGTGTGCCCATTCTTCAAGGATGTCTGTGCAGTGTAAAGGTGCCGCTGATGTCTAAAGTAGTATCTCTATAATACGAATTCGTAGGGAGCACGTAAAATATTCGTATCATCCCGAATTCGTATGAGCCAAAACAAGTTAAAGCTGATCATGAAGATGAACAAGAACCTTATTGGGGTCAACTACTTCTTGCTGAAAAAGTCCATGATGTTCTTTTGAACTTTTTTAACTTCGCTGTCCCTCAAGAAAGCCGCCTGAAAGGAATAAAACCGTGCTGCAGTTTCTTCACTCATGCTGCCGGTGCTTACGGTGCAACGCAGGACATCGAAGGCATCAAGGTTTTCCGACATTGACGGCAGGAGATCACACTCACCAGCATCTTCACCATCACTCTCAGACTCGGTATCCTTTGCCTCGTCGACCAATTCTTCGATGGATCGAAGCCCACAGGTCTCGACGTTGTCGTCCACGGTGACGAAGTCTCGCACCGAAGCTTGAGTTTAAAGGTTCTCCCAACCCTCGATGTGCTAATTGGCGTCAGGCTCTTGGTTTTCTTCCGTCGGAGCCGCATCCGATTCCACGAAAAATCCACACTTGCGAAAGCAGTTCGCAGTCTTGTCCTGGGTCACATTATCGCAGTACATGGCCAAGAAATGTAACGCGTCAAGCAGGCTAATCCCCAAGTTTTCATCCTTGCACTCAGCTTTCGACAGGAGCCTCTGCACAAGCAATCCCTTGAAATGGTGCTTCACATTTCTGCATCCAGCAGCTGTAGACGGCTCGTGGTGTTTGCGGGCAGGAACCTTACGGCAACATTGCTGAAGTTGCAGTCTTTGGGATGGGTCAAACACTGGTCGACAAAAAACAAAATTTTTCTGTTTTTTCGCTGCCATTTTCCGGTCCAAAGTCGTAAGGAACTCGTGGAAAAAATCTGCAGTCATCCATGCTTTTTTGTTTCCCATGTACAAGCAAGGCAAACGTCCTGCCGATCGGAAGAACCTTGGTTGTTTTGATTTGCCTATGACGGTAAGCTGAATTTTTTCAGAGCCTTCGGCATTTGTGCAGAATAGCACGGTGACATGTTCCTTACTTTTCTGGCCACCCTGGCAAGCCTGGCCTTGTGCAAGCCTGGCACAAGCTTCTCTCCGGCTGCAGGTTGAAAAAGAGTCCGGCCTCATCAGCGTTAAACACGTCACGCGGTGCATAGTCCGAAATCAGCGCTGGCAGCGTGTTCAGCCAGTCGCTGACCTGAGACTCGTCCACTTTCTTTGCTTCACCGCTGACAACTTTGTACACTAGTCAGTGTCTCTCTTTAAAACTGTGCAGCCATCTGCTGGAAGCTTGGAAATCATCGATACCAAGGGAAAGCGCAATGTTGTCCGCCTTTTCGCGTAGCACCTTGCCGTCCACGTTGACGCCAGCTGCTGTCACTTCACGAAACCACATCAGCAGCACCTCTTCCAGCTTCACGTGTGTGGCTGTCTTTGCTTGCTTGACATTAGTGCCGAATTGCTGGGCATTCCTCAAGACGACGACACTATGCCTAACTCATTCGCCAAGTCAGTGTGTTTTTTCTTGGGGTTTTCGTCGACCTTCCTCAGAATTTCAATTTTCTCCTTAAAAGAAAGGGCCTTCCGCTTCCGAGACATGTCAACGAACGCTTCGGTCTTCTAGTACGTGCAGCAACTCTCAAATGTTACGCACACGGCAACACCAGCCTGCACTGCCCGTACCACGACCACGTGAAAACCCACGGCGTGCGCGACGTAGCAGTAAAAAAAAGGGGGGGAAAAAAAAAGGAACACTGCAATACGCCAATGAGTTGCTAGGAAAGGGCTGACGTATAAAACTTGTCAGGCACGTGACCCAGCCCGGAAACAAGAAATATTGAATGGGACGTCCCACATTCCTTGTCCTAACTCTCCTCCTCGCACACTCGTTTCCCGAGCCAGTGTGCCGGAGAGGTTCTCGCTTTCTCGTCGGTGGGGTGCAGCGTGGCTGTGGACAGCTTTGCTGCTCACGGGGAGGAGAGATTTCGCTGCTTCTTTGTGCTGCTGCGGCAAAGAGGTAAACGCAAGCGGGGTGTAAAAAAACCGCCGGGCAGCCATGATGGCCACTCTCCCACTTTGAGTCAGTCGCTCGCGTGAAGCGGTCATTTCGCACATTTCGTATCATCCGCAATGGCTTGGGAAACTGTTCGTATAACACCAAATGATGGGGCATTTTATACAACTTGGTCCATCCAAAACAACATTAAAATTCGTATCATCGCGAAATTCGCATCAACCGTTATCCTATCGAGATTCTACTGTACTTGCAATGGGTTAATATGCCCACAGTACCCAACCCATCTGTCGTCCCTCGATTCGCCAGTTTGCTGCTTATGCATTGAACAGCTTCTGAAAAGACACGTTTCACTTTTTTGTTACACCGCTTACCCGGAGAGAGGGATCAACAGCATGTTTTTCACTAGCTATAGCACAAAAGTATAAATGCAGTGTGCAGTAAACCTGGCAGGCCTTGTGTAGTGCTGTTAGGTGTATATGTGTGAGTGGCATTTACAGTGGAACCCCGGTTTTACATCCCCTGGTTTTACGATGACCCGCATGTTCCGACGGATTAGTCCTGTCCCGGCGAAAGCCCCATAGACACAATGCATTAAAACCCTCAGTTATACCATGTGATCTTGCATCTAACCCACGTTACACGACTATCCACGCGAAGCAGGGTGACAAAACTGCGAAGAAAAGGGAAGTGCCCGCGGACGTCTTTCGTCGCACCGGCTCTTTGTCACCCCTCCGCATGCTGAGCGCTCGGGAAACCGGATCGTTTCAGCTTTCCGCTGCCGTTCGTTTGTCTTCCCCTGGCCCTCCCAGCGGCCGCCGGCGCCAGCGAGTAGCGGCATAGAGTGGTGCGGTTGTTGTCTTCCCCTATTCTTTTCACCCTTTTCGACCAACCCTCTCTCTCCCGCGATCTCCCTCGTGTGATAACGAAAAGCGAAGCGGCACACACAAAGGCAGACATCACAGTGACAATCACGAAGCAGGTGCTAACCCTAACTGTAGCAGACGACGCACGGACCACCCGCCGGAGAAGGCCACCGCGTTATCACGCGCGGCAGCCAGTAGCGGCCGCACGTTCCCCCACTCTCTTGAGGAGCGCGTGCTTGGCGCAATCGCAGCTTCGCATCCAAGCGCGGGATACTCGAATGCCCCCGCGAGCCCCCCAACTATGCGCTAACCATGCTTCCGCCACACCACCGCCGCTCCCGCCGCCGACGGTGGAAAACAGCACAAGAACCCCCCCCCCCCCCCTTCACGAACAAAACAAAACCAAAATGGCGCCGGTCGGTTGAATGGCACGTGAACGGCGCTCGCTTGAATTTGTGCTGTTTCGGAGCGTGTTTGAGCGGCACAGAAGCTGCCGCTGCTCTTAATATATTTGATATGAAGTAGTTTTAGGATGAATTAGGCGCTTAAAATTACAGGAGGGGTAGTTTATGACACATACAGTGCAAATATGCAGTTTTCCGAAAAGCGTGTTCTTCGCGATTTTTCGACTTTCAAAGGCCACGTCCCACCTTAAGTGTGTGCCATGTTTCGCTGCGGCTGTAGCGAATCACACCAGCAGATTGTGGCGCACTCGAGGGAATAAATTTTTCTGTTCGGATTTTACGGCGCCCGCATTTTACGACACTTTTTTGCGGTCCCGAGAACGTCGTATAATCGGGGTTTCACTGTATGTGGAATATGGCACAAATGTAGAGCAGCATGCACGATGGTTGCTTTACACAAATTTAGAGCAACCATTGGGCATGATAACATTGAATGTGTATAACCCTGTCATGGTCATCAGATCAGTGTTGTTGGGCCCCATCAAAAAGAATGGTATTGTGGCCTCTCATTACTAGCTTTACAAGTGTTCTGCATCGAACTCATCTGAATGATGCTCTGAAAGGGCACGAAAGAGATATGGTGCGTTACTTTAAAGTAGTGAACTATTCCTTGCAAACTATTTAAAAAAAATTATAATAGGTGAATTCTATGTAGTGAAGATAAATGTTCAGTTTTTTTCCAACCTGATGTCGCAGCAAGGTTGTGCAAAAACTTCTAGGTCACCTGTGTTGCAGTGTTCTAGGCCTTCCAAGCCTCTTGTTGTGGTAAGAATGGTGTTTTGGTGTTGCATAAGAATAAATTAAAAAGGCTAATTTATGGTTCCTAGGCTTAAATATCATTATGGTTTTCCTAGATTTCATACATGATTTCATTCTAATGTGTCACCTTACTGCAGTAATGTGTATTCAAAATAGGTAAGTGTGTTGAAGATAACTCTGCCCAAGTCCCTTCTGTTTACAAGTGTAGTCCAGTTTCATTTCAGTGCAGCTGACTTTTTCCTGGGCTGAATTTATATTCCCATTCTTAACTATAATTGAGCCTGATGCTATTGAGGAATAGTTTGAAGATCTGAAACAGAATTTTTTTTTTTTTTTTTTCTGCAATGGGGGTTGTTCTGGGTATGGTGAGGAATGAAAAATACGAAGACGCTGACAGAAGTGCATTCATCTCCAGTTGTGTCGTCACTGATACTTCACTGTGACCTTCCTCGTTCTCTTCTGAGCATATATATTTGTGTTTACATTCCTTCTTCTGGCGTTCTTTGTGCTTTTGTTCTTTTAAAGGAAGATGAATTTTAGGTAAATATCAAAGTATTTATTTTACCAGTGTTATGAAGATTTCTGCCTCAGTGATATTTGACAGTAGACAGCATTCCATGAGGACACCGTTTACACATTGCTTATTAAATGTACTGATATAAATTGGGGAGTGCTGAGGTATGATTGTTGACACACAAAAATTTGGCTGAGCCACAGCTTGTACATGCACATGATGTGTTTGTTTAGCATGCTTACTTTTTCTCTATTTGTCACTTTTAAGCTGTAACAATAAAGTTTAGTACAGAGTAACATATACAGTGACAGTTTTGTTTTGTTCCATGAAATAGAATAAAGAAGACTATAGCATAAAATTATTTCATTCTTTGTAAACTTTTTAATGGAATACTTGCTCAAATTTCACTTTGCCTTGAGATTTGTCTTATCGGTTTTGTACCATACCGATAACGGTACCAAACCATTAAATAAAGTGCCATATGTAAACGGTACCAAACCGGTTGGTACCGTTTACATATGGTTTGGTACCGTCTACATATGGCACTTTATTTAGCATACCTTATATGTGACTTTCACAAAAAAGGGTACTGTTCAAGTTTCTTTGCCCTTAGTGTCATATGTACACCCGTTGTCAAAATAAGTTGGGACGCGCGAGTGAAAACCGCAATTAGATAAAACTGCATCGCCGCGCCCTCTGACGTGGAGCATCTGGTGTCGAGACATCACAGTGCGCGTGCGCGTCCTTTCATTCTCGCAGCCATGTCTTTTTACCCGCTTGCGGCGGACCAGGTGATTACATGCAGCGTTTTGCGCTAGGTGCCACTTCCTTTCTTCAATCCGTGACGCGGTTGAGGGGGGCCACCGGTGATAAGTTTGGCCGATGCTATTTTTCACTCACCCTCAGCCTAAGTCGCTTTCCTTTTTTGTTCTTTCAAGAACAACCCATGACAATTGCAGCAAGTGCTTTTTTTCTCGTCCATTTGCCTATTTTGTTGCATGTGCAAGGTGATCTGCGTGCCGCTTGTTATATGATGTTAATAAACTGAAGCATTCTTTCGGCCCAACCCCTTTCCGTTTTCGGTGCCCTCGTTTGTATTTGAGTATCACATAGTACACTTCAATCAAAACGAATGTGCAGAGAACTAATGATGTGTGTGGCGTTGGTTTGCCACTGAGCCAAGCAAGATATGCTATCTCTTTAATCAGGGCATAGCGAGCCGCGTACAGTTCACCGCCACCGTGCCATCGTCGAACTGAGCTGTGTCGTGGATTGAAGAAAGAAACTAGCACCTAGCGCAAAACGCTGCATGTAATCACCTGGTCCGCCGCAAACTGGTAAAAAGACATGGCTGCGAGAATGAAAGGACGCGCATGCGCACTGTGATGTATTGACAGCAGACACTCCACGTCAGAGGGTGCGGCAATGCAGTTTTATCCGATTGCTGTCGTCGCTCGCGCATCCTGACTTATTTTGACGACTGGTGTACATTATTCCCATAATTTAACTTCTTCATCATCATCATCATCAGCCTATCTTATGTCCACTGAAGGATGAAGGCATCTCCCAACCCTCGCCATCCATGCCTGTCCTGCGCGAGCTGATTCCATTTGACGCCTGCAAAGAGAGGGTAAGCGCAGCCACCCATGGCTGCACTTACCCTCTCTTGGTATCCATTCCGTTGTTCTAACTGTCCATCGCTTATCTAGCCTTCACATCACGTGGCCTGCCCATGTCCATTTTTTCTTAATATCGTTCATTATGCCGGTGACCCCCGTCTGTTCTCTGACACACTCGGCTGTCTTCCTATCTCTTAGTGTAACACCTATCATTTTTCGCTCCATCGCCGCGGCGCGATTCTTAACTTCCTCTCTAGCTTCTTTGTAATTCTCCAGGTTTCTGCCCTGTAAGTCAGTACTGGCAAGATGCAGTAATATAGTTTCCGCTTGAGTGATAGTGGTAGGTTGCTGTTCGTAAGTTTGGAATGTCTCCCATATGCGCGCCATCCCATGTTTATACTATGGTGGATTTCTTTTATATGGGCGGGTTCTCCTGTCAGTAGCTGTCCTAGATATAGATATTCTTCTGCGACTGCTAATGACTGGCTTCCAATCGTGAAGCCACGTTTTTTTGCCGTGCCACTTAGCATTACCTTTGTTTCCTGCATGTTCATCCTTAATCTTTGTTGCTTAATCCTTCTTTCGTCACCATCATTGCTAAAGAGTACTATGTCGTCTGCAAATCGTAGGTTACTCAGATATTCGCCGTTAATCCTGAGCCCTGTCTCTTCCCAGTTTAACCTTTTGAAGATTTCTTCCAAACATGCAGTAAATAGCATTGGAGAAATTGTATCTCCTTGTCTGACACCTTTCTGTATTGGAATTTTCCTGCTTTTCCTAAGGAGGAGTAGGGTGGCCGTAGCATCTTTATAGATATTGTCTATTGTGTTTATGTAGCTATCACATATTCCTTGACGGCGTAATGCCTCCAGAACTGCTGATATCTCTATTGAGTCGAAAGCCTTTTCGTAATCTGTGAATCTTTTTGAAACCGTAACTGAGTGGAACCGCAACTGAGTGGAATGAACTCGATTAGTAACGGCAGTTGATAGTGATAAGTTTCAGGCTCTCCTTGAATTGTAACCCTGATGTATTTTGTATCATCAAAGGCTTGTCTGCATTTTGTTTCACAATGTAAAACTTTTGACATTTCATGTTGCTATTGTCAGTTGAATTATTTTGTATTGTCTGAATTAATTGTGTGTTTAAGAAACCTTGTTATATGTTTTGCACCACCCTTCTAGAACCCCTATCATTGGGGTTAGCAGTATTGAAAATAAATAAATAAATAAATAAATAAATAAATAAATAAATAAATAAAGCCATATAGAGGGGTTTGTTGTATTCAGCAGTTTTCTCCATTACCTGATTGATCGCTTGAAGGTGGTCCATGGTAGAGTATCCTTTTCTGAACCCTGCTTCCTCTCTTGGTTGATTAAATTCAAGTGTGGCCCCTATTCTGTTTAAGATAACCTTTGTGAATATTTTGTATAGTGCTGAGAGTAGACTGATTGGCCTGTAGTTCCTCAAGTCCTTTACATCTCCCTTCTTATGTAATAATAGAATGTTTGTGTTTTTCTACATTTGAAGTTTTGACACATTGTGTGTATAGTGTTGCGAGCTTTCCAGTTAGGGAGTCTCCACCATCTTTGATAAAATCGGCGGTTATGCCGTCTTCTCCAGCCGATTTTCCGCCGGACATGCTCTGCATTGCTTTCCTAACATCGTCTGCAATGATGCATGGGATTTCGTAGTCCTGCTCGACATTTAATACTCATGGTGGGGAGACTCGTATTTGAGCTGTTAGTTCAGAATAGAAGTCCTCAGCCACTTTGGCTATACGTATCACTGAAGTTAGTAACAATGTTGCCCTGCTTATCTTTCACTGCATGCATTATGTTCTTTCCCGCACCAAGCCTTTTTTTAGTTGTTTTGATTCTGACTCCTTTTCTGACGGCTGCTTCTGTTTCTTTCATGTTATGGTTACGTATGTCCCTGACTCTACTTTTATTGATGAGCTTAGACAGCTCGGCGAATTCTATCTTGTCTCTTGAGTTAGTTATTCTCATCTGTTGGCTTTGTTAGATAAAATTTTTAGTAGATTCAGAGAGCTTATTCACATCTTGTCTCAGTGCTTTGCCCCCTACTTCGATTGCTGCTTCGGTGATCAGCTTAGTAATTTCTTCGTTCATCTTCTCTGTATCCTCATTATCTTCCTGTCTTAGAGCCTCATACTTGTTCTTAAGTGCAATTCTAAGTTCTTTTGTTTTCGCCCTAACGTCATCGAGGTTGGCCTGTTTCCGTATGATTAACTTCGTCCTTGTTCGCTTTAGATTGAGGGATATCTTCGCCCTTACTACTTTGTCGTCACTAATTCTGACCTTATTAACCACATCTGTGTCTTGTACTATACCTGGATCTAGGCAAATGAGTTATGCGGAAATCCGCAAGATGGAGTAACGTTTACGAAAGGGAAAATTAGCATCCACCCGTCTTGTAGCACAAGGCTACAAAGAAATCCATATGGATTTCTCTGAAATGAAAGCTTCCTAGTTGCCGAAAAATTCGTCCTGGTCCGGGGTTCGAACCCGGGACCAGCGCCTGTCCGGGGCGCTCGCTCTGCCAATTGAGCTAACCAGGAGGCTAGCGATTGGCAGCGCGAGGGCGAGTCCATCGACAACTCGAAGCACATGGGCATGAATATAGGCAAATGAGTTCTGCGGAAACCCACAAGGTGGAGTAATGTTTATGAAAGGGAAAATTAGAAAAATATTCATGCCCATGTGCTTCGAGTTGTCGATGGATTCGCCCTCGCGCTGTCAATCGCTAGCCTCCTGGTTAGCTCAATTGCCAGAGCGAGTGCCCCATACAGGCGTTGGTCCCGGGTTTGAACCCCGGACCAGGACGAATTTTTCGGCAACTAGGAAGCTTTCATTTCTGAGAAATCTGTATGGATTTCCTTGTAGCCTTGTGCTACAAAACGGGTGGATGCTAACTTTCCCTTTCATACCTGGATCACTGCACATTATCAAATCTATTTCGTTTTTCATTTCTCCGTTGGGGCTTTCCCACGTCCATTTCCTGTTCTTATGTTTCTGAAAGAAAGTATTAATTACATGGAGGTGATTTCTTTCGGCAAATTCCACTAGCATGTCTCCTCTGCTATTCTTATCTCCTTCTCCGTAATAACCGACTGCCTGTTCTCCTCGTAGTTTCTTTCCTATTTTCGCATTGAAGTCCCTCATAACAATCGTATATTGGGTGTGTACCTTGTTCATTGCCGTTTCTACATCCTCGTAGAACTGTTCTGCAGCCTCGTCATTTTGGCTGGTCGTTGGTGCGTAACATTGTACTAGTTTTAGTTTGCATCGCCTATTTAATTTTATCATGGCACCGGCTATCCTTTCATTGATGCTGTAGAATTCTTCAATGTTACCTGCTATGTCTTTGTGTATAAGGAACACCACGCTGTATTCACGCTTCTCTGGCAGTCCTCTGTAGCAGAGAACACGTCCTTCATTAAGCGATAAGTATCCCTCTCCTGGTTTCCTAACCTCGCTAAGGCCAATGATATCCCAATTAATACCCCTTTATTCTTCTAGTAGTTCAGCTAATCTGGCTTCACTTGAAAGAGTTTGCATGTTACAAGTCGTTACGTTTAATTTCAAATGACGGCCTGTCCGAGTCCAGAGGCTTTTTGAGTCTCTTATTCCCATACCCGTGTGGTCGCATCCGCGACTAGAAGCTCGGTTGATGTCGTCGTCGTAGGCCCAGGGTTTGGTTGGTTCGGTGACTTGGGAGGTGTTGTCCATGGTGTTGCACCAGGGGGGCCAGTTCCTGTTCTGGTGTTCAGGTGAGTTACGCAGATGGGGCATGGTGGTGGTGGGCACCCTTATGCATCTTTTGTCCAAATGCTCCGTAGGGGGAGGAGACTTTCAGAGGTGTTTCTGTGTGTGGTTTAGTCAGGCGAGAGTATAATTGCTAAAGGGAAGTAGGGGAAACAAATGAAGGTACCTCAGGAGCATAGAGAAAAGATAAGGTTCAGAAAAAACAAAAATACCTATGCCCTCAGGGATTTGAACTCTGGACCCCTTGCTCTACTACAAAAGCATGGCCAAATCGTCTGGGTTGTTGGGTCATCAATGTGTTTAAGAACAGATTCCTGCTGTGCCCTCTTGTGAATTGTGTCACGATGAATTTCAAAATATCTGCAATGCAGCACTTTTGTGTTTTTTTTTTTCTTTTGGCGTGAGGGGAGGTCTGCCTCTATTGGTGTTCGAATACAAGGAAGGCATGCCTGATTGTCTCGCCTGCAACGCGGCAGTTTCCGCCGTGTTCGTCCCGTCATCATGTGTAGTTTGGCCAGTGCTCGTCTTTATCCTTCTTTTTTTTTTTCTTTACCATGGCAAAGTGGTTGTCTCGGAGATAGAGAGAAGGAGGGCGGGGGGCATGAAGCAAGAAGCGGGAAAAGGATGCGTACTAACCTAGCTCGCACTTACGGAATCGCTGTGATAATAAGTTCTGTGTCCGTTAATCGGCGTTACAGCCTACGTCGCAATATGTTGAAAGCGGTTGCTGATTTCTCGGAAGTGCTACTGCCTTGTAGTTAAGAGAGAAGTAAAACTCTGCATGTATTATGCTGGTAGCGCGTAGCTCATTTCTTGTCCATTTACCCTGATAGAAGATTATTGTGAATAGCTTAGCATCATAGCGGAAATTGATATCAAACAAGTTATGACATCGTTAAATATTGGTAAGTTGCTATTTAGAGCACCAGTTATTATAACAGTCAGGGTGGAAGGCTTAATATGTCGTTTCTGACGTATCTTTGAAAGGTCGCTTTCACAAAACGTTGGTACCTAATTAATTAAGTTTTTTTATTGTGCTTTTCGATGATGTATGCACACGTATATGCCATTCCCCTTCAATGTATTCAGTTTACAGTCAGCGCCTCTCTTGTTCATTTGTGCGCCTTCTTCATCTATTCACGCAGAAATAGATTCTCATTGATAAGTTCAAGAGGTGTGTCAATAGCGGCAATTGTCCTCATATTTGATAACATAATATGAATTTATGTATATATATATATATATATTGTGTGGGCGTGCATGTGTGTGTGTGTGCACTCTTGCGGGACACATGTGACTTGGAATTCAAACAATAAAGAGAACTACATTATGACTATGCATAATAGAGTGTAAACACTATAATAAAATACGATATAATAGGACTAGACAGTGCTTTGAGCCACGGTGGTCTAGTGCTTATGGCACTCGGCTGCTGATTTGAAGGTCGCGGGATCGAATCCCGGCCGCGGCGGCTGCATTTTGATGGAGGTGAAATGTTGAGGTCCGTGTGCTGTGCGATGTCAGTGCACATTAAAGAACCCCAGGTGGATGAAATTTCCAGTGCCCTCCACTACGGCGTCTCTCATAATCAGAGCTGGTTTTGGGACGTTAAACCCCACAAATCAATCAATTAGATAATGCTTTGAGGAGTGTTTCGACTTAGGTGCTAATAACGCGGACATTTAAGGGCCTCTTAGCTGGCGATTCAAGTGCGTCACGCTTTGAGGCATTTCTGTGACTCATCATAAACAAGAGCAGCCGTGCATGTTCGGACATGATTAGTTTTATATCTATCCTGGAGTGCCGTAGTGCGAGTAGATATATTCAACACATGAAGGAGGAAAAGAGAAAGGTGTACATTCCTATGTAACAGTTGGGATAACCTATATTGAAAGATTTAGAATGAAGAGTGTCGCTTTCTCCACGGGAGGGCTTTGGGCTTTGATGCGGGGCCCGAGGATGGTTTTAAGAAGAGATGAAATTTTTTGTGGTGTTGGAAGAAATTCAAATTTTGGTAAATCAAATGAATAAATTTAAATTTGGTCCTGTGCGATCATGTTTTATGCTAAAAATATTATTCTAAAGTTAGCGTTGCAAAAACACTGTTTGCTAGAAAGAAAAAAGATACAAACTTCAACCACTGAAAACACTCCTCTGCCAATTTTTGGGTTTGAAACATCTGAAGGCATTTGGGACAAGAAGAAAGTACACTTGGTAATGTTTTTTTATCCAACAAAGAACAACTGAAATGCTGCTTTATGAGTATTTTATTACACTTGGTTACGGAAGAAATAATTAGGAAAGAAAAGACATAGTAACTGGACCTTTTCACTAATCTATTGCTGTAGACAAAGTAAAGTGAAGGTGATGAAATTTACTGGATTGCGACTGTTGTATTTGTACATTCTTTGAGGTGATTGTTATGGCTTTGTCAAGCACTGTCACTCTGCCACTGTGGTCTAGTTACTATGGGACTCTGCTGCCGATGTGAAGGTCGCAGGATCGAATCCTGGTCGTGGTAGCTGCATTTTGATGGAGGCGAAATGTTGAGGCCCATGTACTGTAAGACATTAGTGCATGTTAAAGAACCCTGGGTGATTGAAATTTCTGGAGCCTTTCACTACGGTGTCTCTCATAATCATATCGTGGTTTTTGGATGTAAAACACTTAAAATAATTATCAATTGTCAAGCACTTTCAAGGGGACCCTGCAAGACTTTTTGAACATAATCAGGAAACTGTGCCAATCAGTCTTGGAGGCTCCGGTGAAAGAAATATAATTGCATTACACACGCCAGGAAATTTGCATTTTGGTTTCAGATGCAACCAGGGGAGGATCCAGGGTAGCCTCAAGGGGGCCCTGCACTGTGACACACTACCCTGTAAAAAAAAGAAAAGTCATGGAAAGAGTGGTATTTGGTGCACTATTGAAGTTGCAAAGTCGATGTGTGCCCCTTCTAAGTGTGTAAAAAAACAGCACAGCTCAGGGATGAGACAATCTGTTAAAGGGCCCCTAAACCACCCCCAACATTTCTTTGAACATTTCAAGTTAACACGAGCATCAAGTTGAGAATGCTGTCACGATGAATGATGCCAAATGCGGCAGCACTACATGCCGCTGTTGTGCCACAAACTCTAAAAACAATCCTGTACGCCTCTCCGGGCATTTCCGGCATACCAGTTTCCGGCATACGACAACAAGAGACAGCAACGGGGTTTTTGGTGACGTCAACAGAGGCAGAGTTCTGCTGATTGGTTGAAGGAGAACGCCGACTTCTGGTTAGTCTGCTAGCAATTGCACATGCTCCCTGCCTGTCTGTTCTTGCTTGTTTTGTGTGGTTTGTGTGGACTATAAACTGTAACAACTGTACCAGCGAGCAGAACATGACGGGAGCACTAGCACAGAGCATTGGCACAGAACCAACAAAACATTTGCGCGAGCACGGAGGCCGATGGAGGCAGGCGGAGGCACGTCAACTGGAAGGGGACAATTTCAACTGCGCGTCATCGACGATGTATGTCACGTGTCATTCGGAGGAGCGCTTGGCGAGGAGGTGGCACCAGTAACTGCAAGCGGCTGGTGCATGGCGCAGGAGAGAGCGAAAAAAGCAGGCGCTGCATTTTAATAATCAAATGCATGTAACTCCGCTATTTCGGCGCTGTTTCGAAAAATTCTTGTGTCTATGTGTTGGTTGTGGACACCAGCACAAAAGCAACACCACAACAAAATTTTGACCTCTCGGTGGTTTAATAATGTTGGACATGGCCCCGCCACGGAGGTCTAGTGGCTATGGTACTCGGCTGCTGATCCGAGGGTCACGGGATCGAATCCCGGCTGCGGCGGCTGCATTTCGATGGAGGCGAAATGTTGAGGCCCGTGTGCTGTGCGATGTCAGTGCACGTTAAAGAACCCCAGGTGGTCAAAATTTCCGGAGACCTCCACTACGGCGTCTCTCATAATCAGAACTGGTTTTGGGACGTTAAACCCCACATAACAACAATGTTGGACATGAAAAGTATGCTCGATCATCTATCTTTGGGGACGCCCGCCCCATCCCCGGGGCCACCCCTATGGATACGCCAGTGAATACAGCTGGAGAGCACCTGCTTTTTTGTCAAATTACGTCAAAAGGAGGTCTGCCTACATCACATGAGGCAAAATTAACATTGGCTGATATTGTGATCGCAGGAACACTGTCAGTAATGCTTTATTTGTTGGTATTGAGTCTGGGTTTCTTTTGCTATCCCTTCTGGGGTAATACGTGGAAATGCTTCCAATTGAAGCATGTTCAACTGAGCCACATTCAAGGATGTACCAAATCGCTTTCAATATTCCTTTGTGAGTGGCTGTTTTTTATCATAGAAGAAGGACCACAAAATTTTGCACTAGGATCTCTTGCTGCTTTCCTAACTAGAATGAAGTTGATGATCTGAATGCCCAGAATGTCTGAGCATTGTCTCTTGTCAAAATTTATTCTCGTTCGTTTATCGTACTCCCCCTGTCTCCCTCTGATTTTTTTCTCTCCTCAATGATATTGAGATTTACTAAGAGCCCCAACTCGCCATCCACCTGCAAAAGAGGGGCTTCTCTTGAAGAAGCAAACTGTGGACTGCATTCCAGACTGTTAGTGTAGGAGCGGTTGTGATGTTTCACAGCCACATCTAAAGAACATTTCCATCCTACAGGGAAACTATTATACATCCTGATGTACTGTTTTACATCCCATATTGCACGCTCTGCGAGTCTGTCTGCTGCTGGGTGGTATGGCATGCAGGAATTGATCGTTATATTATGGTTCGAGCCCATCTTGCTAATGTTTTACTCTTCAACACTGGGCAGTCATATATGATTGTCTTCGTTCTCCTACAGGTATCCGTTTCAAGGAGAGTGTCACCATTTGCATCTTCTCTCCTTGCTTGTGCTGCAACCATCTGTGTGCATTCATCTATGGCCAGAAGAAATGCTTGCATTTTTCTGACTCCTCCTTGTTTCTTATTTAGTTTGGCAAAGTCCAGGTGTATAGCTTCAAAATGCATGTTAAGGTGGCAAGGAAGTATCAGAGCATTCATAGGCTGCTTATGTTCAAAAAGTGTTGCAGGGCCCCTATAATGTTTTAAAATTGCACTTAAACGTAAGATGTTTGCCAAAAACACTGAAATTAAAAAAAAAAAAAGTTTCATTTAATTTTTTAAAAATCACTTTGGTTAAAGTCATGGGCTTGGTTTATCATTCTGCATTAAAAAGAGAAAGAAGAAATGTTGTGTTATATGAGTTCCTAACATGTTACATAGTGTCAAATGTGACCAACAGCCATGCCACTTGTATTGGGCTGAAAATGGATTCCATGTCATTTGAAAATATTTGTACCTGACATAATCACATAAAAGCCATGAAAAAAGGAATGTGCCACCAGATTGCTTTGTCTTGTGATCCAGTGCTTTATGAATTTGAGCAGATGATTTGTAGTGGTGGGCATGCACTCACGTTTCATCACTGCAGGTTCGATTGCAAGTGTACTTTATTTGACAACTTTCAGAGGGGGAATGAAACAAGGAATTAGCATTGTCAAAAATGCACCAAAAATCATCCAGTGGAAAACTCTGCTGGTATTTTTGCAATGAAAACCTCCAGTACAATGTGTATGTGCTCTTTCTTCGTCTACTTTTTGCCCTGAAATAATTGCCCACTTTATGAGCACCAGACTACACTGAAAGTAAACCTGTTCCATTGGTAGAAAGTTGCAATACGTCTTCAGGCTGATTGAACAACTCGGAGTACTAAAAGCGCAGTTAGACCCCAGTCAAACTGCGCTTTTATACAACTGTTATAAAGGAGTTGTAACAACTTCCCCTGTATAAGAACTATGTACTACTTCTCATTCACAGTACTTTGGAGAATTTTGGTACTAGTAATGGTCACTGAGGAAGAATATAGTACTAGTATGTATGCTTGGACAAGCCAGACATGCTCATGCTGTAGAAAAGGTTAATTTTGGGAAAGCTTGCATCTTTATTGTGATTGTTATTTTTCTCACTCTCTGCGTAATAAAATAAGTTCAAGGTTTGGGGGAGTGGATGTTAAAAAAAGGCCTTTTTTAGAAATTTTTATGTACTGTTGTGTAATTTGACATGTGCTGTTCCTGGTTGACCCCTTGTTGCAGGAGATGGTGACCCAGACACATTCACCACATTAGCTGTGCTCACAGCTTGCCTGAACGCAGTGGACAATGTGGCTGAGGCACAAAAATATGCTGAGCTGGCCCTTTCCAAGTGGCTGCCTGGGAGCTCTGCATCAAACCCAAGCGACCTAGAGGTGCCGTTACTTGTGCTGGCAATCCGACTGTGGTGGGCGGTGGGAAAGGAGAAACGTGAGCTGGAGGAGCGACTGCGTCAGGTGAAGGACACAGGAGTCAATGTGGATGCTCTACCAACACTGCTTGAGCTGGTACTCAAGAAAGACAGTGCTACCTTGTACTCATCTTAACATTGTAGACTTGCTCCTCATGGAGTGTGTTTCGTAGCACACTGTGTGGCGATGGACCTTTGGTGTCTTGCAGCTCTTATTTTTCCAAAGCTGTCGACAAGGTCTGAAATTCACTTTCCACACACACAAGGTTTTGATGATGATGCTACTGTCTTTGCAGGCTAAGTAGATACATCTGGACCTTACTTACCTCACATGACTTCTGTGACCTGGAATCTTAAGCTTGTGACAAAAGGAGGGTTTTGAAACATTTAACAGCCTTTAAACACCTGGGATCTACCGAGGACCATCTGCAATTGCATCTTTTGTGCAAGTTAAAATGTGAAGTGTGGCTTGAACAAAGATTTGTGCAGTTTTCTTTATTGCTTCAGTTTCTTTTTGTCATTGAATATTTCAGCTACATTTATGGCCATTGCCTTAATGGCTCTGCATCATATTTTTGTTGTGCTTTCTTTTTCTCCCACTTTTGCATGTAGTTCTGCTTGGTACAGCATATGGCATGCCTGTTGTACCTAGCATGACATGCATAACTATGTGGTGCTTTTTCTTCTCATTTGTAAGCCTATGCAATACTTTTTCTCAACCATTCAGAAAGCTTTCCTGTGGTTGCACCATAGTGATGAAAGACTAAGTAAGGGCAAAAGGAGAAAGGAAAGGTTGGGTATCACTGGTTAGAGCACCAAATATAACTGTGCTTGATAGGATAATTTGGCACACTAAGGAAGGCTTTGGATGAGGAAAGGGAAGTAGGGCAAATATATTTGATTCACTAACTTCCAGTTAACCTTCCATGTATGGCAGGAAATGGCATGCTTAGTAAGGTTCTAAATGCACATTGCGCTCTTTTCTTATCTACCAACCTGAAATTGCTTGTGCTAGTGTTTCCATTTGGCCATTTGAAGACTGAAGATTCACAGTGTTTTCAAGCTTACATCAAATACAAGTTTGTGCACTGTGTTTTAAGCTGGTATGCAATTCACACTCAAAATATGTCAGATTAGAAAAACAAAGATGTTCTTCCTGTCAAAACAAGGCTACTCAGAATAGTTGGTTTAGGATCATGTACTCCAATGAAGAAGCTGAAATACTGTACACCTTACTTTCTGCTTTTCAGACTACACATGACACAAGATACATTTGGTTATCATGTGCATTCACAGGAAAAAAGGAACATAGAAAATATATCTTGCAAGTATGTTTGTTAACATGCAATGGCCAAGTAAGGCAAATTGGTTGTTTCAATGTAGTTTTGAAAGATTTTGAGTACTGTGACTGTGGGGCACATCTGCGGGATCTGTTTGGAAGCATTCACTGGTCACCATTCTGAAGTTGAGCAAAGCATTATTTTCAGTAGAGGATATATCAACAGTATGATCAAGTTGACAATCTTGTATCTCTGCTTTTACATGCGCACCATTCTAATTAAATATACGTTTGGCTAAGTTGCAGAGGTCTAAGCTCACTGTGGTTGACAAGAGTGCCTGAACTGCCTCATCTTTATTTAGCTAACCACATATACAGTCCAGGCAATAGATTAAGTGTTGTATTTTATGTTTATCTTATTTTTATATTTTGTAGTGTACATCAAATGGGAATTGTTCAGAGCTTGAGTTTTTCTGAAATGAAAGCACTGGAATGGTGCAATATATTTTTGACAAATCGTCTCATTGGGCAATGCAGTCCAGCATTCTCAGGCTGTCGAGGCTTGACTGCAGGTCACCAAGAATGTCTCCTCGTCAGACTTCCTCTTATTTTGCTTTATGGTCTTTATGGTTAACCTTCAGTTTTATTGTTTAAAAACTAAAAGCAAAAGATCATGGTATCTTGTGTAAGTATTGTGAGAGGTGATGATATCAGTTACCAAAATAAGAAAAATTTTAGGCCAACAAAACGAGGTGTAAAAAAAAGCATGCGGTCATTTATGTGTAAGCATTTCATACTGTTTACCTTCTGAATTTCATGAAATACATATCTAGTGTACATATGGCAGGTGTAGTTTAGAAATGAGGTGAAGGTTGGGGAAATCATGTATATATAACTCTTCACTCCATTTTCCATACATGTAATGTAGAAATTGAGCACGCTTCTCCATACTTGCCTCCCTATCTTGCTGTAGACATCACTGCATTTTTGAATGACCTCTGTTAAGTTGTGATGCGAGTACATGCAATTATTGTAAAACTGTCTCATAACTGCTCTTGCTGTTGGTGCATTGTTAACTTCTACAGTTATCTCTCTAGTGTGAAGCTGATGGGGGCATAATGCTAAGTGGACCTTCAGTGTTGGTCATTTTTAACTGTTGGTTGTAATTGTGGGTTTTCATGCATTTTATACGGAAGTTTTATAAAATTGGCCTGCATATGTTATGCATATACATGTATAACATTTTTATTTTCACTCTCTGTCAACATGTTCAAATGAAATGCACATATCCTAGCTAACAACAGCTAAACCTACACGTATAGCAAGTATGATAGGACTAGTGAGTGAAAAAAAAAACATGTTATAAGCAAAATACATAACCACTTCGGTGAAAAGGCATCACTGAATATTTCAAAGCTAAAAACACGTAACTGAATTTTTTGATGTTAAGGAGATATTAGAGGCGCATGTAAAGCATAGAGTGATGAAATGCTGCTTAAAACAGCATTTATTATGTACCAAGGATACCTTTGTTTGGTTCTTTAAGTTGCCTATTAAAATATGGCTGCATTGTATGTCTGTACAACAGAGAAGTGGCTCTGCTGTGTTGACAATCTAGGATTTCATATTATTCCTAAATGGACCCTGTAACACTGCTTAAATGTAGTCTGAAAGCATTGTCCATCTGTAGTCGCATTTACATGTGAGCCAGAGAATTTGAACTTTCGTATTGCCAACTGTGCATCAAGAAGGTGTGATGGGTATTGCCATCTTTCATGAACAATGCACTGGCAAACAATCTCTGAAGCCACATGCTGTCTTTTGTGAAGGTACGATGGCTGTCACGAGGTGGCACCGCATGCAGGTTCCACACACGTCTAAAGCTGAAGTAGTTGCCAACACATTTAAAGAAAGAAGAAAGAAACCTCAAGGCCATGAGTCATGGCGATATACCTTTTGGATGGTGCATGGCCCTTTGCCATCCACCCTTGTCCCCTGTATTGTTTCCAGCAGGCTCATGGCAACCAAAGGAGAGAGAAAGTAATTTGCTCATGTGATAGCTGCACTGCTTCGTGACAGAAAAATTTTAATGGCAAGAGAATTGTGAGGCAACAGCCCTATAATGAGGGCATGATGAAGTTGCACTCACTGACCAAGTCAAGGTGAAGAACATCTAGAGATGCTTCACTACCCATGCTGGTTCTTTTATCACGATAAAGCAGGCAAGAGCCTTGAGTAGCTTTTATATAGACCTATTCCATGTTGGTAAACAGTGGTAGGCACCGGCGATATAACCAGGGCTTGTATCGACGTAACGGCGCGGAGACCCCGCCCACTGCTTGCCGTGGCCCTGCACGGTCGCGCCACTGCCGCCGGCGAAGCGCATGCGAAAGCTGCCTCCGAGCACGGCGCGTCGGAGCGCCAACGGCGTGTTTACAACAGTTTGCGAGGGGCAGCCGCGTGAGATGAAGTTGCGTTAGCACTGCAGGAAGCATTGAATGAATGTAGAAAAGAATGCGCCGACGCCCAGCTATTAAAAGATGTGAGAAACTCATTGTAAAACAAGCACCTTGCCACATGATGCGAATGATCACGAGCTATCATGTCTGCATCGCTTCATGCGTATGCTTTAATTCGGTAACTAGCGCAAGGATGAACCACCTGCAACTGCGAGACTTGTTTAAATACGACTTGAAAATGCCTCAGCTAAAAATACTGTTTCGGACTAAAGCCTCTAATCCCTACACGAAATCCTTGCGAATAAACAAATGTAACGGAATAGGTACTCAAGCATGCGATATTGGTGACGCTATCACTTATGTAAATACGGCTGTGATAACGCGCACACACAAAAAAAGCAATAACGTGCCAAGGACAAGGCTCTCAAATAACCGCCAGCAAGGCGCATAACCGCGGCTTGCGCCTCTGCCCATACGCTCAGTTCCGATCGTGAAGGCGTGAAGTCCTGTAACAACGCGGCAAATTTCAAGCGTTTAGTTCATTCGAGCAGTCTGACAATCGAAAAAAAAAAAAATTAAAGCGCATCACAACCACTACAGCATTGCCAAAGACACTTCTCGTGCGTATGCTATTGCGGCCGCAAGCGATTTGCAAAAGCATCGCTGTAATCGGCCCTTCACTCACGGCTACGTGAATTAAGCTTTTATATATTTGTTTCACTTGAGTGAATGAAATTCGTATGACGTATCTATAACTTCCCCACTTCAATAATACACGGCGACCGCGATTACTTATGCACATCGAGCTAAGCTAATGTCGTGCATGCTTTGCGGTAAGCGTCATCGCTCTGTGTCCGCACTTTGTTTATGCCAAGAAACATGGTGTCGAGCATATTACACTTGACAAACTTGTGACAATGCTATTTCTCTCAAATGAAACAAGCCGCACTAACGCTAAATAATTACACATATGCTTAGTCGTGACGAAAATGTTTGGCGCATAACCAATGAGCCGGCATTACAGGTTCGTCCCTTTCCTTGAGACAGACATTAGCAGGAAACCAGTAAAAACCTATCGCACATATCTTGTGCAACACTTTTTTTCTTCATTGCACGGCGGTGAGAAGCGCCCGCACTAGCGAAAACGCAGCGGCTGCTACGGTAGGCGCGCCGGCGGATGCCTACCATGCGAAACCAAAACTCCCGACGACAGCGCCACCGCATCTTCGTGACGTAGGCCGGTGGAATAGGTCTATATGAAAATACAGTGTAGGGAAAAAGTGTAGTGAGCAGGTCCATCAGTCCTGTTCATAGCATGGGCGATTGCTTGAATAAATAAGTGTTTAAGCTGGTAGTCTCAACATGAAATTCTGCTCTTTAGTTATTACAGGAGCGTTATTCTTTTTAATGCTGTGACTGCGAGGTCACTCATACTAACTTGGAGAGGTGTTGCAAGGCCCCTTTAAATGCTACTGTCTCAAGGAGTAAGGCTGATTTCATAGAGGTGTACTGAATATTGCTGTCTAGGCAGTGTGAAGATGTGGCATGGATATGCTGTTTTTGTAGAATGTGCAACAAAAATTAGCCAAACTGCATTGTCTTAAGTAGTCGGTGTGATTTGCTTTCCATTCTCTTTCTTTCACAACTTATGACTCATTATCAAAATGATTTATCTTTATTAAAATCTTTATTAAAAGTGTGGGATTGTTTGTTTTAAGCAGCTATGTGTAATAGACTTGCATTAATGACTGCATAGTGGGATGATTAGGTATGTTTACTTACCTAGGGAAAAAAAATGGCCTCTTGTGAAATCAACTCAGTACACAAGTACATTCTGAAAATTTTATGTAGAGCTGGTATACTGGGGCTGTAGCGACTTGACTAGCGACTGCCTTTTCTTGTGTATGTCCACTGCAGTTATTGAAATCTTAAATAAGGACAGCCCATTCCCAGATATTTTGAGAAAAAGCAGGCAGCAAGGCTGGGTAGCACTATCTTGTACCTGTATATCATGAAGTACCTGTATCAGTATCTGGTGTCAGTATCTGTTTTCAATGTATGAGTTGACATATTGTATATCTTAAGGTACAGTATGCACCTGTAACCATGTCCATGGAGGCTTGCAGAGTCATGTCAAACTTCTCAATGACCAAGGTCACATTGGCTCATATTTTCAATAACACACTGCCATAAAATCACGATCAAGCGCCCTTACTTGTCCAAGCGCCCACCTCCCTTTTTCAAGAGATTTAAAATTGGCTCCAATGACTGAGCAAGAGCTTTTTAACTCATTTTAGCACAGCGTGCATCAACACCAGTCGCTTGGCAAATATCTTTTTTACTTTTTCGTGAAGTTGCACAATGAATTACAAGAAAAGGGGCAATTAAGTAAGGAAAATAAATTTGCTCTTTAGCTGCACTCTTGCTGAGGCCTGATAATGGCTGCACCACAGCCATGTACTTCTCATCTACGTAGCCAGCCATGAATATTGCTAGGATGCGATAGGCTTTATGAGTTCTAGAAAATAGTTCTAGGTTGGTCTAATGGGACGGACGGACTTAAGCCACATCAGTTGCCTGCATGAATTTAATGTGTGGCGCCACTCGGGCTTGTGGGCCCGCAACTTGTGTGTGCGACTGCGAGGAGTCTCTTGACAGCTTCGAGAGCAGCAACATAGAGCAAAAACATTAAGTGCGCTTATTCCTCAGATGTTACTAAAAATAACTGCTCTGCATTATTTTTTCTTTCTTCACTTCTGCTGCCATCTTAGTTTGCTACTGAGCAAGCCCCCCCCCCCCATAAATATTTTGAATCGTCTCTCGCCCAAGGGGGGGTGCTTGCTCGGGATTTTTATGGTAGACAAGAAATGTGTGGCATTGCTGTCTACAGACGCTGCTGTTTCCAAGTTTAATGGCAGGGGAGGTTCATCCCATCTCCGTTAAGAACACTGAGTGCTGTGCAGCTCTAGTATGTCAAAAATGAGGAACAGGGCTTAGCAAAACTAGGTGCAATCATATTAGAGCAGTATGTGGTTGATGAACTTAAGTGTGAGAACTATGTTTGGCAAGTGTATTGCTAGTTTTTTCTGTGATAATTTGAGACTATGAAAACTGAGTGGTTTTAAACAAAATGAAGTTTTGCTTACCAAGCATTGCAATCACAGCGCAGCAAGCATTATAGTGTCCGTAATAATTACCAGTGTGATAGACTTCCATTAGCTCAGTCTCGAAGATCACGGCCGGCACCTACGCATTTTTATCGGACCAAGCTTTACTGCGTCGATGCTGGAATCAGCCTTTGCAGATAATTTGAACTTGGCTGGTCATCTTGCACACTCTTGACCCTGATGGGGATCAGTAGAAGTTCCAACAGAAGCAGTACCTCTCTTGATGCTTCGAGTGTAGTGAATGCATTGAAAGAACAGCTGTTAGAAATTCCTGGGCTTGACCTCCTCTGTGAGGATTTATTTCTGCAATGGTATCTTGTGACGTATTGTTGCTTTATATACCAGATTCTTATGCGTACGCCTTCCTTTTCTTTTTTTTTTTCCTAGATAATTTTTCTGAAAATTGCTTAAGCACTGCAATCTAGTCCAAAACCAAACCACTTTCACAACAACCTAATATCACAGCCATGCCAGTGGTGTCATCACCGTTACTATCGCGAGGTGTTGATCATTCATCTGTGGATGTTGATACAAGATGGCACCTGTCAGGACAGTCACATTGTGAGGCTTTCAGACTGATTATGATGAGTCTGAAAGTATGGTAATGTTAAGCTAGTGGCAGCATGGCAGCGACATGTTTTCTCAGTGTTCTGGAGAATTAGTAATTACATGTTTTACACAACAGACTAGCGTTGTGGTTATCTAGGTTGGGGAGTTGTTTGATAAAGGCAGGATTTCAAAGGGTGGCAGATTTTTGGACTCGACGATAAAGTGAAGCACGACAGTGGGGATGAAAGTCGTGAAGTAAAGTTTTCTTTTGTGAAGGTAAAGTCTGTAAGATTCACCTTTTTATTATTTCCAGCCAGGATTGGAGATAATAGTTTTTAACTACCTTTTTGCATGCCACAAAAGAAACAGACTGAAGGAAAAAGATGCAGACAAGTGCTAACTTCCAACAGATTTTATTTTGATAGCGTCACACTCTCATATATATGGGGATGATCAGAGCCTGCACAACTGCAATTGTTAAATATGACGTTACACAATGAACAATGCAGAATAAAAGCAAACTAAAACTGGAACATCAAGAAAAAATTAAGAGGCCCTCTCCACCAAGTCGTTCACAGCGTGCAATTAGGATAATTTATTGCTTTTTTAGTTAGATCAATTGAAGGTGCACTCACGCACGTGTCTCCCAATTTAGCAATTTTTACCGCTTCTGTTGTCGCCTGTGTCAATTGCTTGGCACTGCTTGCTACGATGTAGCATTGTGAGAACTGGGCCATGCACCTGCAGTTTTTGTAGGGATTGCCCGTGTCGACATTTCGCACATTGTTGGCATGCTTCTGCATCCTTATGTACATATGTCGACCTGTCTGGCCGATGTACTTTTTTCCCCGTGTTAGCAGCAGTGCAAACACCACATTGTTGGCACACTCAACAAGGCTTTCTCTGTGCTTTGTCGTACACCCAGCTTTTGTGGCTTGGTGGTAGCTGGCTTTGCACAGACTAGAAAGGCAGTTTGGCACTGAGACAACAACCTTGACATCCTTGCTTCCGATCCTAAGCCTGTGCGATACATGTATGTATCGTACGACTACGCCCTTTTCTTTCTTTTCCCCTTCCTTCTGTGGTGCACTGGTCTGTGTGTTCAAGCAGCCATGTTTGAAAGTTTTTAGCACCCATTTGGCCACTGAAGTGATCACAGACTGCGGGTACTCAGTGCTTTTCAAGTGCTCGATTTGGCGTAGGAAACTGCTCTGACACTTGTGAAAACAGGAGTGGTGAAGAACATCCATTAGGGTTAGTTTTGCAATAGTCCTCACGAGCTTTGAATGACCCGTTGAAAATGGCAACAATGGCTTGTTGGCCCTAGGCTCATATGACCAACTCACATGGGCACTTGCAGACCACAATCTTATGTCAAGGAATTTGAGACTCATTTTTTTTGGTGTTTCATGTGTGATTAGAAGTGAATGAAGCCACGTTTTAAATACATCTAATAGCTGGGACACATAGAAATAAAAAATTTGTCTTGCAAAACAAGGTAGTCATTGACAATGCAAAAATAGTTCTGTATCATGGGATAGGTGTAACAGGGGGCAAAAGTCTAGAGAAACATCATTAGCAAAGAATTCAAATGCTTTTAATCACGGCCATATAATGTACAATATTCAGATGCATTGCATTTGTTAACGTGTCTGTGGAAGGTGTATTGCTTGGTTTCATCCAGCTTACCTGCCCTGCATAAAAGCAAATTTCTTGTAGTGTTTGTAATTTTTATACTTTTGCTTGCAGCTTTGTGTGTTGAGGAATTGTAGGCAGTTGATATACCTGGAGTAACCCAGTGCAGTGTCTCTCGTAACTTATTAGTTGTTTTGAGATGTTTACACCCAAAACAATAGATCAACCAGTTGGTACACTTCGAAGTGGAGGCTACCACGAATGAACATATGCCTACTTATTTGCTTGATAACACATTCTTTATAATTATTTGGTCTTAATGTAGTTGTATAGATTTTGTTGAGGAATATTGGTTTTAACATGTGTTGCATTTGTAGCTTACCTATTGATCGAGAACCCTCTTGAACACTGCAGAAGTAATTGGTTAAGGGGTCTGTGCACTGTTTTCTGTCAATATGCAGTATGGCTAACACGTGAAATGTAAAAACAAAGATGTGCCATGCCCATGGTTTTCACACTAGAAATATAACTTCTGTTGCTTAATGAAGTTGGCTATTTTGGCATCTCTGCTATGCACAGATCTACTTTTCATAAAGCAGAATGTAGTCACAAACACACTGAAATTGTTCTTACTCCATTGAAACTTCTCAAGAGCACGACATTAAGTTTATTTTGTTATGTATTCATTAAGCATGGTGGCACAGTTATACAAGATCTGGCAAAATGCACATGCTGTAATATACATGTCTTGAAATCTGCCAGTGAGCCTCTTTTATGAAAGTAACCTGCCGTAGCTGGGCACTTTGAGCTTGTTCTAGAGTTTCGATATAATTGCTCTGGCGTGTATGGTAATGGGTGAGATAGTTCATTGCAGTGTAATGCTGGTGCAGTGTCGACATAAACTGTATTAGTGAAACACTACAAAGGGCCTGGTTGAGTTTGCTGCTAAGATTTTGTGCATGTTAAAGCTTGACATGCTTGTGTGTGCTGTGGATAACATCCTAAACATTTAAATGAAATATGATTAATGTATAAAAGTTGATATTCATTGTGTAAAGTTTATGAATGAAAGTGAAGATTAGTGTAGGCTTGAAGTTTATGCGAGGTGAAGTCATTTTACTGTTATGGCAAAATGTGATCTTGTTGAATCTAGTCTGTGCTTTTGTTGATGCTGGAAAAAAGATCAGTGCAGCTTCTGCTAAGTCACACAAGGCACAGCGAAGCTGGTGGTCACTTAGCTTGTCCTGACCTGGCTAGTTTGAGTTTGACAGGGATATGCGAGTATTCGTGACATCATCGTATGTGGCCATGGAGGTGATTACTGTGCTGAACCAAGTTCTGAATTTCATGGGGAGACGTGACTTGTTGTGACGTCATCTTACGTGATCAAGTAAGTGACCACTATGCTGTAACCAAGTTTGAATTTGGCAGGGACACGTGACTAGTTGTGACGTCGTCTTACATGGTCATGTAAATGACACCTGTGCTGTAACCAAGTTTGAATTTGGTGACAAGTTGTGACATAAACGATCAATCCAGACTATGCCATGCTTACTGTCTCCCCATTTCTTTTTTTCCACCTCACCCTTGCGTCACTTCTCTTTACTATCCCGGCTGCAGCAGCTGCATTTCGATGGAGGTGAAATGTTGAGGCCCGTGTACTGTCCGATGTCGGTGCATATTAAAAAACCCCAGGTGGTCGAAATTTCCGGAGCCCTCCTCTATGGTATCTCTCATAATCATATCATGGTTTTGGGATGTAAAACCCCAGTAATCATCAACTCTTCCTCACTTCCCTTCCCCATGCCCTTGCTATACTATACTATACTATGAATGGCTATGCTATGTTTGGAGCTGTTGGCACATACCCACTTTCTGTGCTGCCATTATGCCATGATTGACCCTCTCCCCTCCTCTTCACTCTACCTCCACCATGCGGTGATGTCATGATTATGACGTGGCTTGGCATAGCTTGAGTGAGACTATTGTTAGCTGTGCACAGCTACTCCTGGTTGCTACATGATGCTTAGCGGAGTATTACCCGGCCGAACCACGGCACAACGCATAGCTTAAACAGCTTTGCTGTTAAAATATGACCAAAGTGGTGTAAAGGGCGTGATCTATGTTGTTCATTGTGCAATGCTCATTTCAGGACAACTTTGATGATTGCTCTAGCTGAAGGCTTGCCTTGGTGCTAAGATGCAGCACATACAGCCATGTGCAGAACATTGCACAGGGGCTAGTGATGTTTGTTAAAAATAGCTGAAATCTGTGACAGTATCATATTAATTTGTTGTCAATGGCTGCTACATGTACATTTAAAATTATTCTTAGCTTCTCATTTTAATCTCTAAGAACCTATAAAATTAAGAAATTTTTTTACTAGTGAACACTGCCCTTCATACAAGCTGCTCTTCTCTTAGCATTAGGAAAGGTGAGATTAAGAATGGAGCTAATGTGCTTTATGTTCTCTTTTCATGATTTAATGTTTTTCTTGTTTAATGCTTTGTACCGAGGATACACCAGCAAAGCTTGAAATTGGCTTCCATATTTTTTGAGCCTTCTAAGAAAACGACTTCGACATGGACAAATGCAAAGTAGCAGACCTGAGAAGATGACGCTCTAGCCTGTTCAGTCACATTCTTTTGTACTCATCCTTGTCATAGTTGTTCCCTCACACTAGTGTGTAAATGAAGGTACTTGCACTAAAATCCTTCCACAAGACATTACATTACAGTGCCACTAAACAGCATGAAAGGAAAGGATACCAGTGGCTTTGTGTGTCTACGATTTGTTGTAAGCCATTTTGACATCATTTTCAGTATTGGTGTCCTTACTCTTCATTATTTGTCTTGGATGACGATTTCACCACATATCACAAACATTACTGCTTTTCTGCTCTTCTACATTGCCACTTTAAAGAACTTTGTTACTGTCTATTCTTGTTGCACTGACTATATAGTCATGGAGGCGTGAGTCCTTAAGTGGCAGATACTAGTGCTGTTGCCTAGTGCAATTTGTTGATCATGAACAAACTAATCTGATATCCTATTCTTCTGAGGTTTATTATAGAGAAATGTTTCGTGCACTGTTTCATGTTGCGACTGATAAATACCGGTCTTCATTGAATTCGTTGATGCACATGGATGGACTTGCATTATATTCAGAAATGTGTGCATATAAGTGTACCCTGCACAATTTGAGAGTTTGACAGTAGCATGTCTTAGGGATTGCTTTCACCTTTTGACAGAGTACACAAACTGTGTCCCAGTTTTTAAACTGAATGCATTCCGTTGGTTGTTCTTGTTACCGCAATGTTGTTTCATTATACACTTGATGCAAGTGGCCTATAAAAGACAAATATAAAAGAAAACTTCACTCGGCAATGTTATTCGTTTGCTGTGGACACTAAAAATGAAGTGGCTGTTCGAAATAGCACTTTCACTTTAATTGGTGCCAGCCATACTACTGTGAGAAATTTATTGTTTTATGTTTAGATATGGTTACAGAGAGGCTGCATGCAATGTCAAATTTGTGACAGCCAATCCTAGATATGCCATGATATCCACCTTTGCAGCTTAAGTGATGGCTGCCTTTAGCTACTATATAACAACTAATGTATGCTTCCATATATGACAATGTACATATGAACAATCCTACATTTTTTTTGTTTAACTGGGTCGGGCACTTTATCAGCTGTGATCCTTGTTTCATGGAAACTGCATTTCAACACTCAGGACCCTCTACATTCCAGTTGCTCTTAAATGACTTTTTTTTTCCTTTTTTTTCTTTGTACATTTCTTGTATATCCCATATATTTTGTGAATGTTTATTTGCTTGTGCTATAAGGCAACAGGAGTCATGTTGCATATATTTACATATCTGTGTTTTTACAAATGGCTTTATAGCGCTACAACCTTATATGCTTCAGGATAAGCAGTCAGTTTGACATGTTTGACATTTAAAAATACATTGTTGTGGTCTGCTTCACCAAAAGACCTACAACCAAAGTACAATCTGTCCTTTATTATAGACCTTAAAACTGTTGAAATTAACATTTATGCTTTTGTAAAGTGCTGCCTAGTATTACCTCAGCACTTAGCAATGAATGGGACATGCAAAAGGGGTACTGACTATTAATTTTTTGCATGAATTGCAGTCCAATACTTCTATACCTTATGAAAATTATTACAATATAAAGCATTGAATGCTGGAGGTTATGGAACATGCACGTGCAGCACAGAAAGTGCAGCTTTTCACAGAAGTTGCTTGTTTGAAAATGAACAAAAATTAACTCACCCACTCTTCTGTTCTCTGGCAGGCCTCTTTGATTCTTGATAGTTTAATATAATGGCTCTTGTGCAGCCAGTTTTAGTTTAGTTTTGCAAAATGTGACTGTCATGATTTCGTGATGCAGAAAGCTGTCATGTGGGAGGTGGACACTGCAGTGTTGTGGTACTCTTCAGCTTGCTTGGTTGCCTCCTTTGCTGTAGCTCATAGTGAGGCCCAGTATAGTAACATAGGAGGTGTCTGAGTAAGCTGGAGTGTGTGTCAAAGCATCATGTCCTGTTCCCACAGGACCTCTTTCAGCATTCTGATGCAGTCAGATTGTGGGAAATGAAATGAAACTGGATGCAGAAAAGCTGCTATGTTATTAAGGGTACTTTGAGGCTTGCCAATACTCTTTCAGGTTTTTAAAGTCCAGGACCATAATTTTATAACAAAGAAAAGGTCAGAAATATTTCAGTAGTTTTGTGCCCTTGGGCAACCTGAACATTGGCACATTGTTTTTTTAGGTTTTTACGTTAGTCATCTACAGAATAAAATTCAAGAGGACCAGATTATAATGGCATTAGGATGCTAAGCTGTTCTCACACTATGGAGTGCACTAGCTGGAATTTTAATATGCAGCCTAAAGGATTGGACAACATGTGAGTAAGAAGCATGAAGAGTAAAGCTGGACTAAAGATGTGGGGTTTCATCATGATGATGATGATGATGAAAGATGTGGGGTTTGACTGCTGAATACAGCTGCTTTGCTACAGACAGATTTTACAGGTTCTAAAGTGGGTTTGGCTGTGGTGAATACATTTACGGTGCTACAGATCGGAATTTTACTGGATGTGATAAACATTTTTTTAGCTTTATTGCTCTCTGTGGAATCATCTATGTGGTTTTAATTCTTGCAGTTGTCTATCCAGTTTTACAAGAATGTGTGAGAGCTGGAACCAGGGCGCTTGACTGAATCCACTGGCGCACCGACAGGGGGGTTTCGGGGGTTGTAACCCCCCCCTGAAGCCGACCTAACCCCCTCCCACTTCGTAACTGCTCCTGTGTCCTAGAAGAATGTGGAGCTAATGTCTGCAAAACGCCGAAAAAAATAACAAAAATAATCATCATCATTGATGTCACTATTATTTGGCATATTATTTACTTTTTTTTTACACACGCAACAACTGTGTAATTGCTTTCCCGGCCCTTCGTGAAAAATTGAACCCCCCCCTGGCAGAAATCCTGGGTGCGCTACTGACTGAATCGACCTTACTTTAATTCATTGCTAGTCCTTAAAGCGTCTCTGCAACACTTCTCAAGTAATCCTCAAGTGACACCACTAAAGGAGCTTATTGCCGACGAATTTCCCGCCGTAAAGAATTTTTCTAATCTGTTAGGTGTGGATGAAGTTAGTGCCAAGTTGGAGCAAAGCTGCACCATCCGAACGCATTCTCTTTCCTTTCGTCTCGGCAAGTGCACTGGAAGCTGCACATGAGGGATGAAAAGGGGGCAAGAAGCTATGCCAGGTCATGGTCAGGACCTTGAACATTTCCTCTTCTTTTTCCTTTGAACATCTTTGTGCTTCTACAATGACTGCAAGCCAGTGTCACTAGAGAAGTGCTGGCACTGCACCCATTGCACCCATGGTAACCACGTCCACCAATTAGCCAGTGCTAGTTCTGTCTCATGTGACATAGTCCATGACCCCTGGGACATGGTTTGTTGAAAGAAGAGCAGGTGGTTTCCAGCAGTACTTTGAAACAAAATTGAAAATTCCCTGGTGCATAAAGTTTAATAATATTTGGCTGACATGTGCACAGGATCCTCCACGACTGATCAGCAGCATCTTCTTGCTTTGTTGAAAAAGTATTTACGCAGTCCCGAAAGAGCTAAGTACAAGCAGATGGGTTAAGGTGCATGTACCCTAAGAAAGTAATCATGTATGACAGTTGGCTCTTAGGTGAAGTTCATTCATTTCACTTATCACATGTCGTTATAAGGGCCTTTTCAGTGAGAGAAAGTGATGGAAGTGAAAATTTTGGGTGGCAAGAGCCAGTGAATGCTTTGTATGTACTGGCGTATGGTCCTACATCACACCTACAGATATGCCATTAGACAGAGAAAAAATTTTTTTCAAACGTGTAATTGAGAGCTTTTGTATATGGTTTTAAATCAATGCTACACTGTAGGTTTTTCTCTTGTTCTTTCTCTACAGCTCATGCATTGGACACCGATTATGAATGGTGTATGGTATGTCTTTGTATACTAATGTGGCACGAAGTCAACATTTGGAAGGGGGAAAATTGGGAAGGCTGCATGCACTGTTGCTACAATACTACAGAAAACTACGAGGAATGTGAGTAAGCAATGGACAGCACATTGATATGTGTATGCACAGATAAGTGTTAGTTTGTAGCATGTCTGTGCAAAGGTGGGAGTTGTCACTAGCTACATTGCTGTGCCCGTTTTCTTTCAAAGGTGATTAATAAAGTGCTTAAGAAAACCACAAATTTTGTGTTGCACTTGTTATGTCTCTTGTATGTATAAACAAGAACAAAAGTTCACAATATGAAGCCTTGAAGTAATGAAAATGAGGACGTGCTGCTGGAGCCAATGTTTCGACACGTGGACTTGTCAGGTTGTTCTGACATTAAGTCCACTTGTTGAAATGTTGGATTTAGTGACGTTCCTTGTTTTCTGTAGTTTTCAGTGATTTTCATCATTCCGCACGTGTAAGCCTCACTTTGTCCTAGACTTGGATGTTCTAACTGGCACTGTGCAAAAATCGGGGTGCCTACTAACCAGGCCAAGTCATGAAAACTGACTGATTGGAGTCGCCGCGACCGTCACGGTAACATTCATAACTAGGCGTGTGCGAACGTTTGAACGAATATAACACCATTCGAAAGTTTGCTTCAAGACGAATATAAAATTTACCGAAATTTCGATGTATTCGAAACGAGCAAAAGATGTGTATTTCCTCGTGTAGCTGGCATGACAAAGTGGTTTCACTGCAGCCTAGGGCTGCTGTGCTGTGAAACTTAACCAGCGTTTAAAAAAAATCTGCACTGCCGTGAAGTCTCGCTTTACGGTCAAATGTGTGTATTATCTGCACCCCGATTAATTTTTTTTTTTTGAAATTCTTGGAGTGGGTTATGTGGGCCGAATATAGAAAATTTTATTACCGTATTTTACCTCTTATAATTTGCAGTCTACTTTATTCAAATTCTACAACTGTGTATTCGAATTTGCCTCGAATTTATTTGACACTATAAGTATCTCTGCTACTTTGCTTGAGAGGAAAAAGAAAAAAAGAAAAAGCGATATTCGCACAAGTTACAAAAGGACAAATTTAGGTTGGTAAGTTCTTATAACACCTGGTAATTCTTCAAACTGTTTATATCAAAATTAGGGCACCCCAATGACCATATTGCCTCGGACCAAAATTTTACTGTTCACACACTCCTAATCATAACCTGTGATGAAAGCTGATGAAGTTTCTCCATTGGCTTCAGCCACAGCTATTGATTCTAATCATACAGCATATATCTCATTTCCGAAGTACAGCTTTACACATGCTGAATAATAATAATAATAATAATAATAATAAACCAGCTGTTCTAAGTTCACAGAAGATGAGTGTTTGTTTTAATAGTTTATTTACTGTAGAGCAGTGCGGTTTGAATTTTATGCAAGCATCTGTCTGTCTGTCTGTCTGTCTGTCTATCTATCCGCCTATGATTTTGTTCTCCCCTGGCCGTTTCGTTAATTGGATGTATACGAAAATTGGTATGCAACAACATGACTGCATGACGACCATAAATGACAGGTCATAATATGAAAAGCATGACATGCATGTCATGGGCGGCATGATTTACATGCCACGCGTTTCGTTAATGGGATGTATACCAATATTGCTATGGCACAACACGACAGCATACGAACGCAAATTACAGGTCATATCAGAATCATGACATGCGTGTCATGAGCAGCATGGTTTACATGCCACAGTCTTGGTGCTCTTGCGGCCGTTTCGTTAATGGGATATATACGAAAATTGCTATGGGACAACACGACTGCATGGCTATCATAATGACAGGTCATAACATGAAAATCATGACATGCATGTTATATGTCATGAGCGGCATGATTTACATGCCACGGTCCTGGCGCTATACTGCCGTTTCGTTAATGGGATGTATACGAAAATTGGTTTGCACAACATGACTGCATGACAATCATAAATGACAGGTCATAACATGAAAATCCTGACAAGGATGTCATGAGCGGATGATCTACATGCCACTCGTTTCGTTAATGGGATGTATATCAAAATTGCTATGGCACAACACGACTACATGACGAACGTAAGTGACAGGTCATAACGTTAGAATCATGACATGCGTGTATGAGCGGCACGGTTTGCATGCCACAGCCATTGCTCTTGCGGCCGTTTCGTTAAGTTCATACGTACCAAACTCGGTATAGCGAGACAACAATGCAAATCCATTTTACGTTCCTGATGCGTGCTTCACATTTCCTTGATTCCCACTGCACGTGGGATCTGCCAATTTTTTTCCACTCGAGGATTCATTTCTGGTACGCAGAAGTTGCAATGCGCCAAGCACGCTTACCAGTCGGAGAACATGCTTAAAATCGTTTGGGGAATTTTTTAAAGATTTGTTGAGTTTCATCTTTGGTTGTAAAAAGTTTACTTACGTTATCACATTGTTGTTGTTTTTACTATGGAACATCTGATATCTCCATTCTGCCATATATGTGCATTCATTTTCTCAGTTTTTTTTTTTGTCTTGCATCTCTATTGTTGTGCAGGATGAACGCAGATGAGCTTCTTGATTACGTATATATTGGGCGTTTCAGCAAAAACTTTCAAAAATTCCCGAAGATAGGCTTTTCGAGAGAAAAAAACAAAACAAAAAACAATTTTTTAAGGAACAAACAAGTTGGTCGGACATCAGTAATCACGGGAAACATGCAATTTACATAGATAATTAACTAATATCTAAGTACTTTCTAAATTAGCGACATTTTGAGGTGATTATCAATGGCGAGTTTGTAGCCACGGAGATGCCGCATCAGTTTTATTTATGTATTTTTATTTATTTAGGGAAAAAGTGCCAGTCTGAGTGCCAGACTTTGGGCAGGGGTGGGTGATACAACGTTGAACGAGAACCGATATAATGATAAAAAAAAACATGAAATACGGTCCACAATCCTGACAATGACCGTGCCATACAAAACAATACAAAAACAATAAAAGAAGAAAGAAAAACGCGCGCACTAGGTTAAGAAGAAGTGAAAAGAAGTGGCACCAAATATCAACTGTAGTGGAAATAAAATCAGCAACAGTACAGAAGCGAGGCATTGAACTTCAAGCAATCAATCTGATCAAGATGGGTACTAAAATAAAGCGCACTGTTTAATAAATGAAGGTGTAGTTATGAGACATATGGAGCAGGTAACGCACGGAGAAACGAGTTGAGATCGACGCTTTCAAGAATCTCGCTGATTGTGCGGGAAAAAAAAAAAAAAAGGAGTACCTGTATGTGTTAGTATGGCAGAGGTGCTCAGCAACTCTTTTAGGGTGGGAGGCGCGTGTTTCTCGGTGCAAAATTGGTTCGATGTAATTACTCTTCTGTATTGCTAGCTTATTATTATATATGAGATACTCTCGCGATAACGTTTCCATTCTAGGGTTTCCAGCATAGCGCTTTTCAGAAGATCTGACGGAGATGTGTCACGTCGGTAGGCATTAAATATGAACCTTACAGCCTTTCGCTGTACTGATTTGAGTTTGTCTATGTTAGCCTGAGTGTGCGGATCCCAGGCAGCCGATGCATACTCTATTATTGGTATTACGTCCCTTTTGTATGCAAGTAATTTAGTTTCGCGAGATGCCTTAGCGAGTGCCCGTCTTAAGTAACCTAGCTAGTTTTTTCAGTCTTTTTCTCAATATAAGACAAGTAAATTTTCGGAAGAAGGTAGAAGGTGATATCTGAATGTGGGGAACTTGTTCTCAGTTCACACCTTCTCCTTTTTCCTCCTTCTTCACTTCCTCGTGGAGCCGAGCTCCCCCAGCTGACATTGCTGCTGTGAAGAAGTATGGGTGGAAGCCTCCCCCTGCTGCCTGTCCGTCGTTGGTTGTGTTGTCTTTACTTGAAGGATGGAGACCAGCCTTTTTCTCACACAAACACACTTGACTTTATATACAAGACAGTATATACAATTTACAGTATATACAACGGCTCGGTTGGCAGGACTTAGGTGTGACTGCCGCTTCAATTCGGCAGAGCCGGCCAGTGCATAGCACCACTCCTGCGACCAGAATCAACACCCGGACTCATGCTAGATGTCCTCTCTAGCACTATCCGCTCCGACTTCAACAACCTTCAGCCTTACAACTGGCTTCCGACCTCTCTGCCGTGGACGAGGGGCCACCTTATAAACACTGCGCCATGGTTGCACCGCCCCTGAATCCCTCACAACAAATCACAATCTTTCACACAAACAGAACCCCGCATGTCCAAGATGGTGCCAAACCTCTAGCAACATACCAGCATCAAACAAACAGAACCCTGCATAGCAACCAGCACACCGAAAGGAACATGGAATCCCACAGCACAATCATCCACACTGACAACAAAAAGACAACCCGTGACCAATAAGCTTGGCCTCCACTCTGCCCCTTGCTCACATGTGCTTTTAACAAGAAGAAGAAGAAGAAGAAAGCGTTTAATGAGAGGAAAGGAGGAGATGTCGGCCTGGAGAGTGTCTCTGGTCTGCTACTCCTCACAGGGGTAAGGGGAAAAGGGATAAATAGAGATAGAGGGAGGTATGAGAGGTGACGATAAAGTACAAGGAGTCACTATACAAGTTTTATAAGCGGATGTGCACCATGAGCAGTAGTCTTTACAGCACAGTATTAGAGACAGACATCTAAACCTGTGTCGCACAAGAAATTAAAAAGGGCCTTGAAGTTGCGCTGGGCGTGGTCCGTGTGCTTCCATGCACCTAAAAGTTTCTCCTCCGAAAAGGGCCGGGAGTCCAAACCGTCTACCACGCACCGGAGTGTTCTCCTTCCGGCCGAATATTGAGGGCACATGCAGAGGATATGGTGTATAGTCTCTGATGTGTGACACACGCGGCAATCGGGACTCTCTTCCTGCGAGTATACGCAACACCCAACCATAGCCTGTGCAACAGCGTCTCTTGATCTCGGCGTAGCCGGACTGGAAGACGAAAGCACACGCCGGCGTCAAGTCTATGAAGGCGCTCTTGTCGAAGGTCAGGGTCATCCCACAGTTGCGTCATTGAGGCTTTCGTGGAGCTGGAGAGCAAGGCATTGACATCGTGTCGTGAAAAATGGATAGCAGTCAGTTGGCCGGTGATATTTGCCAATTTCGCTTCTGCGCCAGCTTGGTCATTCCCAGTGATCCCACAGTGGCTGGGAATCCACTGCAATGCAATGTTGCGTCCGTATTGAGAAGCCTCAGTAAGGAGGCTCATGATCTCACTAACAAGAGGACCATAAGCGGCTCCTTGCTTCATGTAGTTCATTATTAGTTGAAGTGCCGACCGAGAATCTGGAAATAATGTCCACTCCGCAGGACTTTGTTGTAGAATATAGCGTACAGCTTCTCGGACACCGGTCAGTTCAGCAGCAGTAGGCGATGTATGATGCGCTATCTTGAAGCGTTGCGTCATGCCCATGGCAGGTATCGCGAAAGCTGCTGCCGAAGATGTCTGTGTCACAGAGCCATCAGTAAAAATATGCACCGCATGCCCGTACATATACGCAACATACGACAATGCAAAATACTTGAGTCCATCAGCTGGCAGGTTTGATTTCTTAGTAATTCCAGGGATCAATAATCGTACGATCGGCTTTGGCATCGTCCATAGTGGTTTGTCGGGCGTGACTAGCGGTGTATAATTTGATGGCAGCAGATCTTGCCGCAGCAGCACCGCCTTCGAGTATGCAGCGTTAGGCCGCCTGCTAGGAATTCCGGCAAGTGGATGGTCTCTGTGTCTGGTTAGTAACCTCAGGTGCACTCGCAGTGGTTCTTGTTGAAGGTAGATGCGAGCTGGACGGGCACGTGCTTCTGCAATAGTGCCCCACGTGGAAGTACATCGAGGTACACCAAGGCAAATTCTTAAGGCACGAGCCTGAGCAGCTTCGAGTGTACGGATAGCATATGCACTCATACGAGAAAGTACAGGGGCACTGTAGCGGAGGTATCCAATGAAGAGTGCCTGGTACAGCTGCAAAAGTGATGATTTAGATGGCCCCCACGATTTTCCAGACATGTGCCGAATTACTTGGACAAAGCTGTCTAGTTTCTTTCTCGCTGCTGTGGTGTGTTTCGACCAAGACAAATCACAGTCGATGATAACTCCAAGGAACTTGTAGTGTGTTACTGAATTGCGATTCTTTTCCCATCAATATCAATGGCCTGCTCTTAACAAAGACGCTCCACGGGGTGCGATGGTGCCAGACCGATTCCCAGTTACCAGCTAGCCTGTTCCCAGCTGTACAATGAATTGCAACAATGGTCACCTCCTGCCCCACATGTTCGCCACGTGGCTGTGCGCCTTCTCCGGCGCGTACTCGACCATCTCGGACTACCGTAATTTCCGTCTTTTTCCGACGACCTTTACAAGATGCATATATGTTCGTTCCATCTCAAATCAGATGTGATGGCCAAGGTACGTATACTGCGAGACAAATGACAAGGAGTGATTGCCTAGGTTGTATTGGAATTTTAATGGGTCTTTTTTGCGGGTTATGGTCATCGCCACAGTTTTCTTCGGGTTAATGATCATTTGCCATTTTGCGCACCAATCTTGAATTTTATATATATAAAAAGTTGTTTAAAAGAACCTGGTCGCTGGAAGCATTAACTACTTGATAAAGCACGTAGTCATCTGCGGAATAAAGCATTATCTTTACTGGAATATCACTGGCGCTATCGTTAATAAAAACCAAAAAGAAAAGAGGCCCGAGTACGGATCCCTGAGGTATGTCGGACTGAACCGGCGCGGACGCAAAGCAAAGCAAAGTTTGTTATTTTGTGAAGAACTGCAGCCTGCGAAAGTCTGGCGTTTCTTCCCCGCCACGGTGGTCTAGTGGCTACTCGGCTGCTGATCCGAGGGTCGCGGGATAGAATCCCGGCCGCGGCGGCTGCATTACAGTGGAGGTGAAATGTTGACGCCCATGTACTGTTCGATGTCGGTGCACGTTGAAGAACCCCACGTGGTAAAAATTTCCGGAGCCCTCCACTGCAGCGTCTCTCATAATCATAGCTGGTTTTGGGACTTAAAACCCCAGAAATCAATCAGTCAATCAATCTGACGTTTCTTCCTCGTGAAAGCGAGGCTCGCTGCAGAAAGAGCGCCATAAATCACGTGCGAGCGCAACGTTCGGCGGTAGATTCGAAATGTACGGGCTGTCAAAACTCGTGGCCGCATAGGCTGTGTCGATGAATAGGCTTCTTCTTGCGCCGAACGAAAAGCAAAATATAACGCTGAGTCCTGCCTGTGCAGATCGTCGAGGCTTTCTAGCCAGAGGGGGTAAAATAGCATAAATACTAACACACCGTACATTTCGAACTGACCGCCGCGATCTTTGCCACACGTCACCAGCGGCGTTTGCATTTGCACGTGACTTCCGGCGCTCCTCAGGCGCTCAGTTTCGTTTCGGTGAGGAAAAAAGCCCAGGTTTCCTCGCGCTACAGGGCTCTAGACAATGAAATTTTCGTTGTTCTGAAAGCTGATATAGCATCGTCATCTACGCGGCTAAAAACTCCCCATGGAGAATAGCCACCGAAAGTTTACAATTAGAAAGATAATTACCAAATATCAATTAAACAGTTAATTAATTACAACTTTCGTGAGACTTCTTGATGTCCGTCTGAGCTTACAGTTTCTTTCCGAAGCGGTTTTCATTTGTTCTCTAACAGCCAATTTTTAAGAATTTTTAAAAGTGCTACCTGAAACACCTTGCATATATGTCGTGTCATGGCATAGAGCAAAATTTACTGCTCACGAGTATATGAGAAGAAGCCTGTAATGTTTTATTTCTAGCTCGAAAATATTTCATCTGAGTCTTTTCATTTTTTCTAAGGTAGTTCATACTTTACTCTAATGCACTGGAACATGCTGGTCTGAAATCTGGCTACACTGTTGATGTATACTATGCTGCCTACAGACGCTAGAAAAGGCAGAAGCAGAGCGCCCGCTTTGGCTGTGAAGCTCTCCTTCTGCAGGTATGATAACAAGCCGGACGCTTCAGTTTCTTCCAACTTGTCCCCTAATGAACCACTTTGAAAAAAATCTATAGGTACAATGCGCCTTACAATTGAATACAATGAAACCTGCTAAAATCACCTTTAAATTGTCAAATAACTTAGTTTGCGCGCGCTATATTTGGCATTCTGGCAAACTGGCGTTCTAAGCTGCGTCAGGAAAACTCGCCCACCTGCCTTTTACAGTTGCGCTGCTCATGGTAGCGAGTTTAAATATATCGGAAAGCAGCAAACGTAAGGATTTAGCTTTAGCGTTAACGTTACGGTAAAACTGGGTGCACTTCGTGGCACAAACTAGCTTTTTAGTATAGTGAAAGAGAGCAAAACGCTAACGCTAACGCAAAGGCATATACGGCGCCATCTGTACATCTTAAAACAAAAACTATTATTGAATCCTCGAGTGCGCCACAAAGTCATTGAGCCACTTTCGTGTAAGTGTGTTATTAGTGGTGTGCGGACCGACCCGGAAAACATCGCTTCGTTTTAAAATGCCGCCACCGATTCTCCTTTTTGACCCGTACTGCCTGTCACTTGGGATGACGTAGGAGTGCTTAATTTATGCTTTGGAAACCAGAGGAGCAACGCAGGCAGTTCGTGTACTCGAGGGGAGGCCTCCCTAACGTCGAGGCTATGCCCGACGAGACAATTTTGCCGACAATTCCATTTTTAGAAGGCGGATTTTCCACTTGTCATCAGTGCCCCGGAGCATACGCAAAATTTCTCGAGTGCCCAGGGAGTGCGCACCTCCGCCTATAAGGCGCTGTACGTGCATGTGCCTGCGAAGGCTGGCTTATCCAAATCGCCTTTGTGGCTGAAAGAATACTTCGCCAGACATTACGCTGTCATTTGAAGCATTAGTAATACGCACCGTACGCTACTCGCCTCGGCTTGACTTTGGCTAGCTCGAAACAGCCGATGTACAAAAAAAAAAAAAAAAAAAACGCCCCGGTGGTAGTGCCGCCATCTCGATGCAACTACCGCAAACGCGAGCAAAGCGAGTGCACTCAGACTTTAAGCCTTGTGCGCCGATTATAAGGAGCGTATATTGAAAAACGCACCATATTGTCGCCAAGTAATACACGGCTGGCGATGCTTAATTAGCCAAACCTAAATCAAATGCGAACATTAGTTGGTAATGAATGAGCTTAACAATGCAGGCCGATGTCTCGACAGATCTGAAGCGAGTGGTCTCACTTCGACTGACGCCGCCATCTTGCCAAACGTACGGGTCCCTTTGCGAGCTTTATAGCGTTGAACGCAGCCCCGTCACGGTGGTCTAGTGGCTATGGTACTCGGCTGCTGATCCGAAGGTCGCGGGATCGAATCCCGGCCGGGGCGGCTGCATTCCGATGGAGGCGAAGTGTTGAGGCCCGTGTGCTGTGCGATGTCAGTGCACGTTGAAGAACCCCAGGTGGTCTAAATTTCCGGAGACCTCCACTCCGGCGTCTCTCATAATCAGAGCTGGTATTGGGACGTTAAACCCCACAAATCAGTCAGCGTTGGACGCAATATTCCGAAAATAGCGTAGGAACGTAACGGTTTTGTCTACGTTCTGCGCATGCGCGAAGTGTTGCACGGTAACGTTTAACGCTAAATCTTTACGTTTGCTGCTTTCCGATATACTAAAACTCGCAAGTATCTCCATTCGACCAAGTCGGCTGCTGGCCAGAACTTGGCGAGAAGAAGCAAACATGTAAGAGGTAATCTTGCACGGAGAAGTCAACAGTAAAGTGCAGAAACTGCTGCAACATTGCCGCCTTCCTTGAAACACATGCCCCCCCCCTCCCCCCTTTTTTTTTCGTTCCATACATCGCGCTAGCAAGAAAACAAGAACGCAGTTAGTGAGAACTAGGTTTTCGACCATGGCAGATAGACCGGTCGGGCATCTGCGTGGTATGCTAAATATGACACAAACCTGTATCTTTAATAATAAAGCCATATAAGTCTGAAAATATTTTGTGTGTGTTGATGTTCGCTCAAGTTATAGTGAAATGTAGGAAAGTGCTGGTCTGCGCTGGTCTTGTGGTTCTGTGTTTGTGTCGTCGTTCAGTGTGCGCTATCTACAATAATGAATCCAAACCAACTAGCCCGCCTTTCCGTCTTGTTGTAGGAAAGTAATTTTTAATGTGACTTTTCCATAATGCATGCAATAGAATGTTAAATTTCCCGATATATTTAGCTTACATAAGCTTGTATAACCAGCCCTAAGACTTCCAAAAATATTTAAAGGGGCTATAGAGGTAAAATTCATATTTCACCGTCGAGTGTGGCTTCGCGGCAGAGAAAGAGAGAAGAAGAGAAGGAGAGAATACCCCCATAGATGGTCGGCTTACTCATGACAGTGCGGATTTTTCTAAAAACGGTTGGTTTGCGGAGTAACTGTTTTCTCTATCCAGGCCGGTTACTAGCGGAAATATACATGTATTGTCGTTTCTAATACTTCGAAAGTTCGGAAATATTAAATTCATGCCGAAGCGAATTGGAACAATGTAATACTTGTTCGGTCATTCAGAGTGCTCGGATATTTGCAACAGCCTACAGAAGTGGCCTAAATAAATAAAAACAATCGCTTTTTTTTGCGTGCTAAGGTTTTGCGGACCACCACAAATGACTTCGCGGACCTTCGCTGCTTCGGACTGTGGAGGTGTCACTGTTTCGGACGCGGTTATGTGAGCTCAGCAGTTCGACACGATATACCTTTCAGACGTCGCCTACACCTATACGTCTATGCCCACTGCATGGCACAGGTCTCGCCCATACTTCTCCACTTAACCCAATTCTACGCTAACTGTGGCCGCGTTATCCCACAAACTTCTTAATCCCATCTACCCACCTAACCAGCGCATCTATTCTTTTCTTTGCCAGTCGGATGCGTCCGATACGGCCGCTCACTACCCTCTCCGTCGACTCTTTCCCGTCGGCTAGCGCTCGCACCTGCTTCACGGTCGGAGGGGGAGAGTAACCCCTATGTGGCGCCTCATGGACGCTGTCGGAATAAGTAATTTTTTTTTTGATAAGTTGTACCTTATGCGGCGGGGCGGCGGTTTGAAACCCACTTGATTGCCATGCTAGGCTGTCACACTGGCTGTTCGCCAGTGTGACAGCCTAGCATGCCAGCGCGACGTTTGCTGGTGGCGCGCCTGTGGTAGCCGATAGCGTGTGTGATAACCGATAACGTTTTAGGGGCGAAGCTCCTTCGTGCGTCCCCGATGTATGTAGTTGTAGGTAGCCACCTCTCGTTTAGTTCTTGGAATGTCCGCTAGATGGCGGTACTTGTATATGAGCGATGGTGGAACAAGGAAATCCGGGAAGCGATCGAAAAGCGACGTAAAGCATCAAGGGAGCACAGGCAGGCAAAAAGGGAGAAGCGGCCGCAAGTCGAAGTCACGGAAAGATGGGATATATATTTAGAGAAAAAATCTATTGTACAGAAATTGGTCGAGGCAAAAATTAAAGGTGAAAGCGAACGCTGGGTGACAGAAATTCATGACAAAAGGAAGGCCGCGCCTAGGATATTTTGGAACCACATAAAAGCGCTAGGTAAAAAGTCTGCCACATTGCAACAGCATATTGTTGATGAAAGAGGACATCAATTGGAAGGGTACGAAGCGTTGGGTTACATACAGAAGGTAACAGCCGGTTCGTTTAAAAAGATCGTCCAAGAGATTCCCCCAGTGGATAAAACCATGACGGATAACGAAACTAAGGAAGAGCTAGAACTTGAGAATTTCAACTGGAAGAAGGCCGAAGGAAAAATTCCAAAGCGCACTGCCCTGGGTTTAGATGGGGTCCCCGTTAGCCTCATTAACGAATTAGGACAGAACACTAAAGAAGCACTATTGAAAGCCGTAGAAAAATGCTTACAGAAGAGGCAAATACCGGACAGTTGGCGAAAAAGCAGAATGAACTTAATCTATAAAGGCAAGGGGGAAAAGAACAACATTCGCTCGTATAGACCGCTAACCATTACATCGGTACTATACAGGATGGCTATGCAAGCAGTAAAATTAAAAATAGAAGCCTGGGCAGAACGTAACAATATTTTGGGAGAACTTCAGAATGGATTTCGAGTAGACAGGCGTTTAGACGATAACCTATTTGTTCTTACTCAGTGTATAGAAATATCTAAAATAGAAAGGAGGCCGTTGTATGTGGCTTTTCTAGACATCACTGGGGCGTATGACAATGTTAATCAGGAAATATTGTGGGAAATTTTGGAAGGAATGGGCATAGGCGACGATTGTGTACAGCTTTTGAGGGAAATATATCGAGAAAATACAGTTTGCATAGAATGGGAAGGAATCAGTAGCAGAAAGAACGTTGATATTAGCAAGGGGCTGAGACAGGGATGTCCTTTGTCGCCGCTGTTATTCATGCTGTACATGGTTAGAATGGAAAAAGCGCTAGGAGATAGCAACATTGGTTTTAATCTGTCACACAAACAGGGCGGCGTGATGATTGAGCAGATGCTTCCGGGTTTATTTTATGCTGATGATATTGTCTTATTCGCGGACAGTCGAGATGATATACAACGGCTGGTGAATATATGCGGGAAGGAAGGCGAGGCTCTAGGACTAGGATTTAGTGTAACAAAATGCGGATTGATGGTATTCAATGATCCCAACGACCAGGCGGTATCCATACAGGGCCAAGAAATACCGAGAGTAAGCGAATACAAGTACCTTGGCGTATGGGTTAATGAGGGTGATATATACATGAAGGTACACGAAAAAGCCTTGGCAGCAAAGGGAAAAAGGAACGCAGCAATAATGAAGCACAGAGCGTTATGGGGACACAATAGGTACGAGGTGCTTAGGGGTCTGTGGAAAGGGGTAATGGTACCGGGGCTTACGTTTGGGAACTCAGTGGTGTGCATGAGGCCAGAGATACAATCAGGAATGGATGTGAATCAAAGAACTGTGGGACGCCTCGCGTTGGGTGCTCACGGGAAAACGACAAACGAGGCTGTAAAGGGCGATATGGGATGGGCGAGTTTTGAGGCAAGGGAAGCGCAGAGCAAAATAAGGTTTGAAGAAAGGCTAAGGAATATGAAAGAGAGTAGGTGGGCAGTGAAGGTGTTCCGCTATTTATATAGAAAGAGCGTTGACACGCAGTGGAGAAAGAGAACTAGGAGGCTCACCAGTAAATATACGGCTGTAAGAGAACTGACAACAAAGAGCGTAAAGGGAAAAGTCAGAGAGGCGGAGAAGATTTACTGGAGAGCAGCGATGGAAAAAAAGCCGACTCTGAATAACTACCGAGAGTGCAAAAACGAAATAAAGAGGGCAGGCATTTTATGATAATTCAAGAGGAAGCGCTTATTGTTTGAAGCGAGATCGGGCTGCCTTAGAACGCGTATTTATAAAGCGAAATTCAGTAAAGAAGAAGAAAAATGCACATGCTGTGAGGAAGATAGGGAAACGACGGAGCATGTTCTGATTGAATGCGGAAATATCCGCCCAGGTGTACGTTTGGGCACCAGCCTACAGGAAGCCTTGGGTTTTAGGGCGAACAACGGGAAGCTGAACATAGCCGCGACTGAAATAAGTAAGAGACGGTTAGAATACTGGTGGCAGAAAACTAGAGAGAACGGACAAAAATAATTATAGAGAAAAATAAGGGCCTTCTGCCATAAGGGGCAGGGAACTGGGCTATGAATTTCCGTTTTTTCTATAGTATGATCGATTTGATTGAAGTAAATTTAAAAGGCATGAGGAAAATTTAAAGAGAGAGAGAAAAAAAAAGTGCTTAAATCTTCTTACGAGCCTGGTGGCGCACATGTCACCGCCCCGCTACAAAGGGGACGCTCATAGCATCCATCCATCCATCCGCTGGAGGTGCCGCTGCTCTCCGATTAGCTGCTGCGCGGGGCTGCGCCGGGAGCTCTCCTCTCATTCTCCTGGATCGTCGCCGTACGCGTCGGATCGCGCTTCATGGACCATGGACGAAGAGAGAAAATTCCGAACGTTGTGTCCGAAGCGCGGAATCGAACCAGGGACCCCTCGCTTCCGAACGCGCGGCGCTAGCCACTACGCCACGAAGCGCACATGGACACATGCACCACGATGACAGTAAACACCCAATATTAACGAAAGACTGCGCGTTTTTAACCCGTTTGTGCTAGCGCGTTACGACCCGTGTAAGAAGATGGTGTAAGACGCTGAGGCCTCTCCGCCTTTTACTCGCTCAGTAGTCATGTGATGGCGTCGGCAAACGCGGTGCACGTTCCGGCCTGTGTAAGGGGCTGCGTGAGACGTCTTTACACGATGATCGACTGGGCGAATTGCACGGAAGATTCACGGTTTACCGATGATTCCCTCCGGAGCTTCGCCCACTCATCATCATTCACCCCGTGGATATGCTGCGATTTTTTTCTGCTGCAGCGAAGACACATTTTCTGCTATTTGGACACCACCATCTACACGCGCAAAATGAGTTTCGTCAATGAGGCGTCTGGAAACACGAACGTTACAACGTACAGTGCTTGATATGTTAAGCGGTAAGTAGTCGTCAGCGGAACGACTACAGTGCGACTTGCGAATAAAGCTACCGTAGGATGCCTCGATGCCAGAAAGCTATCGATCCTTCAAGCGCCACTCTAGATTATCGCAAACTGAAAAAGCGCCGCGTAGCGCATACAGAACTACCGAGGAAGAGGTGCGAAGGAAGAAATCTGACAGACGCGTTGTATGGGGATGGTGCACTTGTAACTGGATGGATATTAGGAGCGCCTTTTTATAACGGGCCGGTAGCCCGCGGGCCACCAAGCTCTAGCTTTATTTTTTTTCCTCTACAAACGTTTCTTTTCCCGAACCACACATATTTTCACAACTAATTTTTCTCCTCGCCTACCTATTTTATCTATTATCGTTCCGCTGTGATGTAACAATCTTACCCGAACTACCTTGCGTTTCTTTTTGCTCCATACCCTTGCGCTACCAATACTCTAAGCGCCTTTTACTTATCTCTATTGCCGACATGTTCAGCTTTCCCATTCTATCCCTGAAACCCATGGCCTCCTGCAGGGTAGTGTCCACAGCTACACCTGTGTGGACATCTGTACATTCAATCAAAATATGATCTGTCGTTTCCCTAGCTTTTCCACAGTAGTTACACGTATCCCCTTCTTTATTGAATTTCGCTCTGTAACTTCGGGTTCACAGGCAACCTGACCTTGCTTCAAACAGTAAAGCCTTTGAATTATCGTAAAATTTTTCTCTCTTGATTTCGTCTGTCCCTTTTATGTAGTTGCTCAATGCTGGCTTCTTCTCCATTGCTGCTATCCAATCCGACTTCTCCGCCGCTCTGACCATGCTCTTAACGCTCTTTTTCGTCCCATCCGTTTCGTTACTGGCTGTATACTTACTGGTATGCCTCCTAGTTCTCTTATCCCATTGTGAGTCAACGTTTTTCCTATACAAATATCTGAATGCTTTCGCTGTCTATCTACTTTCTTTCATATTCCTTAATCTCTGTTCGTACCTAATTTTACTCGGAGTTTCACTTACCTCAATGTCAGACCATCCCATATCCCACTCAACAGCCTCATTTGTGGTCTTCCCATGGCCGCCCAATGCGAGACGTCCGACCGTCCTCTGATTCACGTCCAGCCTTGATTGTACCTCTGAGCTCATGCTGGATGGAAGATGGATGGATGCTATGAGCGTCCCCTTTGTAACGGGGCGGTGACATGTGCGCCACCAGGCTCGTAAAAAAATTTCAGAACTTTTCTTTTTTTTCCCTCTCTCTTTAAGTTGTCCTCACGCCTTTTAAATCTTCTTCAATTAAATCGATCATACTATAGCTAAAACGTAAATTCATAGCCCAGTTCTCTGCCCCTTATGGCAGAAAGTCCTTATTTTTCCCTATAATTATTTTTGTCCGTTCTCTCTGTTTTTCTGCCACCATTATTCTAACCGTCTCTTACTTATTTCAACCGCGGGTATGTTCAGCTTTCCATTGCTCTTCCTAAAACCCAGGGCTTCATGTATAGTGCCCAAACGTACAGCTGGGTGGATATTTCCGCATTCAATTAGAACATGCTCCGTCGTTTCCCTATCTTCTTTACTGAATTCTTCTTCTTCTTCTTCTTTACTGAATTTCGCTTTATAACTACGCGTTCTAAGGCAGCCCGATCTCGCTTCAAACAGTAAAGCGCTTCCTCTTGAATTATCATAAAATGCCTCCTTCTTTATTTCGCTTTTGCCCTTTCGGTAGTTATTCAGACATGACAAGAATTTTAATTGTGTCCTGAGGAACTTGGATGTGGGGAACCAGGGTCCCCCCAGATCACGTTGGTGGCTCCGCCCACGATGGGACTGGAAGTCGAAGTTCCGTCGCGATGTCGTGGGCCCTCCGGACGGCCTGGAGTTGAGTGTGGAGATCACTGCTTTTCAGGGATTCCTCCCATTGCTCCTTCGTTATGGGTGGAGAGGTATTAAGAGCTGGGCACAGCCAGAGCATGTGATCAAAAGAACAGGAGTCATGGCCGCATTTGGGGCACGACTGTGAATGATCGGGGTCTATTCTATTAAGAGACCGAGGAGTGGGATACTAACGGGTTTGGAGAAGTCTGAATGTGCTAGCCTGAGGCTTGTTCAATTTGGGGTGGGGGAGTGGAAACTTTTTTCCTGGTTAGACGGTAATGGGAAACAGTTGCACCCACACGGGTAGATACCTGTGGTTCGACTCTGCGCGTCCTATAGGACAAAAACGCTCCGTTGCCGCTGCACTTTTCTCACGCGCATCGCGCATCTGCTCTGAGCCTGGTCTCCGCAAACAAGAGTTAGCCGTCGTTAGGAATGCCCTTTGCAAAAACGGCTACCCTTCACAGCTACTGAGGACTCAACAGTTGCGGTCGTCAGTTGCTTATCCCGAAGTGGTTTGTGAAGAAGCCAGACAAAAACGGGCGGCCGTCCCCTACGCAAAAGGTATCAGTGAAGCTCTTGCAAGGGTGTTTTGCAAATACGGCGTAAAAATTGCTCAAGTGCCAACGAATAGACTAAAGCAGAAGCTAGTGCGCGTGAAGGATCCCTTGGAAAAGTCAAGATTTCCAGATATTATCTACAAGATACCGTGCAAAGATTGTGACGCATCCTACATAGGTGCAACTGGAAATTTTAAAAGGAGAATTCAACAGCACCGGAACGATGTCAGGAAAGGCAATGCAAGCTTGAACGCCTTGGCAGGTCGTCACTTGACGACATCACGACATTGATTGGGATTCCGCAACCATAATCGCGACAGAGAAGCACCCATCGACACGGCTACTTTTAGAATCTTTACATATCCAAACGACTGAAAAGGCGATTAACCGGTCGCGAAGTAATCTCCCCGGGATATACATGCGCACTCTGCGCCACCCAGCTCATAAATAGTTGCGCCCTTTTGCACCCTCTTCATTGTGAACAAGGGACCCCTAGCGGCCCCAAAACGCAATTATTTGTTCGTTTATTTTGAGATAAGGCGAGTGCCTGTTTATTCCTTACCATTGTACTTTGATGATCTTGCTCAGGTGATCATGCTCTGCAATTCTCCCTCGAGTTACTTAGCGAAGCAATGTCATCGGAAAATCTGAGGTTACGGAGGCATTCTCCGTTATAACTCTTATACGAAGTGTGCCCAATCCGTGGCTCTAAATACCTCCTGTAAACACGTAGTGAATAGCATTGGGGGGCTTGTATCTCCCTGTTTTACACACTTCTTCACTGGGATTTTACTGCTCTCTTTATGAAGAACCGTAGCTGCAGCGCCACTGTCTTCAAGTAATTTTCTGTAGTTCTCGTCTGCGCCTTGACTCTGTAAAGCCTTACTGACTGCTGAAGTGTCCTTGTTTTGGACATAGTTTCAAGCTGACACCAGCCCGGTGCACTACCCTGAAGACCATGCAAGTGTTATGCAGTGACACTTGCAACTTTGAGAGGAAGATGTTTCAGACATCCTGGGAAGCGCGTGAGGTATTTAAGTTTTCCAGAACTGACATATGTGCCGATTGGTTAAATTTCGCCCTCGGTAACAGCGCAACACAGGCATGGTCAAAAGTCGAATAGAAATTCACGGGATAGGCACCGATACCGTTCGTGTTGAGCAAGTGAACAGTGGTAAAAATTATATGAGCAAATGAGACTACAGTGTACTTGCGTCGACTTGTAGTTGCCCGCGGATTAGTTCTTAAAGCTATGCGTGTGGTCTGGTTGATTGGAAATTCACTGCGAAAAAGAAAAAAAAGAAAAAAAAGACCATCGCAGTGGTAAAGAATGGTCTCCACTCACTCTTTTCGATCGTTGTCCGCTGTCGCTCTTTTCTGAGCATTTCTCGAAGTTCGATTACTTAGCACTTAGCTGAAGTTAGTTATGTGAAACATTCTATATTTATTTTAGGACATGGCTTCATGGGAAACTTACAGGGCATGCTCACAAACACTAAATAAACGTTACTTCCATGACTTCACCTTTTATATAAATCTGTCCCTTCGCACCTATGTCGAAAATCTCCAATTAAAATCACTAAAGAAAAGTACACCAGTGCCTGTCTGCGCTTGAAGCACTCCCAATCGTGTTTCCTATGACCTGACAATGCCGTATGTACACGGTACCCCAATGTGGACGTTGAGTGGAGCACAAGGCGATTCGTGTCCGAAAGAGAAGAGACGTTTCTGTGGGACCCAGATCGCCTTTCACGAGAGGTGGCCAGGATTCTCTCGTACTAATTGTCGCCACAAGTCGAAGCGTCTTCCTGAGTGCGGCAAAACGTGTACAAAAATTGCTCTTTCCGCGCATCGCGGCCCGTTAGTTGTTCGGCCTCCAGCGAAGGAAGCGTTGGGGAAGTGCCACCACGACAGGCAGCGGGTCCTTGCGGCGGGCCGCAAGAAGATGACCCCCGCGGCGTTTCCGGAGGCAGAGGCGACACCGGATGCGGTTCCATTAGAGGCCGCTGTGCCGACGGGGCCTCACGGGAGCGCCAGTCCGTGCGCCGCAGAGCAGATTACGCGCGCTACACCTGTCGCCGAGAGGTAAGGGGAGTGGAGCCGCCTCCGCTGCTCTTTGCCCGAGGCAGCGCCAGGGAGTCTAGTGTCCCTGTGTATGCGGGAGCATATACGGGGGCACTAGACTATAGTGCAGGGCGGATGGTGCAGAATATCTCTTTCCAGTTAAATGAAGCATGTAGAATGATAAGCGCCAACTGAGACGAGCAGCACGCCAGCGTCTATGGCCAGCCACTGCAGCAAGTGGCAGCGTGTACGTACGCCCCGAGCAGACAATATGTGCCTTCCCCCCCCCCCCCCCCTTTTTTTTTTTTCTTCGGCTGACAAGCGAGCGTTCCCAATAATCTTAAGGTAACCCTTTACGACACACACACACACACACACACACACACACACACACACACACACACACACACACACACACACACACACACACACACACACACACACACACACACGCACGCACGCACGCATGCCTCAAGTGCACTGGGGATTGAATTCCCGCAGCTGATTATGTACGTTGGCTTGGCATGGCATAAAATTAGACACAAACTTTAATTTTACCAATCATATTGATTACGTTAAAAAAAGCAGCCTTCGTTGAAAGAGCTTTCTTTAAATCACATCCTTTTTTTTTTCAGTTCACGCCTGAATAATCTTTGCCTTCATACATAGTCATATCATCTATGGCATTAGTTCCGGGGAAATACATGTATTTGACACACGTCGTCTATACAGCACACCCGGAACCAGGCTATTCACAGTAACACCAGCAGTTCTTTTTGCTTGCTCCTTCAGGCTAACTCCGTTTTTTTTTTTCGTTTCAGGCATGTGTAGCTATCATTTAATTATTTTATTTAAAATACTAAAGAACAGTTTGCATATGAATTAATCGACTCTAGATTGCCTACAAATACATATAAAACTAGGGAATATGAGCTGTTTATCAAAAACAAGGAATATGATAATTTGCCTGCTCACTGCGGTACCTGATTATATGAGGCCTAATTTCATCTCGTTAAGGTACTAGGAAGAAGCAACACACCACCTCGGTTGTGTAGCGGCTATGACACTCGGCTGCTGATCCAAAGGTCGCGGGGTCGAATCCCGGCGAGTGAATTTCAGTGGAGGTGAAATGTTGAGGCCCGTGCACTGTGTGCTGTCAGTGCACGTTAAAGGACCCAAGGTGGTCGAAATTTCCGCAGCCGTTCACTACTGCGTCTCCCGTAATCACACCGTGGTTTTGGGACGTAAGACCCCGGAATTTGTTATTTGTTAGGCAGAAGCGAGAACACGTATGCAAAAGAGATTTTGGAAACGTTTTTGATCAAAAGTAAAGGTATAGCCTGTGTGAGTGACGCCTCTCTATTAACCCGCAGGCCAGAAACGTCTTTGATGGGGAATAAAGTGCTTTAGCACATACTGTGTCGTACGTGCCTGCGCAGTTGGTCATTCCGGGAATTACATACTTTGTGAAGCTCTCGTTGGCAGTATGCGCTCGATATTTACGGTTCTCTCGTTTTGTGGTGTCCGTTTTCAGTTCTCATGCATTTAATGTTCCTTTACAATAGAATGAATCAACTGATCCCTCAAGGCATCCTAATCCACTAGGTTCGCCCGTAATGGCAACTTTCTACGGTCTAACACGGGCTACGGCAAAATGCCATTCTCATTCTCGGTGATTAAAATTAGGAAATGGCTTAGCCTATATATTTAAGTCATAGTTATTCGCTTGCTTTCCAACGTGAACTTAGAAGTTTAGTTTGCATAACTAGCTTGTTTGGTATAATTACAGTGTATGTAAAGTATGTATGCGATTTGTTACGAATGACTTCGTACATTTTAGATTGATGATGAGCTTGTAACTTTTTGCCCCGCCACGGTGGTCTAGTGGTTATGGTACTCGGCTGCTGATCCGAGGGTCGCGGGATCGAATCCCGGCCGCGGCGGCTGCATTTCGATGGAGGCGAAATGTTGAGGCCCGTGTGCTGTGCGATGTCAGTGCACGTTAAAGAACCCCAGGTGGTCGAAATTTCCGGAGCCCTCCACTACGGCGTCTCTCATAATCAGAGCTGGTTTTGGGACGTTAAACCCCACAAATCAATCAATCAATCAAGCTTGTAACTTTCACTTACATGTATCATTCCTTTGCATAGCATTGAATGTGTTTTCTCTACTAGTGCATCCACTATTTACTAAATTGTATATTTTGATATTTGAATTAATGCGTCAATTAACTATCGACTATCGTGTATCATTGTTTTTGTTAACCGAAGGCCCCCTGCAGTCATCAGACTTCTCCCAATGTTTGCATACTACTCAGACTTTGCAGGCAGGCAGGCAGGCAGGCAGGCAGGGCAGGGCAGGGCAGGCAGGGCAGGCAGGCAGGGCAGGCAGGCAGGGCAGGGCAGGCAAGGCAAGGCAAGGCAAGGCAGGCAGGGCAGGGCAGGGCAAGGCAGGCAAGGCAGGGAAAGGCAGGGCAAGGCAAGACAGGGTAAGGCGAGGCAAGGCAGGGCAAGGCAGGGCAGGGCAGGGCAGGCCAAGGCAAGGCAGGCAGGGCAAGGCAGGGCAGGTAATCATCTTGTTTGGAATTCTTAACTCAGGCTTCTCATTACAAGAAAGTGGTGACGTGGCCAAGCAAAATACTAAATATTACTTTAGTTGTGCACGAATGAATTATGACATACATTAGTTATCGTCACCGGAAAAAGATTGTGCTTGGTACGGTAAATATTGGTGCTCCATTATATAAATTCCCTTGTACTCCCTGTTACCGCATACTGTAGGCGGCTCTGTCTTCTGTTGTGCTATTATAAGCTGAATGGCTACAAGTTCCGCGGTTGATACCTAAGCGACAAGCATGGAAGTGACAATATGCATATTTATCAGCGCGTTATATCTGCGCCGATTGTTGTCACGAATGAAACAAATACACAAAACGAAAAGAAAGGGAATGACAAGGGCAATAATAGCCAACGGGTGCCGCCTTTGCCGGCAAGAGTCGCGCGCACCTCAGGCAATGACGTAATTAGGCGACAACGTATTTGGTTCCGCGGTGGCGGCACACCGGAGTCCGCTTTTGGGGTCCCGTTGTCCAGTTCAGGGGCGTGCGGGAAGCGGCACTCCCCTCGGGAACAACCTCCGCTTTGGGCGCCGATAGCGGAGCGCTCCTTTCGGCTCTCTTGTCCACAGCGGCGTGCACGGGGATCAGCTTTTAGTGAGCGTTGGTTAAAAGAGACGCTTCTTCCACCCCGGAGCCATTCGTTTTCCCCCCTTCCCACTTTCCCGTCTACTTCCGGTTCTCGGGCGAGCGTGCCGGAAGTGCTAGTGAGTCACGCCACTTCCGGTCCTTCTTCCTCTCTCACATCGACGGCGTGCTTTTTGGAATTGTTCGTGGCCATTCATTGCGCTTGTTTAAAAGTCTATCGGTCTTGTTCGGTTGTTCTTTTTCCTCTTCCTCTTTCGGTCGTTGTTCTCCCTGGCGGTGCTGATGGCTGGCACCGTGGTTAGCACAAAAAAAAAAAAGAAAAAAATGTTGGGGTATGAAAAAGGGTGGGGGTGGGAGGGGGCTAGAGACAGGCAGCGTGTGCCAGAAAGAACTTCATCTCTGTGCAGGGGCCCTTTTTGCCCAAAGTTCACTCAGCCTGAAATGTGGCCCGGTAGTGAACGGGCGCGTCGAAAGCGGTGCTGCTGAAAGCCCCCAGAGCATAAGGCGAATCCAGGCAAGCGATTCTGCTGCAAAGCGTTCGAGGAGGAGCCATCATCACGAGGCAGATATGATCTTTGAAATACCGCTATGACTGAGTAAACTCGGGGTTATCATGTGTACTTGTCATGGTATCCTGAATATAAATTGACTTAATGGAGTGAACTATGGCAGTTAATGTGTGCAAGACATAGAAGTTGAAAGTTTGCGTTTTTTTTTTTTTTAATGTGTGACGCACTCAAAAGGCGTATCTGAAGCCATAGCCACGCTGTGATTGTGGAGTGGCTGCAACTGTAAACTCGGAACGTAACTTCGATCTAGGAGGCGTGAATTATCTTTAGTTAAGACGTTAGATGGTTCTTTATTTTGGTTATGCTATTATCCGGATAAGCATGCTGATAAGAGACAGGGGTTATTTTTTGGTCTATGTTTTCTTCTTTTTCTTAATGTTAAGGGCAATTACAGAAATGTACGGGGTTCGTCTCTCGAATGAGTCGGTATATTTTATTTACAGTCGGTTTTACTTAATATGGTTATATTCAATTACGGTTTCCGGCTTCGCTGTCGTTCAGCGTGTCACATCATGTGCTGTGTTCGAAGAATATTCTCGGCCATACTTACTAAATTCGTCTGCTGAGCAAGTTCCGAATCGTTCACCACTGACTGCCCCGAATTTCCCATTGCATTCTGCTCCTTTTTCCTGATTTGTAAAGACCTCTTCACTGCGGTTGTAGTCTTTATGTGGAGAAGCGGTCTTCTTCTTCTTATTCTTCCTTTTTTTTTTTTTTTTTGTGAACAAAATGTAATGACGGGGATCGTGGCGTTTCCAGAGAAGGGCACGCAGTCAAGGTGTTCTCGGTAATACAATCTCACGTGATTCAGGGAAAAACCCTCTCTCGCTGTGGCTGTTGAAGATTGCTGGGTCGAACTCCACTACCACTGGAAGAGCTCTTCCTATGTTCTTCCGGTGCTCTTCAATGCTCTTCCTATGGAAGTGAAGCTATCTCAGCGCAAGTGGAAACTGCTAGAGCTCCGCAAGACTTCTGTATTGCGTACATTTATTCAATATAAGCGTCCACTTTGTGTCTATAACGGAACAGCCATTCGATAGACGAATAGCGAACGACACAGAAGAAGCATGTCGTTCAAAGCACTCGGAATTTCACCAATCAGAACGGCCATAGAAGTCTTCTAACACGTTATCACTCGTGCTAACTACGAATATGTCAATGAAATATATATTGGAAATAAGTCTGGTAGATGTGTGCGGTGTTATCAACCGGATTGTGGGCAGTTCGTCTCCTCTTGAGATTAACGATAAGTGATTACGCAGCTAATACGGGCCCTTTATACACTGTTCAGCATTGTAGTTGTACATTTACACATAACATCGGCGAATGTTCATGGAGCTTCGTATTCAAGTTCATAAAGCATTAAGAGTACGTGTTGCATGGGTAGTTTGTTCTTATCTGCAGTTTTAACAGGCGTGTACCTTAAGACGGTGAACACAGAACGCGCGTTAAATCTGAGCTATGTTTTATTCAAAATATACACACGGTAACCAAACAAAGAAAAATGTGCTCATACGGCATCTCTCGTATGTGGCAAGGAACGCTACAAGCATTCCAACCAACGTATCGAATTGAAAAGCTTTTAGTTCCAGTTTCTGTTCTTGTTCGGCGAAGACTTCATTCCCCGCTTCAACTTTGCACTGAGATAGCATCTGTTCGAACAGGTTTTAACTCGTACATATTCACTTGCGGTGCTATCACACAGAAACAACATAACTTTTAGTGTTTATTTTCCGTGAACCACAAACGGATAATATATTTACATAAATGAAGTGAAAATTTGGGCGACTAGGTGTAAGTTGACGATTTTAAAGCACAAGAAAACAGTACAAGGAAATCGCGGGCTGCCACACTCACGGTCGCTACGGGCAGTGCTGAAAGAACGCATTCGTCCCCTATTTTTTATGCTAGTAGACCAAAAAGACAAATTCAATGAACTTAATGCGCGTGCTCTGCGTTAAATGTACTCCACTCCACTAATATACACGATCAACACGCCAAAATGGATACCGTTATGAATATAACCGCTGGTTCATGAGGCGTAAGGGCATTTAGATTAACTTATGAACTATGTGCTAGAGACAGCGCACGCTGGCTTTGAAGATAATTTCACATGGTCTTCTTAAGACCGCTGGAAGCAAGCTACAAGATACGCAGTTTTCCTTAGCACGCATTTACTTCCGCTAACCTATTACTGTGAATTTAAAACAGGCCGCTTGGCACAAGTAAATCTTTATTTAAGCCACAATATATTTTCATTTTCATTATCGGGAAACTATTTGATGAACTTCAATCACTGACGAGGGCAAATGAACGTGCCCACTTTCCTGCGTAGAAAATGCATGGACAAGAAGCTCTAGATAGTTGAACGAATCTGAACAAATTTTTTTTTTCATTTCGGTTTCGCATAAGAACGAGAAAAAAAATCGTAACTCTCCGATTAACTTTCGATTCACACAAAAATAGCGTTCTTTTTTAATTTTCTGTTCAGTTTGTTTCGATACCCTGGATCCAGCTCAAGGGTTCGTCCTCGGTTGCCCTAGAGTAAGGCCTGAATAGTACCTGCGCTGCCTTCAGCAACGTCGTGAAGAAAACAATTTCTGTTGAAAACCTTAATTCAAACAACCCTCGTCCCAGCGGGCTACGTCGAGAAGCACAGGTCGTATAGCTAGTATTCGATTTTTATAGCATCCTTATAAACAAAGCGGGATCACGGTTCGCCGCAATAGACGGAACCATCGCTTAATGGCGATGGCGTCCGCCGTGTTAAAATGCCGACAGCCCGTAATCAGCCCCGCAAGTGAATTATTATGCATTCACGAGAGGGGTATAGGTCTGAATCTCCGTCACCTGTTGCGTGAGTGCGAAGGACTAAATGCGCTCCAGTACATACGTTCCGCGCTAAGAAGGCGGCGTCGTTTCAGGTTGGATCCGACCACGGACAAACGTCAGAGACATTTAGTTGACCGTGCGAAGTTTCCGTAGCGTACCATTCTCAAGCCCTTTCTCTCTGTCCACTTTTCCAAGTAGGCCTCGCGTCTATTCATTGTTTAAATAAAACATTCCCACTCTTGTAAACCGGCAAAATGAGCCTCTATCTCTCTCTCTTCTCTTTCTTTATTTTTTTTTTTACTGGTTAACCTTCCTATTCTCCAGCCAGACGTAGCGCAAGCACTACACAGAATGTCTTAACATAATTGTTGGTGGGCTAGTTGATTCAAACCTTTGAACAGAACTGGTAACAAAATACGAGACAGCGAAGATTACAATAAAACAAAGGACGAGCGCTACTCTAACCTGATATAACATCAGGTTAGATGTCGTGACCTATCGGTCGTGTTTGTCCTAAACATTCGTACACTCCCATGCCAATTTTGGCGCATACCTGGTGAAGAAGACGCGAGTTAGAGGCTCTGGTACTATTACCGGTGAGACAACGCCCGACAGTCACATTCCACTACGCGTGGGCCAGTTAATGCCCTTGCCTTAATAGTCACAAAACAGATTTAATATCGATGTTTTTCAACATACGTCAAGCTATTATAGACGATGCACTTGTATGAAGTTGAGAAATGCCTCGTTTGTTTTTTCTTCCACAAAAGCTGTTTCTTACACATACACACAGCAGCTGCATACCAAGTCTTGCCACTTATAGGTTGCATGGGCAACAGTTTCTTATTATGCGTGAAGCTATATGAAACAGTGCTTTATAAGCTGTAAAAGTGTAATTTTGTTCTGGAATGCTTATTATTATTTTATTATTTTAATTATTATTTTAATTTTTGCAATATAAAATACCTGGCTGTATCGTGTCGTGAGGAAGCATATTTTTGACGATATATAGTCATACGCTACGCCAAAGTGTTGATACAACCGCGTCCTCAAAAGTATATTTAAAAAGATAATTGTGTGCCAGAAAATTACTGATACCAGCTTTCAGCTAGATGTATATTTGCTGCCTTTCTAGATCTAGTTCAATGAATCGTGACTCCTTGCTTCATCGAGTTTTAGGCAAATAAAAGTTGTTCTTCATATGGTGTTATCTGTCTATGCAAAGTAGACATTCTTGTTACGCGCTGCGGTATAGTTTAATGGTTACGACATTGAGAAAAAAAAAAGGGTGTGGGAAAGAGAGGCCATCTTCTCGAGGAGAGTATGCTTTCACCACCAGGCGACAACTATGGGTACCTTTCTACCAATTAGAAAAGCCGGTGTGTGCCTCGCGGCACTTAAAATCGAACTCAGCACCTTTCGAATTAGACGCGGACGCATTACCACTTGACCTGTGCTATTACAAAAATTTAAGATGATGCCTTGCACCCTCTCTCTTTTTCTTCACCCTCATTTCTCCCTACCACGGAGTCCTGTCGCCGTATTAGCACAAAAGCCAGGTTTCAAACCGGGATGGCAATGGCAACACGTCCAATACGGTTACTGAACATTCCAAGCAGCGCTCGCGTTCCGCACCAACATGAGCTAAAGCATAATGTTGAGTCAACTACGGATACTAACCAAAGGTTGCTTTCTAACTAGCTTAACAATATCATTTGTCGAGCTGCCTGCATATGCATCCACGACTAACTTTTTGCGAATACTTCATGTGACTTTAACCGTGTGGCGTTCATCGTAGTTAGGAACTTTGACATGTTAGCATTTAGGTTGAAAATGATTGTCTACCCGTGCTATTTAATACAATCATTATGAAATAACACACACACACACACACACACACACACACACACACACACACACACACACACACACACACACACACACACACACACACACACCGTTGGCTACGAGATCGAACACAGTCGGCACCTAGCGGAGCACGGACGAGGCTCTTAAGTGTGGACGACTCCTTGCGCCGTCCACGAGGCACCGAGTATTTACATACGCGGGTACGTCATGCATATCCTCTACGATGTTTGTTTCGTGCGCTGTTGCAGCGTTAAATGCTCGCACGTATTCTTATCCTTGTGCACAAATGTATTTGGCTTTACGCTACTGTCCTTGCTCTTTCTTAAGATCACTGAGTGCGTGCATCGAGAGCGGGCTACATCATCGTCGCACCCCCGATTCGGCAAATTATTTTAGTTTAGCACCACATTTCTATGCCCTTCAAAAAAATAGCCCGAACTTTTGCATTCAAAATCACAGTGCTGCCTCTTACTGGGTGTGTTAATAGGAGACAAGGTGGAACATACGTGTGCACTTTACTTCAATGTTACTATAGTTCAGAAACCACATAGTACTGTTTCTTTCTGTAAAGGAATGTAAGTAGAAACAAGTACTAGTAACTCGTCAAAATGGGCACGAGGAAGGTGTTTCTAAACCCTACCTGGGTAACATGAATGCTCTTGGTATCGCAGTGCCTCGTGAGGTGCACCGGAAAAAAGAAAAGTGGAAGTCAAAACTAATTTGATAAGCCACTATTCAAACAAATGAGATTATATATTTGGTACTGGAGAACCATCGCTCTTCCAGAAATTTGTGAAATGTGCGCATGTTCTGGCACACCGTGATTCGGCCCCTTTGCCGCAACTGTGGAATCTCCGGCCTAAAGCCGTCTACATGAGTTCGGGGCATCGTACCGAACATGAATATGAACCACAGCAGGCGCGGTTCATCTTTAACCGAGTCGTTCCTACAGTTCCTCCAATTGCAACACTTTTTATCCCTGTAGACTACAGCAACTATTACTGTCCCGTATACTATTCGGAGGCAAGAAATATTCGACAACAGCGAATAGTGAGTTCTCAAGCCAAATATTAAAGAGTAGCTGATTTGTATTCGAAATACTTAATATTCCAACGGCAACACAAAAATACCCATTTGTGACGCGAAAAACAAATTTCGAATGAACGTTAAGGCGCTTTGTAAAGCGGTCTTTGCTGCAAGAGATATATGCATGAGGAGAAACAACTTTTTCATGCTTGCGTATCAGTGGGAAGCTGAAAAGGAGGAGACGGCATAAAGGAATGGTAGGGTGGTTAACCTGGTTCGCTAGCTGTTCGCTACATTAACCGGTTCGCTGCCTGGCACTGGGGAATGGAGAAGGGAAGGGAAAATTTGAGAGGAGAGAGAATGGTCACCGCGGTGCCACCGACGTTGTATGTGGTCCATGTTCAAAGCTGAAGTTTTCTACAGAAGAATAGTGGTCCTTGGCAATAATCTTTCTTGCGAAGTAAAACACGACAAACAACTTTCTCACAAGCAGACACGAAGCGATCAATTCAGAAAATTCGAGCTGCAGCAGGCGTAAATAACAGCGCGAATTTCACTGACAACCCTGACTGGCTTAGGCTTAATTAAGCGCAAGTATTGCTGAACACTGTAGCAAGTCTCCCAAAATATTTCCTAACAGCTGAAAAACTGCAACTCACACAGCTTTCTTTCTTTCTTTTTCATTTCGACAAGCTTTTGTTTTTTGGTTGTCCATGATATCCTTTATTTTCTTTTTCAATATTACGCCTATTGTCTGTTGTGTGAGGTTTGTCCGTGTTTTCCGTTTCTCCCTGCATCGTACGGTCTCCTCAAGGCTTTCACTGCATTCGCAGTTCATTCTTTTCCTTCCATTTTTCACTGTGTTGATCAATTGCTGATTAAAATGCACGTTAATTAGTTATTTTCATTTTTGCTTTTTTATTTAGATAATGGTGAAGGTATGGTGACAGGACATGCGGATAAAGTGGCAAATACTTACAATTTAGTTAATTAAAATAATGCTATAATTATTGTAACCCATACCTTTTTATCAAGCGTGGACAACCACTGTTATAAAGAACATTTTACGGCATGAACTAAGAATGTATCTTAGGTGCAATTCATTTCGTCAGTCATACTTGTTTTACAGGATTACACGCTTTACAAGCGAAATGAAAATGTAAAAAAAAGCTTTTTTTTTTTTTTACGCCAGGTTGTTATATCGACGAAGGACCGTATGATGATGATATGCCTAACCAGGCTGCGATGGTTGTTGACATAGAGAAACTGCTAGGAGATGCCGTAAAGGTTATGAGGGAAATGCGTGATAAACAAGCCTGCATAGCAGAGCTGTGCACCCTGCGACTGCGCATGCCAAAATGAAGGTCAAGCGTCTGATTTTGTTTCCGGAGTTTCGACGGTGGACGAGCTACTGGCGGGATTCAGTGAAACCTTACTCTCTTATCGCGACGAAGCTTTACCGAGCAAACACTGACGCGACTCTACCTTCGCTCAGCGGCTGCTCTTTTGTTTAGACTCCGCGCTGACCTATGACGAGTCGAGATGAGCAGGGAGTGCAGTCAGCTCGTCTAGGCGTTGTTGACTCGGATACACGCGGTCATACGTTGGGCAACACAGGCGTGGCGTCCTTTCCGTGCCCGCGGGCGAAAGATCGAGCGTGCGGGAGACATCGGATACGCAGCGCTGTACACGGCGAGTAGGCGCGTGCGCGTGCGAACGAATACCCCCCCCCCCCCCCCCCTATCCCCCCTTCCCGTTGCAAAGCAAAAGCTGCTGCCGACTGGCTCGTTTGTTCAGTAGCGGTGGCGACAGCAGCTCCCGTTGTTGACTGCAACGTGAGAAGCGTCCCCTTTGCTGCCTGTCGTCGAGTGCCATCGGGCGCCGTGTTTTTGCAGGCCAAGTTGTTTGCCTTCGAGATGGCCGAGGTGCGTGCTCGCCGCCTACTACGCACTTCAGTGCAGTGGTCAGACAAGAGTGGACCAAGACCCCGCACCGATCGTGCAAGCCCATTGCGCCCCAGCTACCATTCAAGTGTAGATCGCTCCTTGGTGCCGGTGAGGTCTTCCGTAAAGGAGGACCCTTACGCTGTCGTTCGGTGGCGCTGAACGCACGCACTTGAAAATACGTGCATGAGCGTAAAAATATGCTCTGATGAATCAGAACTTACTGTGCCCATTCTTCGACGAAAAATTTAGCCATTGAAGTTGAGCCAAAGCCTATGTTATCGATAATTTATTTTTACATAGTTCTCACATTACATGATCTTTTCGTCTTGGCGTGTGCGGAATGTTTGACAAGATGATGCTCATTATCGCACTCTTACAGTTCTCATAGCATGCACGCCTGTTTCTTCGGTTCCATTTTATAGGAGATGAGAAAGACTTTGGCAATGTGAATAATAAAACTATTGATATTAGTCAGTTACGTACGTGCGGTTCATTCCTCCTCAATAATCAACATTATTATTATTATTATTATTATTATTATTATTATTATTATTATTATTATTATTATTATTATTATTATTATTATTATTATTATTATTATTTTCTTTTCTTTGGAAAATAAGGCTGATTCTCTTTTGCTTATTATCCCTCCCTTTCTCGTTGTCGTGATAGAGCCGCGTCTGTTAAAAAGTGCTTTATCATATTCTATTAATATAGTCCATTATTTCGTGCGTGGTAGGGCTTTACAGAGGTAGGCCTACGCATCAGCCAACCTTTTTCTTCTATAATGCACTGTTTGTGAGAGCTAACCACTCACTGTTTGCTCTCCTATATATGATGTCGACGCGCGCTGTACTGGACTGGAAAGCAAGCACCGGAGTGTGGACGCGCAGCGCGATAGTTACACACGAGGGAGAGAGAAGAAGCATTTGCTGCTAAAAAAACAAACAAACAAAACAGTAGTCCTGGCCGACAATCCAAATGACACTGCGACGAAGTGACGGCAACTGATGCTTGCACGTGCATCTGATGTGCACGTGCAGGGCACAGATTTCAGTGCGAACCGCGAAGGACAGCGAGACGAGCTGATTGCCCTTTTAGAAACGGCCACTAAGGAGTTCCCCTTCGTGTGCGAACAGCAGCACGACAAAATACTATAGTTGTAAAAGTTAGCCGAGTTAGCGTAGAACGCAGTCATATAAAAATTGTAACATGTTCGAATTCAGCAAAGGATCAAGTGCTCATATTGGTATTTTCCCTGTCAAATTGTGTGAGAAATCTCGTAAATCTAGAGAAAGAGAGAGAGAAATAAGAAGGAAAGGCATCTACGTTAACCAGAAGTAGACTTCCGGTTTGTAAATCTGGAATTTATGAACATCCGAAGTAGATAAGCACGGTTATGCAGAATGTTATGCATGAATTCTGGGTAATTTTTACTTGTGCTATTTCAGTGATGACGCTTTCTAATTCACGGGACAAACTGCAAGACATTATCACCGACTTATCAGAACGGTAGGCCTAAAAATTAACATGCAGGAAACCAAAATAATATTCAACTGTCTCGTAAGCGAAGAGTGCTTTGAACTCGGTAATCAGGCTCGGGAAATGGAAAATTCGTCTACTTATATAGATAGGAGGGATCGCAGATCCAAACCATGAAACTGAATTAACTAGAAGAATAAGGATCGGGTAGGGTGGCTTTGGCAGACATTCTCGTGAGTGGCAGTTTGCCATTGTCCTTCAATAGGAAAGTGTATAACGGCTGTATCTTACCGGTATTTACCTATGGGACAGGAACTCATAGCCTCGCGAAAAGGCTTCAGCTAAGGTTGAGGACAACGCAGCCAGTCGTGGAAAGTAAAGTGATAAGTTTAGTGTTAATGAGCAAGTCGGAACCAGGAAGAAGAAGAAGAGTTCATGGGCACGGCATGTAATATGAAAGATAACACACGGTCATTAAGGGACCCGACCTGATTTCAAGAGGAGGAAAATCTGTCAGGAGGCGGCAGAAAGTCAGGTGGACACATGAGATCGAGAAGAGCGAAGATAACGTGGCCGGAGTTAGCACATGACCGGGTTAATAATAAAATGATTGATGGCTTCTGCGGTTTTACGCCCCAAAATCGCGTTACGCCGTAGTGGGGGGCTCCGGTGTAATTTTGTCCACCTGGGGTTCTTTAACGTGCACCTAAATCTAAGTACACGGGTGTTTTTTGCATTTTTTTGTTTGCAGCACAGGTGGAAAGATATGACGACACGTCACCGGGCGCCAAGCACTTCACCGGCCCCGTCAGCGGCGATGAGTCTGCTGGCGACGCGCTCACGATAGAGCGGTTGACCTACACGCTCTGTGAGGTGGTCTCGGCATGGAGTGGCTTTTAAAGTTTTCTGTGTAATTTCCTGCCAAAAGACCTGCTGTTAAAGCACAGATAAATGTCGTGTGGTGTACCTTTTATGCTTCTTCATTGTGAAACAAGACGTAACATTGCAATTTATCGCTAAACAGAGTAAGCGTGAGAGGATGAGACATTTTTAGGACGACTCATATTAACTTAAAAACTACAAAATTCGTTAACGTCTGTTTACAATTCAACGCCACACAAGACTTTACGGTGGTGCACCAAGTTAACTGCCATCACATTTCCCGAGTCGCCAGTCGGTAGATTAGACACCTCTTAAAAGGAATCTGGAGCGAACGCCTTTACTGTCAGATACTTGGCCACACATACATTCTATAATATATGTTTATGCGGCTCTCACCGACAAAGGAAGTATAAGCAACAAGAAACAAATATAGTGGGCTAGTGTATCTGACTACTATCTGTAAAATTCAGTCAAGGTTCGAGAATTCTTGATATATCAAGCCACGAAAAGGGCTTGTGGTTTCTGCTACACGGAACTTTCTCAAAGTGCGCCGTGCGGCAGGTCGCGCCCGAGTACGGAAAAAAAAAAGAAAAAAAGAAAGTGGGTGGTGGGGGGCGAAGCAACGCAACAGCAGGACGCAGGAGTCGAGGAGAAAGGGAGCGCAGTGAGCGTTGGAAGGCGACGCCATTCGCGCGCGGCGAAAGACACAAGCGGCGCCGTCGTCCAGTTTTGCTCCAATCAGGGGGACACGCCGGCTCGCTGATGAGGCACGGCGGAAATGGGGAAACGGGCGCGCGAGAGGAGAGCAGCGCCCTGATTGGGGCGCAGCAGCAAGACGTGCCTCGATCATCGGAATTCCCCAACTTTGCTCATTTATCTAATTGACGCCCGACAGATTGCGTGGCCCGCACTGGGCGCGCTTCTGCCTCGGAGCCTGCTGCTGGCGTCAGCCGTCGACGCTGTAGCGCCCCGGTCCGTGTGGGAAGGGAGTGCATGTCCCTTGCACAACAGCCCTGCACTCATCCCTCCGTTTGGAACGCTCCATTCGCGATGGGAGATGCCGCGACCAAGGCCCAAGTGCGACGGGTAAAAAAAGTAGAGACAAAAACTAACGCAAATATAAAATGAACGGAGAATGCAGCTAGCTTAACCAGGTTGCTCCTGTTTTGTTGCCCTCGGAGAGAAGAGGAAAAGGGGTACAAAGCACAGGAGAAAAAAAAAAAAGGGGGGGGGGGGGCGGAAGACAAAATAGACGCTCACCCTGCTTAGCTTGCTTGATAGCATATTCTGCACGAGTCGCAGAGCTTGAACCAGCTTTGCGCTGGGTAAACGTACTGACAGTCCGGGAGGGAAGGGGGTGCTTGCTTTTGTAGTAGCTGGTTAGCTTGTGTCTTCGTGCGTTGTCTGCTGCGTGTGATCCATGGAACCTCGAGTACGCGCGAACACACGTGCGCACGTGCAGTTACAGTAGCTCACAGACGCACTTCGTTCGATGAGAAATAAAGCTCATGCCGCACATGCACTAAATGAAACATAGAAAGAAGAAATGGGTGTCTTTATAATGGGTACACGATCAGGTAAGATGGAATGATTCACCGACATGCTGTCTCGTTGAAGCACGCAATGCACGCAGTAACCACTTGAGGGTGATTATATACTAAAAAAACGCGGACAATTGCTTCCCGGGTGCTCCAAACGGGGGCTTTTCCGTACGGTTGAATGCGGTAAGGGAAACGGCGTAGAACGCTGACAATAAACATCAGTTAATGTATTCGAAGTTACAGTCGAAGTTTTTTTCTTTTAATTCTCGTGTTTTGCTCTACATATTCGCAGCAGTTATTCGTTCTGCCTTGTTAATAGTCGCTGAGAACTATATCACTGTTTGTTGAGGAACGTGCGCCTTCCGCATCGTATGCCTGCTGAAGGAAAAAAAAAAAACAATTTTTCTCGCATTAGTATATTACCTCTTCGCAATACCTAAAACAGAGTTCTTGCAAATTGAAGACGTTCAGTAAGCTACAAAACGAGAGAGAAGAAAATGCAGGTGGCGACGCCGCTCTGACATCCACGCACCAATAAGAACGACGTCACAGCTTTTTACGGCGTCTGCTAAGGCCTACATAATTATTCACCGACACAAAAATGATATATATTGTGCCTTAAGGAAGCCGGAGGCTTGACGTAGCGTTATTCAGCAGATCTTATTGAGCAAATGTGGACAATGCTGAAGTTTGCAACGTTGTACGCCCACATTTCGGCGCTAAATTAAAGAAAAAATAGTACATTGACCTGCACTTTATCGTCTAATATGAGCGTGAAATTGGAATATTAACGTAGATGGCGTTCCCGAAGAATAATATATTGGTCTAAACCACTACCCCTTAAAGGGTTCCGTTGGACTGCAAAAGAGTTGCGTTGCAGCGGGCGTTATCTGCAACGCGCACGAAGTGCGACCGAAACCGTCAACGGTCGACGAGGGAAGTGGTCTCGCTCTTATGATCAACTAGTACTCATTGCCCAGTGGATTAGGTAGGTTAAGAGCCATTTGATTCCATATGCATGGGCACACGAGTACATATTCACCGCGATTTTTGTGCCACATCTTAGAATCTGTGGAATTGTGTACAGAAGCCAAAGTGCGTGTAAGAGCAGTTTGACAAAAAAAAAAAAAAAAGAATCTGTGATACTTTACGATGCTCAATGAAAAACATTCGCTGAGATTTCTCGTCATAATATTAACAGACGGACAATATAGTCACCTTAATCTTGGCTTTCGAACATCCGACGAACCAAGCATGTGAGTTACTAAGCTTTCAATAACGTTAGGCTACTTAGCGTCGTATACTATGCATTATTCGGCGAGTTGGCTAGGGGTAACAAACGTCTTTTCACCTGCAATTGCGCCCCTGCTGTCGTACGCAGCGCTGAAACGTCGCCAACAAACCGCTGGAATTGAATTTCCGCCGCGCGACGGGCGAGTAGACGAGCAAGAGTATAAGCGCACAGTAACGCAGCGCTGCCGCCTCTCTCTCCACGATGTCTGTCTCGCGAAGTGATTTTGGCAAACGAAGTCCGGGAGAATATTTCATTGTGAGCCTAACTCGCGGCGTCTCATCATTGCGCGATGCCACTCCGCGAGCGCGAGTTGTGTGAATATATATAATATACGAAACCGTGTAGTAGAAAAAGAAAGGGGGGGGGGGGGGCGAGGAAAAAAATGTGATGGAGATTTTTTTTATTTGCGGGCAACACAAAGGCGTGCAAACGAATACTGCGGAACCCCATTTCTAGCCTCCGCGGTCTTTGTCCAAAGATTGTAAAGGCCACAAACTGTTTCACAATGCAGTCCTCTTTCTTTCATCGTTGCGTGTGATAATTCGCGAAATGTACGAAAGGGAGACATCCCCGTAGTTTTGCCTTGTCAAGCTGTTTAAGACCTCCCCCTTCCTTTCTTCTCTCCTATGCCCGTTACTCTCTTTCACTGTCAAGAACATTAAAATCCGGCAGCGCACCGAACGTGCTTTCGCTCCCCCAAATCGCAGTCGCGATCATTGGCTTCGTGCCTGTTCTGTCATGCTTGTCGCGGTGACGTGCGAGGCTCGTGAATGCTAACGATTTTGTCTCGTGCATATAAGCGCGTATTTGAAAATGCCTTGTTTTACAGATCCGACAAAACTTGAGGCGGTTCGAGGAACTGCGTACAGGAAAAGTAAATCAATAAAGCTCTACCCTTTCAGTTGCCGATGCGAGCCGCTCACGACTATTCCTTCCAGGCAGTTAGCGTTTTTCGCGGTGGCGTCAGCGGCACGCCAGATGCGTAAGCTATAAACGATTGTGCAAGCACAGATGTATCGTTTTTCCGATGTCATATGAGAACACGCGAAAATAATAATAATAATAATAATAATAATAATAATAATAATAATAATAATAATAATAATAATAATAATAATAATAATAATAATAATAATAATGCACACAGAGCACCAAGACGTCTCCGAAGGAACATCAGAATTTCCAAATTCTGCCAAGCTTTTGGAGACCAGAACCAGATATAGTGAACCAAAAACATCAGAGAAAAACTGTAACGACGAAGTCTGTTTTTTGCAACTTGTGCAATTCGGGCAGCGGAAGAATAATACAAAAGTCACTCCCTCTCCCTCGCATGAGCTTCGTCGTTTGTCGCGAGCCCTCCTTACTTGCCGTGTTACTCTTTTGTACATGTTTCACGACCGGCACCTTTATTTTGTTGTAATAATGAACATGTGCGTCCTTAATGGCTTTCTGTCCGCGTGGTATGAATGTGCTCTTCAGAACGACGGCCATGCTTGTTTATCTCGTCTTTGTCAAGTCTTGGCCGCTGAAAAGCGCTGATGGCTCTCTAACGATGCGCCTTTGGACGGCATGTTTTCTCAGAGTGCAGAGGACGGCAGCAGCCATGAAAGTAGAGATTTATTGCTTCCACTTGTCAGTAGCACTACTGATGATTCGCAGCGACAATGTTACCTCTGTCGTAAGCGTCGTCCCTTGTGTATAACTTCTGTCTGCGCGCAGATTTTTAATGATTCCCTGATCTTTTCGTTGATACCGCAGCTCAGTGTTATCCTCCGAGGCGCGATTGTTTTGTTTACTGTTTTTACCAAGGGTTCGAGCGTTTTATATGTGCTAGTGCGCTTTGGCTCTGCCCAGCCGAACACAATAATGAAGAGCATAGTGAGTCGTGTTCATTCTTATTTGCTCTGCACTCCACACACGTTGTTATCTTAATCTAATTAGTACACCTCCGTTTTTCTGAGATGGGAATTGAAATCGTCCGGCACTATTCCCCGTAGACTCAGCCGCCGTGCGCGGCGAGGTGAGCTCGCTGAGACACTATTAGGTCGGTGGAAATTCGGCGCAAGCTACCGGCCACACTTTGCGTAGGGACAAAATGAAGTAGTCTCCAAGGTTTTTTTTAAGGAGAAGACATTCCTTTCGCTGCAGTTTTACGTGCTTGAGTTTCTTGGGGGCCGGCGGCCGGGTATATCGTCAGAGGGAAAGGAGGAGAGCGCTGGTATAAGCGCCTTCAACCCGAGCCCCGTACTCTTGGTAAAGAGGGCGCCAGCGTCGGAGCACAGTGGCGCTCATACCGGCGACTCCCATAAGTTTGCGAGAGAACTGGTCGCAGAGTGATCGTGGCGACATGTCCCCTCGACCAAAAAGCGACCGAATTCACGAAGTCAGTCGTTTTGCGCACGCACCGCTTGTTTGTCGGTAAGCACGGCCAGTCAGCGCTGAAGCTGCGCTTGTCGTCAGCGGTGCTGTGTTGCCGTGTGTCATGAGGTGTAACAAGCAGCATGCAGTTTTAATTAAAGCAGTTACAGCTGGGATGTCGCGTCAGCAAATTCGCTGGGCATTTCGGCTGGTGCCAGTTTCTGATCTAACTGGGCACCTATGGGAATACGACAGAGCGCATGTGTTCCTCGCAGCACGCATAGCCTTGGGCTGAGCCTGTTTGGATGTATCAGGTTAAAGCGAACATTAATAGAATAAAAAGGTCACGCGTTGGTTGAAAGGGGAGAGACCGTACCTAGTGTCGAAGCTGCAAGCGTGCTAAAGACTCGCGCTAGCGCTTTCGTTAACTTGAGCTCAAAAACGTAATTACGCCTCCTGTATTGAGTGCGGGGAAAAGAAAACGCTTTCACTTTCTTTTTTTTCCCGTACTGTAACGCAGCTATAAGAGATGTTTATAAAGCGCAATGCTCATGGCAACGAACGGTCACGCTTTCTTTCTGTTCTTCTTGCCCCCTGGGGGATCCCTCTATTGTCTCTGCAAAGTTTTTCGACCGAAAACTGGCCGGCGTTATTTCGGGCACGTATTTGGCCGAGGCCACTTGGCCGAGGCTGCGCGCCTCGAAAGCGTGGCTACCGGCGGCTGCCCGCCCACGGCAATGTTGACCTTATCGAAATGGGCGCACTCCCCGACCTGTGTGGTGCCCTGCTGCTTTGCTCATTGTTATTACAGCAACGTCATGTCAAAATATTTGCGGGGTCTGCGCGCGTCAAACTTTGCGCCATCACCTTCCACTCGCCATTGAAGCTCTTCGCGTTGTTTTTTTTCTTTTTTTATTGCCGCACCGAATGTCCTGGCACCCGCCACTTTTTGGATTCACTCGAATCTTTTCTTCCTATTTTTTAAACCTGGTCTCACGACAGAAAGAGAGAGAGAGCGTTTCAAAGTGTCTCTGTTAATATACCTGTGTATAGGAGTACCAGTCTGAGTCAATCTTTGTGGCCTCGTTACTCTGTTTCCTGTGTAGCCCCGGGCTACTGAACTGGTCTTCACAATCTTCGTCGTCCATTGCAAGCTGTCCATTGCAAGCGTGTTGCAAGTGGACTCCGAGGGTTCGCACGAAGGCGAGCGTGGCGAGAACATATTTCGAGATAACGGTAGGAATGAGCAGCACTATGGCCGAACTGAGTTCGTAATACACATCTTCGATTAATGTTTTGCTTGATAGCATGCTATTGCCGTGCGCTGTTTAATATGCTTTCTATGATTAGCCTGTGGGCAGCTGTTAACTTATCCGTGCGCACATACGAAGACACTCGTACGAACTCACGTGCGTACACGTGCAGAACAGACGCACAGCAGGGTGGCTCAAGAGCACGCATAGACAGACATAAGTGTGTAAGCAAGGACACGAGTTATTGAGTTTCCTACTAATATTAACCCAACGAAAACCTGATGCTGTGATTGTTCAGGCAGGAACAGTGGGTATATAGTACTTGCATTTGTCTAAATTGCGCTCTTATGAGCCTTAATTTATAGGCCGTTGCCTTTCTATATTTACAGGATATTAAAAATGGTAAGTGCGAAAAAAACAATAACTATCGACACACATACGTAATCATTGCTAAATGGTGCGCTTATTACATTTTTTTTTTACTACGGTACAAGAATATTTAGTAGAACCTTTGTCACAATGATTGTAGATGCCAGTGCGATCAATATGGGAGCAATTTAGCGGCAGAGCACACCGTGCAGCCAAGTTCTTCCCGTCTGTGTAGCCTACCACTCTGATTCTCTGTTGCAGTCGCCTTCTACACTCTTCGCTCACTGCATGCTCTCGTCACGTTCAGTTCACCTAATCTTCTTTTTCTACACTAGGCAACGTATTATGCCTTTTATTTTTTCACTTATCTGTTAACGACACGTTAAAAGGACATTGAAGTGAAATAATAAATCAATTTAGATTGATAAATGAATCGTGGAAAACTCTACTGTCATTAATTTAGCCATCATAGATTTACAAATGAACTGAATGAGGAACTGGCCCCCCTGGTGCAACACCATGACCAACGTCTCCCAAGTTACCGGACCAACCAAATCCTGGACCTACGACGACGACATCAACGGAGCTTCTAGCCGCGGATGCGACCACACGGGTATGGGAATAAAAGACTCAAAAAGCCTCTGGACTCGGACAGGCCGTCATTGGAAATTAAACGTAGCGACTCTTAACACGCGAACTCTTTCAAGCGAAGCCAGATTAGTTGAACTACTAGAAGAATTAAGGGGTATTAATTGGGATATCATTGGCCTTAGCAAGGTTAGGAAACCAGGAGAAGGATACTTATCGCTTAATGAAGGACATGTTCTCTGCTACAGAGGACTGCCAGAGAAGCGCGAATACGGCGTGGTGTTCCTTATACACAAAGACATAGCAGGTAACATTGAAGAATTCTATAGCATCAACGAAAGGGAAGAAGGTGTCGTGATAAAATTAAATAGGCGATACAAACTAAAACTAGTACAAGGTTACGCACCAACGACCAGCCACAGTGACGAGGCTGTAGAACAGTTCTACGAGGATGCAGAAACGGCAATGAACAAGGTACACACCCTATATACGATTGTTATGAGGGACTACAATGCGAAAATAGGAAAAAAAACTAAGAGGAGAACAGGCAGTCGGTTATTACGGAGAAGGAGATAAGAATAGCAGAGGAGACATGCTAGTGGAATTCGCCGAAAGAAATCACCTCCGTGTAATTATTACTTTCTTTAAGAAACATAAGAACAGGAAATGGACGTGGGAAAGCCCCAACGGAGAAACGAAAAACGAAATAGATTTCATATTGTGCACTGATCCAGGTATAGTACAAGACACAGATGGGGTTAATAAGGTCAGAATTAGTGACGACAAAGTAGTAAGGGCGAAGATATCCCTCAATCTAAAGCGAACAAGGACAAAGTTAATCATACGGAAACAGGCCAACCTCGATGACGTTAAGGCGAAAACAGAAGAACTTAGAATTGCACTTAAGAACAAGTATGAGGCTCTAAGACAGGAAGATAATGAGGATACAGAGAAGATGAACGAAGAAATTAGTAAGCTGATCACCAAAGCAGCAATCGAAGTAGGGGGCAAAGCACTGAGACAAGATGTGAATAAGCTCTCTGAATCTACTAAAAATTTTATCTAACAAAGCCAACAGATGAGAATAACTAACTCAAGAGACAAGATAGAATTCGCCGAGCTGTCTAAGCTCATCAATCCGATCAGTCTACTCTCAGCACTATACAAAATATTCACAAAGGTTATCTCAAACAGAATAAGGGCCACACTTGAATTTAATCAACCAAGAGAGGAAGCAGGGTTCAGAAAAGGATACTCTACCATGGACCACCTTCAAGCGATCAATCAGGTAATGGAGAAATCCACTGAATACAACAAACCCCTCTATATGGATTTATTTATTTATTTATTTATTTATTTATTTATTTATTTATTTATTTATTTATTTATTTATTTATTTATTTATTTTATTTATTTTCAATACTGCTAACCCCAATGATAGGGGCTCTAGCAGGGTTGTGCGAAACATATAACAAGGTTTCTTAAACACACAATTAATTCAGACAATACAAAATAATTCAACTGACAATAGCAACGTGAAATGTCAAAAGTTTTACATTGTGAAACAAAATGCAGACAAGCCTTTGATGATACAAAATACATCAGGGTTACAATTCAAGGAGAGCCTGAAATTTATCACTATCAACTGCCGTTACTAATCGAGTTCATTCCACTCAATTACGGTTCCACTCAGTTACGGTTTAAAAAAAGATTCACAGATTACGAAAAGGCTTTCGACTCGATAGAGATACCAGCAGTTCTGGAGGCATTACGCCGTCAAGGAATATGTGATAGCTACGTAAACACAATAGCCAATATCTATAAAGATGCTACGGCCACCCTACTCCTCCTTAGGAAAAGCAGGAAAATTCCAATACAGAAAGGTGTCAGACAAGGAGATACAATTTCTCCAATGCTATTTACTGCATGTTTGGAAGAAATCTTCAAAAGGTTAGACTGGGAAGAGACAGGGCTCAGGATTAACGGCGAATATCTGAGTAACCTACGATTTGCAGACGACACAGTACTCTTTAGCAATGATGGTGACGAATTAAGGATTAAGCAACAAGGATTAAGGATGAACATGCAGGAAACAAAGGTAATGCTAAGTGGCACGGCAAAAAAACGTGGCTTCACGACTGGAAGCCAGTCATTAGCAGTCGCAGAAGAATATCTATATCTAGGACAGCTACTGACAGGAGAACCCGCCCATATAAAAGAAATCCACCGTACTATAAACATGGGATGACGCGCATATGGGAGACATTCCAAACTTACGAACAGCAACCTACCACTATCACTCAAGCGGAAACTATATTACTGCATCTTGCCAGTACTGACTTACAGGGCAGAAACCTGGAGAATTACAATGAAGCTAGAGAGGAAGTTAAGAATCGCGCCGCGGCGATGGAGCGAAAAATGATAGGCGTTACACTAAGAGATAGGAAGACAGCCGAGTGTGTCAGAGAACAGACGGGGGTCGCCGGCATAATGAACGATATTAAGAAAAAATGGACATGGGCAGGCCACGTGATGTGAAGGCGAGATAAGCGATGGACAGTTAGAACAACGGAATGGATACCAAGAGAGGGTAAGCGCAGCCGTGGGCGGCAGAGAGTAAGATGGGGGGACGAAATTAAGAAGTTAGCGGGCGCCAAATGGAATCAGCTCGCGCAGGACAGGCAAGGATGGCGAGGATTGGGAGAGGCCTTCGTCCTGCAGTGGACATAAGATGGGTTGATGATGATTTACAAGTATGACGTCATGGATTTCAAAGTGTTAATGTTTTGGCAGCAGTAGCTGAATAAAATTATGTCTCCGTAAATTATGTCTAGAGCACTTACAGAGAACAATGTATTTCAACAGCGAAGTTGTTCTAGCTCGAAGTGAAATGTTTGTCGTAACCTGAAAACTCGGCATATCGGCTATGCGCCACAGGAGTACTAAAACAAAGCCTCTGTGTCCTCTCTGGTTAATGTGAAAATTCTTCTTCACACCAAGTTAACATTTCGCGTAACGAGATCAGAACGATTTAGCTGCAACATATTTACGATTACTTCATGCTAACATCACAAGATGGTTTGGATCGGGAATCTAACCCAGGCCGTCTGCGTGGCGGGCGGTGTTTCTATCAAAGAGCCACGCCAGTGGCTGACGCTGCTTCAGAAAAAAGCCCGTATACGTGGTGAATATCAAATCATATCTATGCACACTATGGTACAGCAAGGAGGTGGGAAAGGGAAGTAAGGCTGAGTAAGAGGGAAAGAAGGAGAGCAGAAAGCAAAACATAGTATAACGTTGTGTAGTATAGTATAGCAAGGGGGTGGGAAAGAAAATTGACGTTGGGGACAAGGGATGTAAGGGTGAGCAAGATGGAAATGAAGAGGGCCGGGATAAGGTAAACCATAGCATACCCATGTATAGTGTGGTATGGCAAGGAGGTGCGGAAGGGAAGTGGAGGTGAGCAGGAGGGATAGGAGGTGGCTAAGGCCACCAGCACCGCAGTATCGTATAACAAGAGGGGCTGGGAAAGGTAGGTGAGGGTGAATAGGAGTTCTGTGAGAGTGAGGAAGAGGGAAACGATGATGGGAGAGGCCCACGTATACCATGACCACGTATAGTACAGTACATCAAGGAGGTAGGAAAGGGAAGGAAAGGTGAGGATGGGGAAAGGAGGAGGGGAAGGCCACCGGCTCCGTTGTGACCTAGCCTTGCGCCGCTAGTTCAAGCTGCCCACATTTATTTGCCGGTTTAAATTCGTCTATATACCCTAGTAGACACTGTCAAAATCTATTACGTAACAGTGAATTAATATGCGAACGTCATGGCGGCAACGCCACCTACGTTTTCTTTTTAAACGTTTTCTCCCTTACCGAGCATCGTCTCGTGTCAAGGGTCGTGCGTTTAAAATTGTGAAAGGGAAAGTTACTAGGCAAACGTCCTTCGACAGGTATCTCTCTGGCCGGGTAAAATAATGGCAGATATCAAAATTATACACCAACCAATATTTTATGTAGGTCCCGACGCTTCAAAACCGGTTTGGAGTATTCTTCAGGGTTGGCAGAAGAAGCCAAATCGGCTTCGAAACATCGCCAAATCGGCTTAGAAACATCGCCCATAACGTATTTCCGATACACGGCACGGCGTGCGTTGCAATGTATCGTGTCTCGGAGTCGTCTTCACATTCTTTCCTGTCTTCTTGGTCTTTTTCTTCGTACTCTAGATGTACGATCACTGTAGCTCATGATACGCCTATCATGATATCATGATGTCACTATCATATAGCACTATCGTTATCACTATCACTATCATTGGTCCCTCAATACTCCTTTTGCTATCATGAACCAGCGGGCTAAGGGCAGTGATGTGGATAGTGGGTCGAAGGGCAACCGCGGGTCTGTTTTTCCTATACTGCGCACGATAAAATGATTATACCAAGGTTCCAACAACAGCCCCGCTGTATAAGGTATCGCCAAAAGCTGCAACGTGTGCGTGTATTTCATCCCTGGCTTCAAACAGCACCTGCTACTATGTATTCAACTAATATTGTAAATGATCGAAGAACAACTAAAATATATTGGTCGAGCATTGCCTTAGCAACCTTTTGATGTCAGCTCTCGCACCGTGAAATCATAAGGCGTGCATAGGGTTGGATTTTAGAACGTAAAGGCGCTCGCGAGCACACACGAATCACGTCGCCAGAAGAAAAATCCTGCGGGCACGTGGAGTAACGCGAGCCAATAGGGCCCTGTCCTAAAGGCTCCACCTTACGAGGAAGATCTTTCCGATTATGTTTTTAAATAAATATTTACTCTCTCTCCCACCACCCGTGATGCGGACCATTTACTGGCGTGAAAATCATGTACACTGGCCCTTGTACTGTTTCGTGCGGTATCTCTTTTACAGTAATAATTTCCTACGTTTTACGTGCCGAAACTACAATACGATTATGGGGCACAAACCGAAGTGGAGAGCTCCGAAAATTTCGACCACCTGGGATTATTCAACGTGCACTGATAACGCACAGCCCCGCCACGGTGGTCTAGTGGCTAAGGTACTCGGCTGCAGATCCGAGGGTCGCGGGATCGAATCCCGGCTGCGGCGGCTGCATTTCGATGGAGGCGAAATGTTGAGGCCCGTGTGCTGTGCGATGTCAGTGCACGTTAAAGAACCCCAGGTGGTCGAAATTTCCGGAGCCCTCCACTACGGCGTCTCTCATAATCAGAACTGGTTTTGGGACGTTAAACCCCACAAATCAATCATCAATCAATCTGATAACGCACAGCACACGGGTCCCTGTAGCATTTTCGCCTCCATCGGAAATGCCACCGTCGCAGTGGGAATACAACAAAACAGCGTCCTTCATGCCGGTAGCCGAACACCGTGACGACCACTATACCACCGCGGAAGACGGGATCTCCTTTCGAAAAGAAGAAAGCTTCATTCAGCGACTAGCCTCGCGTTTTCTTTTTTTTAATGAGAAGCATTTCTTAGCGGACTTCGGCGACTTTGAGCGTATCTATCTATCTATCTATCTATCTATCTATCTATCTATCTATCTATCTATCTATCTATCTATCTATCTATCTTTGACCCCCGTTCGCCATGTGTTAGCATAAAAAATATGGTGTAAAGCCTAAAATTTAATTACGTACCTGTTTTCATTCGTAATTTTCTTATCCCTGCGTCTGAAAAGATATGTGGTTATATGAACAATGTAATATTTTCATATACATTTGCTTTCCAACAAATTAACACACCGTTCTCATTAATTCTGGTTCCGCCATTTTTTTCCAAAATGCTAAGTAACATTTCTGCCTTTGCGATTCTGTTTTACCGTAATTGGCATGGGCAGAACGAGCTCGCGCAACTCCTTGCTGGTGGTAGCTGAAGTTTTCAGAAGTGCTGCCAAATTAGCCTCGTCATGTTAATTGTCGCTTTTTTACATCAAGCTAACTGACGTATTTGGACACGTAAACAAATCTTCTTTGGGAAAGCAGCCGCGAATTTTCGGACTGTTTGTCAATAAAGTTCTTGATGCTGGAGAATGGCAGGCTAACTGCAAACGAACAAAACAATAATAAGCTAAGTTTGCGCTAATTCGCGCATGGCTTAATACACCGCAGCTAGTCGATTTGAGGTTGGACATGGTTTTTATATGGCCTTGCTAGGTCTCACTTCGCAACCAATCTGGCCGTGGCGCAGTCGGGCTTGCCTCAATCAATCTTAACTTAATTAAGCTTACATTAATTATCATTGGTTTAATTAAGCTGGTTCACTTGATAATGCATAGCCTCATTCTTCGCCTAATTAGGCATGACTCAATCAGTCAGTCTAACTATAGGTTCATCTTAGTTTTTTCTTTGAAATAAGCTGGGATTATTAGTAGAAAATAATTAGGCTTTTGTTTAATTAGTCGGACTTCGTCGGAATTGGTTTCATTGGCCTTGAGATTATTAGGCTATAGTTAATTATAAATACCCTAATTAGATATTGTTTAATTAGTATTATGCTAATCAAGCTTGACTTAGTTTAATTTAGTCTGTATAATTAGTTTGAGTTAAATGTGCTAGTCTGAGTAGTGTTAGCTTTATTAGGCTTGGCTTTATAGTATTATTTTAATGGGGCTTGCACTAATCAGTCTTAGCTTAATTAGCCCCGAATATACGTAGCTTATTCGGCTATATGACCGGCTCATGCAAAAAGTAAACCTCTCTACCGTAATGAAAATGGCGGTGATTGCCAAGCCAGCACTCCTAAGCATGCTTGATAACGCGCCAGACCGCCGATCATCCCCACATGCTGTCGACAGTGCGCGCGGGCCGCTCGCACGGACAGTGGTATTCTGCCACACCCTGATTCGGTGGCACATTTTAGGGGCGAAGCTCCTTAGGGCGTGGGTCTGTCCTTCCCTCGATGTTTGTAGCCACCTGTAGTTTCTGAAGCGCTCACTAGATGGCGCTAGTATGTCTACATATAATGCGCTCGAATCCCAGCATATGATCGCTTCATTCAGATGTATGGGAACGCGTAGTATGGGAGTCTGTCTGTCTGTCTCTGTCTGTCTCTGTCTGTCTGTCCGTCCGCCCGTCTGTCTGTCTGTCTGTCTGTCTGTCTGTCCGTCCATCCGTCTGTCTGTCTGTCTGTCTGTCTGTCTGTCTGTCTGTCTGTCTGTCCGAGCGCTGCGGTGCTGCTTAGCTAGTACGTGAATTGATCAATAGATGGCGCGGAGGCGCTCGCTGCGTGCTCTAGTGTGATAGGAGAGCGCTAGATGGCGACACACAGTGTTTGTCACGTCTTTGGTGATGTATTGGGCAAGATTCACGGAAGATTCACGGTTTTTACCGATGAACCTCCGGAGCTTCGCCCACTCATCATCATTCACTCCGTGGATATGCGTGGATTTTTTTTCCCCCTGTCTCACGATAACTTGCATTCGTTCAACACGGGATATGCGAAATGCGATGTCAGAAGTATTCCCTAATTAATCATCAGCGTGTCTAGCAGTTGCATAGCCTCATACGGCGTTGGCTATGGCTCAGATAGCAACTACTTGTACACGGTCGTGTCACCGGGGGCACGGAATCGTCGGTTCACTAAAATGCGTTTTCGGGAGGCGGTCACCAGAGCACGGGGAAGCGCTCGCTGTGCGCACAACAAAAAGAACCGCGGTGGCGTAAACGCAGGAAATGTGAAGTTGCAGCAGACGACAAAACCCTGCATCCTATGAGTGACGTCAGAGCGCAGGTGGCGAGACAGTATGTCCTCGAGGCCAATAGTGTGTGGGTGTGGGCCCATCTTGGAGGGTGTGTACTCAGACGGTGTGTGTGTGTGCAGTGGGGGCCGATCCTGCAGGCAGTGCACCCAGACAGTGTATGTAGGGTTGTCGGGTCAGAAACGATTCTAACGAGTTTCTGCTAATGCGCCCATGCTGTCGGCGTCAAACGCCGTTGTCGTGGCCACGGTAAGGCAAGTCCATGAGCAGCGAATGACGTGTTCCTGTGGGAAACACCGCATGTTTCGCACCCTCCCAGGTTTCACGTTAGTGAGCTGTCATAATTTTAGGGGCGAAGCACCTTAGGACCTAGCTTTGTCGTCGACTCTCGCTGTCACCGCATATAGAAAACCATTGCTATATAGTCAAAACATATGTGTATATGTCAATGCAGAACTCAAGACGATATACGAATTATAACAAGAGGATTAAAATGCAACAGCATTAAAGAGGTACCATATATATATATATATATATATATATATATATATATATAATATATATATATATATATATATATATATATATATATATATATATATATATATATATGCACACATACACACTGTCACTCATTTCACATTCGCAGTGGTAACGCGCGGTGACGTACCGTGACATACTGGATACTGGTACGATATCCAGTACTTCGCCACTCGTCATGATTCACATTAGTGGATATGTGGTCATTTTTTTTTTTTTTTTGCGGTTCCATTGCAGTAAGTGAAATACTCGGAGGGAAAGCACCCATCGTTGTTTTTTGTTATGTGGGGTTTAACGTCCCAAAACCAGCTCTGATTATGAGAGACGCCGTAGTGGAGGGCTCCGGAAATTTTGACCACCTGGGGTTGTTTAATGTGCACTGGCATTGCACAGCACACGGGCCAGAACATTTCGCCTCCATCGAAATACAGCCGCCGCAGCCGGGATTCGATCCCGCGACCCTCGGATCAGCAGCCGAGTACCATAGCCACTAGACCACCGTGGCGTGGCAGGGAAAGCACCCAGCCGACTAGAATGCGAATCATCTGCGCTTGCGCGTTTTGCCTGAGAAACGTGTGCTTTTGTTATTCTTATCTGACCTTTTTTTTCTCACCCTTATTAGCACTGGCTTTTTACGTTGCTGTCACCTCTGTGCTAGTTCACGGATGAGCTTTCAGAGCACGGTGTCAGGATAGAGTGGGGTCCCCAGAGTTTATAAAAAAAAATCAGCAATTATCAGGACCCGCGGTATAGGCCTTATAGCGATTATGTCGTCGCACTGCGTAGCGCTCGCATTCCTACGGTGGTCATGAGCTGTGACCGGTGGACGTCAACAGAAACGAGGAACGTGAGTCCATAACTGCAGCCCATAAACCGTGATAGAGCTGTAGAGAGACAGAGAAGAGTAGTGTCCTCTTTTCTGTCTTCGTTCAGTTCCGCTGTGCAACCAGGAGATGAGCCACGTAACGCGAATTCTGCAAATCTTTGCCTCATGTGATAGCTAAACGTGGCGCAAGCGAATGCCAGGGAGTACGGGTCCGATGTAAATAAGGGCGTTTTGTTTTATTGCGATAGCAATTATATGGACAGTCTCGGCTGGTTTTTGCCGTCCCCGTCGCCGCCGTCATGAACCGTATATATATATATATATATATATATATATATATATATATATATATATATATATATATATATATATATATATATATGAAAGTCCCAAAGAAAAATAAGTCAGATAAATGCTTCCGAAGCGCGGAATCGAACCAGGAACCTCTCGCTCCGCAGCGCGTAGCGCTAACCACTACGCCACGAAGAGCATATCCTTCAGGGGACTAACGGCGAGTGTTATATACACACCCTTTACCACTGGCAGGACTCAGAGACGGCTGGCGCTTATAAGCGTTGCTTCATTACCAGCGAGATGGCACGAGGAGCGCAGCGGGCGTTTCAACCATACCTTCTCCATGCACTTTGATATGAAAACAGTTTTTTTTTTTCAACCATACCTTCTCCATGCACTTTGATATGAAATCGCTGCTCAGAAAGTCGTCGGCCAGCTCGCTCGCTTCTTCCATTTGTGCAGGGCCTTGCCCTTCCGCTGTCTGCTCGCGCGGTTGTTTCGTGGTGGGAGGAAAAGTGATGTTTCGAGCTTTGACCGTGATGTCCGCGCTGACGTCACGGGAGCGTACGAAAGTCACTCGAGCTCAAGGGACGCCGCTAAATGAACAAGCAGAAGATGAGCGCGAACTGTCAAGTGTCACAGCTCGACACTTGAAGCACGCTAGTTTACTTCGCTGCTTCGACCGCCTTTACAACAGGAGCGCTGTTCAAACTGAGAGTATCCATTGTGACAGCTTATTCGCGCTCGTTTGGTGTATATCTGTGCGTTCGTTTCGTGCGTGCTTCACTTGATAGTTCGCGCTCATCTTCTGTTTGTTCATTTAGCGGCCTCCCCTAGCTTTGTATGTGTAGCTTTGTGACACAGAACGTATAAAGCCCTTCGTACCAGCACGCGCTGCCCACGGGAGGCGCTCACTTAGCAAGTGCATGTTTGCTACAATTAATATTGCTCCTGAAGCTGCGAGCCTCACTTCGTATAGCATTACAGTTTCTTGCTATCGCATTCATTGCTTCGCCCTTGCGGCGAAACTGTGACTTTTTTTTCATGTCTTCGAGTATTTGCTCTTTTACATGGTGCATATCTATGACAGAGCATATCAACAGCTTTGTACAGTTAAAGTAAGACGCGCTTGACACAAATGATGTCGTTAATGAAAACACAGTTTTTTTTTCTTCAACCATACCTTCTCCATGCACTTTGATATAAAATCGCTGCTCAGAAAGGAAACGGTGTTCATGGAAAAGAAAGCGGGGACGTAGTTGTTGGAACATTACAATATGTGATAAAAGGTGACCACAGTCAAGTCTAGCGTCGATAAAATTGCTCATATATTAGAAATCGACACTATAACGTTACCAAGCATCCGCTCATTTGGTTACGTCACTTCAACGTTCTTCACGTTATATACGACGAACTGCTTTGCCACATACTTCGATGTTGACTAAAATGTTCTTGCCTATGACGATTTGAGCGCTCGTGCAAACATGCGACGTGATACGTCACCCTTTCCTATTCACCGCCTCTAGGAGCCACCGAACCACGCTTTCATCGCCACGAACACACGGCTGCCAGCTCGTTGGTACACTGCGTTGCAGGATCTAAATCTACATGCTGTAGGCGATTATTTCCCTTCGCTGTAGCTGCCCCTACACAGGCACGAGCGGGGTCGCTGGCCGTTTCCAATCCATTTAACCCGTCGCTGGCCTTGGTCCCTCTGACCCCCGAGTCGGTGGCTAGGGTCGCAGCTATACCCCCACCTGGATCCCGCCGTACCCCACGCTCTCTTCGCGTGCGGTCAAGGCTTGTAACGGGGTTTGGGTTTCAAAGGGTATACATATAGGACGCCACGGCCGCGAGGGTCACTGCGCTGGGCGCCAAATACGGCAATAGGCGAGACATGAGTCGGTGCACTCGGGAGCAACGCTAATGCGTGTCGATTTGAGGCCACCCGGGGGACTCGCTCGACCCGATGATCCTTAGCTCTGCCGGAAAGGGCGCGGACGTGGCCGTCCTGTGGAAAAAGGTCCGCACGCGCATCTCTTGCGTCGAGGCCCCTTTGGCCCGACTGATTGGTATGCTTGACTTGACGTGCAGATTCCCCGCTCGCACCGAGAAAGCGAGGTTGTCGCCGAGCTTTGTGCGAATGGCCTCCCCTGTTACTTTTTGTGCGTGTTCGGCTGGGATGTCGCAGTGAAAGGCGGGCTGTGGGACCAATTTGTTTGCTGCATATACTTGCACGAGTCCGAACTTGCTGATTCGCTGTTTGCTGGCTATAATCATGACCATGAACGAAAGTTGTACACGATGTTGAACGTATACGTTTAATAACTTAAGGTGTTTGAGTACACGAAGAAAGTGCCACTTATTGCAAGACATGTGCATACATGGCAGGAAAGACTCGACAGAATCCCGTGTTTTCAGGACATGGAGGTTCGTGGACAGTTTTGCGGGACGTGTAACTTGGATACATTTGATCCGGCCAGGTAGGAAATTTAAAATCATCACCTGTGCATTAAGGTGGCTCCAGAATGCTGGTGGTTCCGAATATGACTAGGAATGAATGAATGAATGAATGAATGAATGAATGAATGAATGAATGAATGAATGAATGTCGGGGTCCGCATTTACGGGAACGTATTCCGCGAATGTTGGATTGTGCTTGCCTGAGCTCGTTGGTTACACATAGAGGTGTGTCGTCAGTATCTCTGTCCTCGCCAAAGTAGCTGGAGAGGACCCATCTTCGCTGTGTTACACTAAAACAAGTTCGTAAGAGAATATTTCAGCTAATCCTGATGCTCGACATATCATTAGTGAAGCCGGCCTGGTAAGAAGCATTACGAGAGAAAAGGTTTGTGAAATCAGTTTTTTTTAATATGCACCTACATAAAAAGTGTAAGGTTGTTTCTGTTTTCACTATCAGCTCTGTACTTCCTCAGTGCCCGTTTTGCCGTACATTCTCGCGACTGGTGACCTATGCCACAGGAGCAAGGCTTTGTAAGGGTCCTATGTAGTCGAATGGCGCATCTACAAGAGACTTGCTTTCTGGGTGGAATTCCCAGTCATCCGAAAGAATAGGTTTTCGTTGATCAATACAGCTTACTGCAATGCTGCATGCACGTGGAGCGGTCACTTTGTGTCGCGCTATGTTGGAAGGCGTGAGTAAAACGCGCGCTCAGTGAGGGGTCGCATGGTGATACATTAGGTGCCTGTCAGTTACCACACACCTTTAGTAAGTGCACACAGTTTCACTGCGCGCGCACAAAATTTGAACGAGTTGCTTGAACTTTTGCGCGCATAATCCCATCTGTTGACAAACATGTTTCATGACAGATTTCGTAAGACGTCCGTAAGATGCGCCGAAAGAACACGACAAACTCGAACCGCTAGAAACCAGCAGTCCTTGAAAGATGTGCTTTCAGATTGGGCATGCGCTTTGTTCGCACGGACCATAAGCTGCAAGTGTTGCATGTTTCTTATTTATCCGTTTAGCCTACTCGTTTACTTATTGATTCGTTGTGACAGGTACCTGTTTGTGTTCGCATGTATACGTTTTTTTTTTTATTATTGCACTTACGTGAACTAGAGTATGCGAGGTATACGTCTGGCTCATTGATGACATTTCGGTCATTCCTTTACCCCCTGCTCCACCTACATACCGCTGTCTTCAGTAATAATCTACTCACCTGCTTGATCTTTGTATACCAGTAGTTGACACGCGTAAATGCGGTGTTCATCATCACTTCGTGCGCGTATCGAAAGGAGTGAGAGTTGGTTATGTCGTAGGCATAGCATGAGATTATTGCAAGTCCAAATGTTTCGTATTTTACAGCGTAAGATGTTATGAGATCACAACAAGGTCCGTTTTTGCGCCGTAGTTGTCCGCCGCCGCCGCCGGTGTCCGTAACCGCTATCGCGCAAATTTTAGAAAAAATAGCCAGGACCGAGGAGGATTCAAACCCCGTCCTCTGCGTGGCAGACGAGCATTCTACCACTGAGCCACGCCTGTGCTTGAAAAATCTTCGCTAAAAGACCTAAACAGGTATAACGTCTGCCGAGGAATCGCATTAACAAATGTAATGTTACGTACCAGAATAATAATACGCCACTACACGTCGGGGAAAGTGGATTGCATAACGAGTTCAAGGAATCATTTGAAAGAACACAGGGCTGCATGGTTTGTAGCTCTGAACCCATTACAGAGGCATCATCAACATCATCATTATGAAATAATCTTCTTCAACTTTTCCGTCATCAATATTACGAAGCGCTGCCCTTTGAAGCAGTTTTGTCGTGTCGTGCCATGCATCACGCGGCGGGCGACGTGCGCAGCCCCGACAGCAACCTGACTTGGCTCTTCGATATACCTGATGGCGTCTCCTCGTAAGGTGCGGACCGCTGCTGAAGAAGCGAATCGCAGAGCTACGCGCGCGGCTGCAGCAAGGCAACGTCGGGCACAACAGAAAGCTGTGCAGAGAGAAGCCCAAACTGCACCTCGCCCTCGACGCCGGGCCGAGAGCTCGGTTCGTTTTCGGGAAAACGACATCAAGAGACTCTCTAAGGTGTGCAATTATACATATTGTACGTCACAATACCGCAATAATTATGGTGGAGTGGGTACTTCCCTACTTGCCGCAATGAAGAGTTATCGAGCAGGGGTACCCACCACCTCTACTTGCACTAGTTTGCTCAAGCGTTTAAAATGGCCTCTAAGAAGGTCGCTCCTCCAGCTAACGCTGTCACTGTCCTGCGGTTCTGCGCAGGCCTGGCTCTTTTCTCACTTGACCGTCTCTTTTTCTTTTCTTTCCTTTGTTCGTGATTATTTATTCGTATGTATCTGTAGCTATGGGGAAACCATGGTCGACTTATTATTTGCAAGCGAAAATAAGTAAGCTTTGGACGTTCCTTATAGATACAGGAGCTCGCTATTTCCCTCTTGTAAGTGCATGCAAAACAACAACAACAACAACAACAATAACAACAACAACAACAAAAACAAACAACAGAGGTGATTTGAATAGAGCATTGAACCAACAAATGGCGCGGAGACATATACGTGCTCCATACCTAACCGTTAAGAAATAAATGCCGCCAGCATTGCCAGCATTGATAGAGCACAAAACAGCGTGAACAGTATAGAAAAAGGAGAAAGGCAAACGCAGACACCGTGCACGAAGACACCTCGGCTAGCAGGCGCCGTGTGCACACAAGTATACGCGTGGGCCCGTCACTGCCAGAATCGCAGCAAACGGCGCAATGGCCGAGTGCGTGACCGACCGACGCGGATCGTGAGAGCTGCAAACAGTCGGGCGAAACGGTGGCTGCGCCAGTGGCGCGCGCTCACGCACATACGACATGTTTGATCGGGGATCGTCCCGTGCGCTGTAACCAGCCGCCTCGCCAACCGGTGGGCGCGTGCGGGTGACGGCGCGGCCTTGTTGACCCATCGGATGAGCTCCCGGATTAACGGCCCTTTAATTGTGCTCCCCATACGGTTTCCCGCGTACGCACACCGCCATTCCCATACGCCCCACGCGGCCATCGGCCTGGGCTTCAGTGAGAGGAATGCTGCGCGCGATCTGCGTCACCGTCACGCCGTAGAGCTCGACGCGGGAGATCTGTTTGCACCGCTGGCGTACGCCTGCCCAGTAGACAGGTTTAGTAGGTCCTTTCGCGCGAAATGCACACTGTTCAGCGAAAAGGAGTTCGACAGTGCATAATGGCTGTAAGAGAACACGGACGATCAACACGCAATATCGAGCTCCCTTCTCCCATTTTTTTTTTCACAGGCGTAATGCAATTGTTTTTTTTTTAATGAATAGGCGAATGTGCTGCAATACAAATATTCACATCAAGACGAATCCTTGACTGTAACGAATGCGTTCTGTCCCCTACAGCGATGGGAGTTTGCGTGCGCAAAGTTCAGCAAGCAAACATTTAAGTTTACTCGAGCATCGCTTTTTAATATTTTTTTGTCACAGATAAGAGTTTTCATTTAGTCACCTTTTCACTTTGTGAATGAAAGAAGTGAATCTATAACGTATCGCACTTCACGAAGCGCATGGAGCTCATAATTGCGAACCATATTCTTACTTGCGGTATCGATTCGAAAATATAATATGTCACCTGCACAGTGCAACGAGTGCTGTCGACCTCAGTGCGCTGCATTATAGATGCGGGGCTTACGGTAACAGCTTCATGTTTATGTCACCTTGGATCTTGTTCGCGTTGTATACACTTGCTTTCGAAACGAAGTCGGCCTCTGTAAGTGTGCAAACAATATATAGTGAGTTGAACTTCGCATTAAGTGCATGGTTGATTACTTTGTTCTGAAATGTTAAGACGCCAAGGCGCAAGGCTCTGCGCTTAGCTTGTTGGTCCCCTCCGCGGAGCACGCAACCTTGTAGTGCGCCATTGAACTGTCGCATTCGGAGAGCGATGCTTTCTTATTAGACGAGCCAATTGCAAACGCAACACTTCATATTAGTATATTCAGACTGTAATGGTTGAGGTTTATGAAGTCCTGACGCTGCTGATTCTAAATTTGTCATATGATGAGCCCACACTTTTAAGCGATAACGCAGTTTTACTTCCATAAGACCAACTGCTGATTTTTTTTTTTTTTAGTCCGCCGAGGGTGTACGTTGGTTCTTTAGCTTCTTTCTTAGTCACTGGGCGTACACCCCAGTGCTATGAATATAGTGCTCAATCTAATAAAGAAGGCACAGGTTAGTTAAGAGTGCACCTCCTTTATTTGATTGATTTCTGGGGTTTAAAGTCCCAAAACCACGATATTATCATGAGAGACTCCGTAATGGAGGGCTCCGGAAATTTCGACCACCTAGGGTTCTTTTACGTGCGCAGACATCGCACAGCACACGGGCCTCAGCATTCGGCCTCCATCGTAATGCAGCAGCCGCGGCCGGCATTCGATCCTGCGACCCTCGGATCAGCAGCCGAGTGCCATAGCCAGTAGACCACCGTGGCAGGGCAGCCACATCTTCGTCCGTGGCCCACTGAATGTTCAGAAATGTGGCTGCTACAGAAAAAGCGTTGGGAGGCCCTTTTTGCTCAAATCTATAGGCCGATACCCCGTACAGATTTTCAGTTACCGCTGTCCCACCGAACTGCTACTCTTTTTCTTTTCGCAGGCAGCGCTGCGTGTAATAGCTATTTTTCGTTCGCTCCGTCAAATACGCATCTTCATTGCGTCAACAGGATTATGGCTAGACGCTTAATGCAGTGGACTGGCTGAATGCAGGTCGGTGTGCAGCGCGTATAATAGACCGTGCGGTGATCCCCTAAGCCACGGGGGCCCGGCCGAGATTAAGCCGGATTAGCAACAAATCCATCGATAGAATTCACGAGCGTTTGTTGTTTCCTGCTGCACCGAGCAGGACTCTTGTGATCCCGACGCCCATCCGTGTTTGCGATTGCGCATGGGTGGGTGCGCTGTACGAGGTGGCGTCGTCGTCGTCGCTCGGGCCACTTTTGTTCGCTTTCCTTCTTTTGTCTGCTATGCTTGCTCTTTTGCACAAGTGTGCGGGGATTCGAAGCGCGCCTGCAGGATTATGGAGGTGGTAAGTAGATGACACGCGATGCGATTTTTCCCACTCCATGTTGCGGTTTAATGCGGCTTTGATAGACTGGAGACTCAATCGCTTTTCCCCCATCTAGCTCTGTTCCCGATAGTTGCTTTAAAAATATGAAAAACAGAACAGAAAATGCATTGCACGTAGAGTTTTATTTAAGTCTTGGTTCTCAGTTTTGTTGTGCGTAGCAGAAAGGTCGTATGAGGGACCGAGTTTAAGGGTCGAGAACGTCTCGCTCGTCCCAAGTTTAAATTGTTTTCACGTTCGAGAAGTGGAAACAGCGGACATAATATTTGACGTGCGATAGCTGGCAAGAACATTAAATAATTTTCTATAAACGTTGCTGTCGCGGGCTAATTAGCGCATAATGAATTTATGAATAAGGAGGCAATTCAAGGCCGAGTGCAGTGTGCTAGCTCCTGAAGCAGCGATGTGCTTGACTTACAAGGAACTATTGGTGCAAGGAACTCGACTGCAACGAAATGGTGAACGCGTGCGCGAGTTTTCTGGCTCAATATTAGCCGTTGTGTCACTGCAAGTCAGAATAGACCTATGCGGCGTAAAAGCTTTATCAACGGCAAGAGCTCCCCAGACAAAGTTAGGTAGTACTGACATGGAAGAAAGCGTGCAGATCCCACGCAAAGAGTGCTAGAGCTATCTAACTGCACAGGCTGAGTCTGGTCGTTGACCATCTGCCACAATTCCACCTCTTACAGAGAGCTACACGCGCTTTTACAGTTTTTGAAGAGCACCTGGCTCATATACTGCAACATGCAGTGCAGCATTCACTGTCTTGTTGCTTTCCTGCTTCGAATCCTTTGAATTTTAACCTTCTTTCTTTTTCCATCTACTTGCACAAACTAAACCGTTCTTGACCTGATCTGGCCTCTGCTCGGCGGGGTAAAAAAAAAAAAAAACAAGTCACAGTTTCGCCGCAAGGGCGAAGCAATGAATGCGACAGCAACATATTGGACTGTTTTATGAAACAAGGGTAGCAGCTTTTGGAGAAATATTGTAGTAAACACGTCGAGACTGTCCATATGTAATTGCTGTCGAAAAAAACAAGAAGCATTACCGCCCCTTCCCCTCCATGAAGGTGGTCGAAAAGGGAAGCTGCACGTGTTACACCGAGATGCTCGTCCCAGATGATGATATGATGTCCTCTACGTTGATGACTCGTACCCACTCTGGGGGATTATCCATGAATCGAAATCTTCTTTCTTTCCGTCCTTCGTTTCTGTCTGTTTAACGGGCATGCACCTCAATCTAACCCCTCATGAACTTTTCTTTCTTTCTTTCTTTCTTTCTTTGCATTTCGCGCTATGGAAACGCAGGCGTGGCTGCGGGCTTCGAATCCTCAACTTCGAGCCACACACACACACACACACACACACACACACACACACACACACACACACACGCACGCACGCACGCACGCACGCACACACACACACACACACACACACACACACGCACGCACGCACGCACGCACGCACGCACGCACACACACACACACACACACACGCACACACACACACATGCTTCCCACAGGGCCTGAAGATTTCTGCACCTCACACGGTTTCGCGCTGCCTTCGGGATCGGTCCGCTCGACCAGGGTGACGCAAGCTCATCGCACAACACCGGCGCAGGGTAGACCAGGAACAGCTTCGCTGGTTAAAATCCCCCGGCGGTTTAGCGGTGGCACATATCGAACCAGGTAACGCTCGCTTGCTCGACAGGAGATCGTCTTAACCATTTCCACAAAATACGGAGACCTTGAACGTATAAACGAACTGCGACCATATGCATAAGGAGCTTTTAAAGAACACACAAAGGACAGTTGCGATGACGTGTGGTGTCTCGAAGCGGTTTTTCGTAAAAAGTGCATGCACGCTGATAGCGTGGGGGCTGCATGTGTAGCGAAAAACGGCGGCATGCGAAGTATAGCGACTCGCCCCGGTATTTCTTCTAGCACAAAGAATGCAGTCTGAGTGACGTAGTGTGGTTTCGCTTGCCTTCCGCTTTCAAGAGAGCGCGGGGCGTGGCCCGACATGGCACCTCGCAAGTGAACATCACGTATGCCGCAGATGTTTGCACATTAGATTTATGACTTCATGGTGCTTACAGAATGCTTGCTTTGCCTCAACGGAGGCAGTCATCGTAGATAGTTTCTGCCTTCAATTTTTTTTTTCCCTTACCGTTCGTGTGACCCGGGACGTTCTATATTTATAAGTCCTTGCTTTATCTCTCTGTCTCCCTCTATACATTTGGATGCAGTATTTTCATGTACCTACGTCTCGTTTCTTGCCTGTATCTCTAGTTTCGTCTCTGACGCTGAACCGTAGATACCTAATTTGGCCAGTAACTATACTTTGTATAACTAGTTTTAGCCTTAGTTGATGGCTTGCGTTTTCATCCTGCTGAAGAATTTCTTGCGACAGAGACATGCGACAGATGTAGCAAAAAGCAGACCATGGTTATACCTCGGCAAGAAAAGGAATAAGAGTTGTTAAATACTTAACTCCGTTTTGAATGAACTTGCATTACAGAAAGCACTAAATAAAAGCAGAGACATATGGCACAGACTTACGCTCAACACTGGCAGCTCGAGCTCAAATGGACGGCTTTGTACTGGGCTAGAGAAATGCGATATTATGAGCATGCACTGCGAAGGAGTAAACAGTTTTCTTCTGAATTTGCTTACTTTTTGAGAAGGTGTACGTGAAGGGAAATGAGGCCCAGAAATAGCATCGTCGTTGCAGCTTTCCTCACTTTTCTTTTGGATGGGCATCTTTTCAAAAAGGATCCGGTTGAGTGCTTTCAGTGCGTGGATGGAAAAGTAAAATTCTTGAGCGAGAACTGGTCGGAACATTAACAGCGTTTGTGAGGTTTTCCCCTGGTCTGACTGAAATTGCGAAAAAATATTCGGGCCGAGACCTTGTAGTGATGAGGGAACTAATTAGTTTTGTTTCATTTAATGCCGCTTATTTCTTTGCTTCAACACAGATAAATGATCCGAAATGAATGTATAAGCTCATAGTCTTTGGCTTGCTCGGTACACCTTAAGGTTTTCGGAGAAGCTGCAGTTTTAAGTTGTGAAGAAAACGGACAAGTCCTTTACAGGTGTCTTATGAGTTCCTTTATAGATGAGATATTTGACGTTCATAAGGGGGCTGTGCCTTTACCCCGCACGCTTTCTCAACATTTTTTTTTTCATGATGTGCACACACAATCTGTAATATATCGCGATACACGAAAAAACCTCTTCAGCTATGAAAACGTGTGTCTATTTGACGGGTTGAGCGAAGCATATAGACCTATTCCATGTTGGTAAACTGTGGTAGGCTCCGGCGATATAACCAGGGCTTGTGTCGACGTCGCGGCGCGGGGGCCCCGCCCACCGCTTGCCGCGGCCCTGCACGGTCGCGCCACAGCCGCCGGCGAAGCGTGTGCGAAAGCTGCCTCCGAGCACGGGGCGTCGGAGCGCCGACGGCGTGTTTACAACAGTTTGCGAGGGGCAGCCGCGTGAGATGAAGTTGCGTTAGCTCTGTAGGAAGCATTCAATGAATGTAGAAAAGAATGTGCCGACGCCCAGCTATGACAAGATGTGAGAAACTGACTGAAAGGATAAGCACCTTGCCACATGATGCGAATGATCGCGAGCTATCATGTCGGCATCGCTTCATGCGTATGCATTAATTCGGTAACTAACGCAAGGATGAACCACTTGCAACAGCGAGACTTGTTCATATACGACTTGAAGATGCCTCAGCTAAAATACTGCTTCGGACTAAAGCCTCTAATCCCTACACAAAATCTTTGCGCAAAAACAAATGTAACGGAATAGGTACTCAAGCATGCGATATTGGTGAAGCTATAACCTATGTAAATACGGCTTTGATAACGCGCACACACAAAAAAAAGCAATAACGTGCCAAGGACAAGGCTCTCAAATAACCGCCAGCAAGGCGCATAGCCGCGGCTTGCGGCTCTGCCCATACGCTCAGTTCCGATCGTGAAGGCGTGAAGTCCTGTAACGACGCGACAAATTCCAAGCGTGTAGTTCATTCGAGCAGTCTGACAATCGAAAAAAAAATTAAGCGTATCATAACCACTACAGCATTGCCAAATACACTTCTCGTGTGTATGCTATCGCAGCCGCAAGCAATTTGCAAAAGCGTCGCTGTAATCGGCCTTTCGCTCACGGCTACGTGAATTAAGCTCTTATATATTTGTTTCATTTGAGTGAATGAAATTCGTATGACGTATGTATAGCTTCCCCACTTCAATAATAATACACGGCGACCGCGACTACTTCTACACATCGAGCTAAGCTAACGTCGTGCGCGCTTTGCGGTAAGCTTGATCGCTGTGTCCGCACTTTGCTTATGCAAAGAAACTTGGTGTCGAGCATTACACTTGACAAACTTGTGACAATGCTATTTCTCTCAAATTAAACAAGCCGCACTAACGCTAAATAATTACACATATGCTTAGTCGTGACGAAAATGTTTGGCGCATAACCGGTGCGCCAAACAGCGCATTACAGGTTCGTCCCTTTCCTTACGACAGACATAAGCAGGAAACCGATAAAAAACTATCGCACATATCTTGTGCGTTGCTGAGCAACCAACCCACGGCGCAGGTCATCGGTGAACACTTTTTTCTTCATTTCACGGCGGTGAGAAGCGCCCGCACCAGCGAAAACGCAGCGGCTGCTACGGTAGGCGCGCCGGCGGATGCCTACCATGCGAAACCAAAACTCCCGACGACAGCGCCACCGCATCTTCGTGACGTAGGCCCGGTGGAATAGGTCTATAGTTTCCAGCTCTTTGTGAATGAAGCTTAAACAGGAGAAGAAAAACGAGAAAGAAGGCGCCGTTTTTTATGTTTGCCGAATGTCATGTGTGTTACACCGAGCCTCAGGGCAATATTGCTTTCAGAGATAGTTTCAGACACAAATAGCAGCAGCGCTGAATCTCGCGAAGGTGAAGTCTGCCGACAACGTCACACTTGATCTTGCGCTTTTACAATCAGAAAGCGGGAGAGGCAAGGTTGAAGAGGCATTGTGCAAGGAGCACAAAAAAACGTTGCGTTGGCGGATAATGATACACTGCGAGCCTCTTAGCAACGCATATGCAAAGAAAGAACCTCATGAAGCAACGAATGCAAACTTCTTAAGGAGAGTGTGTCGGCCCACTTGTTTATCAGTGGCGTAGATAGAAAAAACTGGTCCTCCAAGTACTTCCATAATGTGACTGCTAGATACAATAATCTTAGATGGAATACTTATCTGGCTTTTAATCTCACTGCTCTCACTACCGTTCTGGAAATTGTGGACTTTGCTGGGGCTTGCCGACCCTTTAGTATACCACTAATCGAACGTACGTCAGTGTTTAGACTCTTATTTGAATTAAAGGTGTGAAACATGTGCGGCTTCTGGCGAGTATGCGGCATAAAAATGATTAAAGAAAAGCATTGAGTTGCTCGTTTGCAGCGGTTTTAATTTCAATGTAGTTGGTATAGCACCTTCAAAATCAATACCTTTGGTTAACCTCCCTCTCTTCCGCACAACTTTTATCTCTCTTTTTTCTCTCTTTATCTCTATTGTAGTATGTGCAGTAAATGAACTTCAGTTTCTACCTTTGCAATGTCCTGCGTTACGTGACACAGAGTTCAGCAAAGAAGAGGACTGGGAGGAAGCCCTGAGAAGCGGCGACCTTTCGGTTCAACTTCGGGCTGTCCAGAGAGCCTGCGAGAGGGCGGAGGGCCACGGTCTTCCTGTCCCTGCGTGGGAGCGGCCCGCAACTGCTACAGGATCCCCCTAGAAGGGGACGTCCAACTGCAGTTTCTCCGGACCAAAATAAAGTTCTGTGCCTGCCTGCCTGCCTGCCTGATGTAGCAATGTGAAAGGAGCTGACGACCTGTTACCGTCCCCATGTCTGAATGGACCTGCATGGATGTTATGGGCGTTCCCTTCGTAACGGGGTCGCGGCCCTTTTGCCGCCAATCTCAGTAATTAAGTCGGTATAATGTATTGTCTTTCTGAATTAAGGTCCTTTTTTGAAGGAGGCCGAGGCGGTTGCATTTCGATGGAGACGAAATTTTGAGGCCCGTGTACTGTCCGATGTCTCTGCCCGTTAAAGAACCCCAGGTGGTCGAAACTTCCGGAGCCCTCCACTACGGCGTCTCTCATAATCATGTCGTGGTTATAGGACGTAACTCCTCAAGAATCAACCAGTTCTTTTGAAGAAAAAAAAATGATCTTTCCAGAAGATGCAACCCCATGGTGAGGCAGTGTGTGAGACTGGAGCACCGGAAACCATGTCGAGCGGGTGCGACATTGGTTGACGTATAGAGAGCTGCAACTGACAGAAACTGTTCTTTCCTTGTTGTCGCTGCCTTGCTCGTGCCGTTTGGGATGACGTGATTCTGTTTTCTGAGCATTTTATTCTAATATATATGTATTAATCGGGATAAAGATGTTTACTGCTACGTAATCAAGGTTGAATTGGCTGCGCTTACTTAGCTTTTAGCGTTTGTGTAGCACCTTTTCACAGTCCTATGTATACAGCTCCACGGTACAGAGACGCCCACGATCGCCGTCGAGCGATTTACCGCAGTGCGCAGGTTTCTGTCCACCAGATACCTCTGGGTCGAGCGAGAACATGGTGAATGCTTCGAATAGCTCAAGAAAGTGAAAAGAGCGCTAGCTTCCGGCAAACTTTACTTGTGAAAACGGAGGCTAATATGACTGTCAAGGACAGCACATCACCTGCAACTTAAGGAAATCAGTTTCACTCTCATTCACTGACAGCGTACTTGAACAACCTGGACAGAGTCGAATCAGATTACCTTCGATAGTTTCCAGAGTCAGCCTGTCACGATCACAAACAACGGTACAAGTATCAAAAGAAAGCTTGCAATCGCACATGTTGCGCGAGCAACTTTTACGGCCGCATCGTTTCATTCCTGTGTGTGTGTGTGTGTGTGTGTGTGTGTGTGTGTGTGTGTGTGTGTGTGTGTGTGTGCGCGCGCGCGCTGTTAAAATCTGATTAAAACGCCACACCAGCAAGCCAAACAGCCACTGTACACCACGTTGAGCTCCAAAATGTGTTTATCACGGCCACTCCTGCCGTCGATCGTGGTATAACGCATACCTTGGTCGATCGCAGTCAAAGCACTCGGGATAGCCTTACGTAATTTTCTAGCGATAGATTGATATTGCCCTTGTGCCTATTGTGCATGCCCTTTACAAAATTAATGCTTGTATGCGTTCTACGAGGAGTAAAAAAGATTTAAAAAATGCCTTTCGAAACTCGAACATTCTGTGCCCAGGCAATGAGTGCTTAGAAATAATAATAAATAAGTAAATAAGTAAATAAGTAAATAAATAAATAAATAAATAAATAAATAAATAAATAAATAAATAAATTGCGGCGTTTCGTGTGCCAAAACCAGGCTCGCCATGGTAGGGGACTCGGGATACTTTGACTGTATTCTTAACGTCTATTTAAGTCCATGTACGCGAATGTTTTGCATTTCGCCTCCATCTGGCCACATTTTGGTAGTCTTGCGGCAGGTGCGAGAGGAGGACAAGCCGACATCGACACTAGGCATGACCGTTGCTATAACGAGAGGCCATGGAAGAGGCCCAGCCAACGCAGCGTGCGTCGAGGGGGAAGAAAAATAGTTGCCTACAGACGAATTCTTAGAGCCTAGCCTATAACAGCTTCACTGTAAAAAAAAAGAATAAAAAAAAACCATTCTGCTATGGATAGCGACTGCGGTATATTGCCGGGTGCCGAAGGCTCACTACATCCACTGTAGTGCCCAGCGCTTCTCCAATGTATGATTTAACGAGTGTTTTCACTGTTGATGAACCGAGGATTCCGCTTCTTGAATACGATCCATGTTGCCCGAGGTATACAGTTGTCTTTATGGAAGGGAACACGCGAACGCACGGCCTGTGCGGCGGCTGCTTAAGGCGCAGCAGCAGGCCGGGAAAGAAATCCCGTCCGCCTTTCGGGCAACCTATTAACGGAAAGAATAACCAAGTACCACCGACACGAAGCGATTACTAGATATCTACTCAGCTAGGTAGTTGTTCTGGCCACCGATAGATAACACCAAACAACGGATGTTGTTCTTCTTGTGGCCACATATGCCGGTGCTCTAAGCACCCGCCGGAAAGCACATGCGACGCGTGCGCCTGTTCCCTTTTATAGAGATTGCACCTATGGGCATAGTTTTAAACAGTTAAAAAAAGCCGCCATTCTTGCACCGGTGCAATCGCATGCCTGCATGCTTGCACGCTGCTGGCGAGGTTAGCAGACGAAGCTCCGGCGGCCGCGGCGGCCGGAGGTCCTGCTTCCCATATTGCCCTGCAGCCGCCGTTGCGGGCGCTCGCGAATTTCTGGAAAGGTCCATTGGAAGTGAGTCTTGAACGCACTTACATTGATGTACCGTACATGACAGGTACAGAACGTTGCATGTGCCACCGTCGATTGTCGAAATATGCAACGCATACTCTATTTTGACAATTGGCTCATTTATGAAGTGTCTTGCAGGGCACTTTTTTCGATTAACTTGGATCACACGTTCTATGACAGTAATACTAGTGCGAGACACTCGGCACTCCAGCTGTGACAACGTATGTGCCCTTGATCCACTGACAAGTAAGCCACGCGTGGCGTGTGAAGCAGGCTTTTGCTTTTACCGTCAAGGTCTTCTTCTCTGTCGTTCTTGTCCTGTTATGTTAGGGAAAGACATTGATTTGTTCGTAATCGTCTCGACCATTTGCTCGTTGTCTCACCATAGTCGTTCAGGAGGGTGAAGCGGCTACTGCATAGAGTTTTTGTTTACATATACGTTTTATTGCTTTTTCTGAGCTTCATCAAACAGCCAAGCCTTTAACCATTCTAATGCCTAAACATATTCTGCTTTTACCAGAAGTGCTCACTTCAAAGAGTAATCTGCACTAAAGTTAAAGTTCTTAAATACTCGTATGGCACATGCTGAACGGCTCTATAACAGCAGGTGCTTCATTTTATTCGGAATACTTTTGTGAATTTGTTATATCTAAATTCTCGCAGTTTTTTTCTGAGAGGTGACGCAGCTAGGCGGACGTTGGGAAAAAAGAAGCTTTTCCATGCTAATTTTACTCAATAAGTTCAATATGCTGAGTTCTTAACTACTAAGCTTGGTCGCGCTACGTATTGTCGAAACTGAGCACACGAGTAGTGAAGTCATGCCTGCTCAGCGAAAATCCAGACTACGTAAACCTTGTATGTATGCCTTCTTGACATGTGCGGCGAAGTGCGTTCAGGTCACAAACTATTAACGATTTTCCCAAAAACCTGCCCCTAATGCCTCGAGGCACTCTTAAACGGAACGGCTTTTGTACATGATTGGGGTGAAGGAGGCAGTCTGCAGAAAAACACATACGTCATAACAGTCGGCCCAGGAAAACTGCCAGCGGACATACAGTTGCCGTTTTTACATTCCGGATAGCTTTTGCGCCGCCCACTCTATTAAGCGCTCCAAGAGACTCTCCATCCTCTGGTCACGATTAGCTACTTTTTTGCACCGTCTATACCACTGGGCAGCGAGTAGAACCGGCCAAGGCAACTGACTTGATTAAAAGCTTACGCACCACGATTATCAGCCGGGACACAACAGTGGCGGACGGGAAAATAAAGGGCGAGGAAGATGGCGATGTACCGTCTTACGTGTGGAGGGGTAGAAAAAAAAAACAAAAAAAAAAAACAAGAGGGGTCCGGATGTCGCGTGCGTGTTGTTAGCGCTACGACGACTCTTTCAGCCGAAGAAAACAGGGGAGAGACGACGACGGTCTCCGCACGACCGTGGGCTCATCACGTGATCGATGACGCCCCACGTCGTGATTCGCTTCGATGCGCTGTTCCGCGAGGGTGGCTCACTAGAAAACTAATTCGCCCCTCCTCCCCTCCCACGTGTTCGGAGGAGTGAGCCCCGTCGGCCATATTGGTGGTTCTCGCCACTGTCGCTACGCGCCCGCCGGCCTCGCCCCCGCGCTCGGCCCCAGACGCCCCGAATGTGTTTGTTAGCGTATGCGATTACAGCCCGGGATGCCGGGCTTGCGCAATAAATCAAAGGCTCCCGCGACGCGATAGAGGTGACCGTGTTGCGTACTGTTGTCGTTGCCGATCGGAATCGAATCGCGGGGCGAGATCGTTGCATGCTCCTCTGCCCTTTTGGCGCGCGAGAGCGGCGTTTTGTTTGCTTCGATGACGTAAAGAGAAGCGCAGGAGTGCCTTAAGTGAGTTTTGCGCCCGCACGTGTCGTCGGAATCGGGGGGGGGGGGGGGGGGGGGGGAGCGCTGGATCGGATTCGCGCCCGTCTTCACCCGAGCGCCCAGAGGTCGAAGGGAGCGCGCAGCTACAGACGTGCACGAAATTCGAACAGGCACAGCGACTACACAGCTCGACGGTTCTTGTTGCGTGAGGGGGTCGAGGTTTTCCTGGAGGCAACATGATCTGTATATGCGTGTTCCTCCGGCGCAGGTTGACGTGGTTTATCGCCCCTTAAATGCTATGCTTTAAATTGATCACAATGCGCTGTATTATTTATTTATTTATTTTTATTTATTTATTTATTTATTTATTTATTTATTTATTTTTACTGTGCTCACCATGTTTGAAAACAGCTGCACCTTGCTTTGCATTTTAGTGACAGGCCATGTTGGCACAGTTAACTTTGCATTGTGGATACGAGAACTGTACTGTGCATTTTAGCTGATGCAGTTGTAACAGAAATCGACTGTTTTCAGTATTTTAAACGTATCAAGCCGAGGTTGTGGAGGAGATGCCTTATGTACATGCGTAAACTGCAGGCCCGTATAAGTCGCATCCGTTTGTTGCATACCACACTTGAGTTACGAATTTATTGTAGAACTAAGCTTCTAAACTTTTTTGCAGGGGCGCATCGACTTGTTTAAGGCTATATCGTGTGCGAGCTTGACTGCAGTGAAAATATATAAATATATGAAAGCTTAGGAAGTGTTCGAACTTAATTAAAAGTTGCCATATTTCGTAGTAGTATTTGCTCAACTCTTCGATATTCAGCGAATGTTATCTTTCGTGTCATTCACGTAAGCATATGAACATTACAAACACCATGATAAAAAAAGCGGGTTGGCATTTGGAAATGTGGGGAGGGCATTTAAAGCTCGGTAAATCATCTTGATTGGCTTAACTTTGCCAGCAAGTTTTGTCCAAGAGAAATGGAGGATGAGGTGCCAGTAACGTGAAAACAAAACAAAAACACTGTCAAAAGACGTCTGCAACGTGATGAAAGGAAATCGGTACGGCGTACTGAAGGCTTCTTGAATGTATGGTGGAGTGGAGCCCGCAGATTTGCGCACCCTTGAAAAAAGGAAAAACAATGAAGGGAATGTATTAACGCTGTTTATGGGACTAAATCTTCGCGAAAATGACCAGCAGGTCTAGTCATAAACACAGATAATTAAAAAGCTGACATTTCTCTTAAAATTTAAAGCCATCCTACTATGTGGAGGTGGAGGAACAGCGAAGCTGTGGTATACTACCTGACCCGAATGGCCAGTGTGACATAGCCTTGAATGATCTAGCAATGCACTATACATGAAATTGTTTACAGCACCACAATTAACTGCATTAGTCCTTTGGATCACTTAAGGCACTTTTCCATCACTCCAATTTTAACTTGATTAGCTTAATTCATAGTTGATTGAAATTAATCCATTCTTTGTCCACTTATTGCACTGTTGATTCGCCTTAATTCTCACTTGGCTCATTGCACTCATATCTTATTTCGGGTATAATCCACTGCTGCTGCAAAGACCCAGAGATCGGCCCACGTACACAAGAAACTTGAAATGGGAAAATTAGCATCCACCTGTTTTGTAGCGCAAGGCTACAAAGAAATCCATACGGATTTCTCAGAAAAGAAAGCTTCCTAGTTGCCTAAAAATTCGTCCTGTTCCGGGGTTCGAACCCGGGACCAACGCCTGACCAACGCCCCGGTCACAAGCACAGCAAATAAAACACACACACACACACACACACACACACACGCGCGCGCGCACACACACACACACACACGCACACACACAAAGAACGTTCCACTTAGAGGCGTTCACGAAGGCCGGTAGATCTCAAGAAGCGCAGTAGCGCTTGCATGGCCTTCTGCGACGTGAGGTCTAGACGATGTCGTAGAATGCCTTCTTCCGACAGTGGTCCGTCGTCCAGCTTGTTGAGTGCATACTGAAGAGATTACCTCTCTGCACTGTACCGTGGGCAGTCACATAAAATGTGCCCTATTGAGTCTTCGTGACCGCAGTGGTCACAGGCTGCGGTGTCGGCCACTCCTATGCGGGACGGAAAAGTCGCTTCAGCACCAATGTATCTTGTCGCAAAGCTTTCGACTACAGATATCGAAACTGGTATCATCTTCGGAATTACTCATAAATGAATATGAATTTCGAATTAGTATTGGCTACATTTCGTAAACTGAATATATAGACCGTAACTTTATTAGTTGAAAAGTTATTTAACAAATACTCCGCTGCTTAGTCAGCTGCTCGCTTTGGATCTTGAATTAGAGCACTGCATGGGCTCGGGCCGGCCTCGGGCTGATGGCCTTCAGACTCGGGTCGGGCCCGGGTCTGCGACCTGCCCGAAACAGGCCCGGGCGTCGTAAGCGCTGGTAATATACGCAGATATGCTATATTGTAAGTTCAGCAAGCTACCAATACAAAACACTCTCCCTGACGTAAGTTTCAGCCGGAGGTGCTTTTGGGCCTCTTGGAAAGAAAGGGCAACAGGACAACGGCACAGCTACGATACACTGCACAGATAATTCTGTATTTTTCGGTGTCCGTCGGATACACGGGACATATTTCAAGTGACTACTGCAATCCCCCTGTGACGAGTGGCGGCCCGAAAAGTGCATCGGACTTGGAAGGAGAGGAATAAGACATGTATGTTGTGTGCGGTGGCGCCGCTCGTGGGAGGCGCTGGGCTTGTGAAACGTGAGACAGCGATAGAGGCGCACCAACCTGCCACCGGGGAGACGGACTTCTCGGAGATCCTGCCTACAGACGAGGAGACGCGGCACATCAAGAGAGACAGCGCTTGGAGCCAGCTTGCAGCCAAGACCTTCTAGCTGTTCTCGGGGAGCGACCGTCCCGGTAACCGGTCCGTTGCGGCTCCCCAGTTTCTTCGGTGAGCTCGGGCGGCTACTAGCGGATTCTGTGCTCGTGGCCACAGGCTAGGCCTTGGATCGAACCAGCGGCTATTGGGTCCTCTGGTAACCGCCGCCCGCGTGGCCTGGTCTTACGTCCAGGACGACGCCCGTCCGGCCCGTCGACGGAGTCAGGTTGGCGCTTCGGCCACGGCGGCACCGTAGCGACACCGCACCGACGTCGCACGGTCACACGAGCGAAAAGTGAGAGTGGTACGTGTGAGTCAACGTATGATGATTATTTATGGGGTTTAACGTCCCAAGACCAGCTCTGATTATGAGAGACGCCGTAATGGAGGGCTCCGGAAATTTCGACCACCTGGGGTTCTTTAACGTGGGCCTCAACATTTCGCCTCCATCGAAATGCTGCCGCCGCGGCCGGGATTCGACACGGCGACCTTCGGATCAGCAGCCGAGTGCCATAACCACTAGACCACCGTGGCGGGGCGTGTGAGTCAACGTAGTGCGGTAATGTTGAGACGTCAAGGAAAAATTCGTACGCTGCGAACAACTTCGACGCAACTGGCGCGACTCCAATACTTGTTTATGTGTACGTCACTGTACTGATATAAATGTTTGTCCTTTTTATACGCCTCGATGATTGATTGATTTGTGGGGTTTAACGTCCCAAAACCCGCTGCGATTGCGAGGTTGCTGTCGGGGCTGTGCACGTCGCCTGCCGCTTGACGCATGGCACGATACGACAAAACTGCTTCACGAGGCAGCGCTTCGTAAAAAAAAAAAAAAAAAATGATGACGGGCCGCCGCCGCCACCGGTTACGGACACCGGCGGCGGACAACTACGGCGCCAAAAACGGCCGTTGTTGTGATCTCATAACCGCTTACGCTGTAAAATTGGTTTGCACCGATGGCTGTAGTATCTACCGCTGATTAGGGCCAATTCGATGGAGACACTTGTAGCCTTGACATTGCCACTTGGGCTCGGCTGAAACTTCTCAGGCGCTCCGCCCAGTCGCCAATCCTGTTCAAACAAGTTCGAATATTCGTAGTGGATAATATTTTTTATATGTGTGCCTGTTTTGTATGTTCGTACGTGTGCGCACTTGTCCTTATTTATTTACTCATGCGTCATTCAAGAGGCAAAGAAGCCACTGCCCAGGCATGACATCAATACAAAAAATATATCTGGAAGCGCATGACAACCCGCAAAACAAAGGAGAAAAAAAGAAGAGTCGCCATTAGGTGGGACAAGCTAGACTTATATACTGGAACAGTTGAAGAACTGGTGGGATATTGCGAAATCGGTTTAAGAAGCAATCTCCCTCATTATTTGCAACGTGATTAAACCGAACCGACCGGTATTCCTGCGGTTCTACACCAAAAGTTATTTACACCCGCGTGCCCATTCAAGCATACACGATTCCTAGATAAGCCGGGTAATATTGCAGACAGCACAGGGTGGTGAAAAATATGGCTAGTTTGCAGCTACAGCAAATGTGATTTGGACATTGATTAGAAGCTCTAATATTTTATACTATCAGAGCGTTTTCCTTTATGAAAACGGCTTTGTCGCGTAAATGGGTGAGGCTCACATGTATGGTAATTGATTCGCGTTTGTTCATCTATTGTTTTCAAAAGGCATTTCAGCAGTGTGGAACCTTGCCTCCATGGTTTGCTCGTACATATGTATGGGAGTTAGTGGGGGTGTTTACGCTTGTCAAGCTGTTTATGTGTGGATCAGGCCCATCCAGCGCTATTAACGTTTCTGGACGCTACTGACTTGGCCTCTCGTTTATGGGCATATCATGTTTTCTGTAGTTTTGTCTGTGTCTTCGTTTGCTTGTGCTTTCTATTTTCTTCTTTCCTTCCCACCTTCCTCTCCTCTATTCATTTCCTTCTCTCAAAAGAGTTGGCAGGCGTTGTGCCACACTCGGTGTCAGTTGTCAGCCTGCTCTATTTCTTCATGTCCTTGTGCGTATACATTTACACACCAAATAATAATAATAATAATAATAATAATAATAATAATAATAATAATAATAATAATAATAATAATAATAATAATAATAATAATAATAATAATAATGTTGTGTGGGGGAGGGGCGGGAGGTCTAATCAAGTTTTGATCTAGGGGCCTTGCGACCTCTCGGACACTAGCCTGGAGCGGTTGTTTTTTACGAGCATCTAACCTAATCTTGACGGATTCCGACTGTACCAATGCACAGGTTGAATGTTTTATACTGTACCTGAGCTGCGCTTAGCAATGTTGAAACAAAAGCAGATAGGGCTGCAGTTCAGTCATATGACGAAACATGGCATTTACATTGTTGGCTAGATATTGACACCACTGACACGCCTGCCGATCATATAAAAATACTCCACATAAACTTCAGCACTGTGTGTCGCCAATTTATACTCATATAAATTTCATCAAAAAAGAAACATGTTCCAGGTTTCCTGCCCTATGAAGTTTCCTGAAAAACAAAGTTTAGCTAGATTAAGGTGGTTAGCAGTGCGTGCATGAGACCGCCAATTATCTCTTCGCTTGTTGCCTTGAAACTTTATTTCTTTGGTTCGCTTGGTAGTATAATGGTTGTGGTGCCCGATCGCTGACCCGAACGACGCGGGTTCGATCGAAACCGTGGTGGTCGCATTTTCCACCGCTAGGAGACCATGTACTGCGCGTTGCTCTTTATACCAAAGATTAAAGAACCCCAAGTGGTCAACCTTCCGGCAGCCCTGCGGCGTGCCTCGTAGTCATGATGTAGTTTTGGCATGTGAAACCCCAGAAATTCGTATTGTATATTTATTCAATGTATTACGGCCGTATAATAAGCCGAATGTATACAACGCCACTATAAATCATGACCAGTCAAAACTACCTACACAAACATCCCGTGTATCGCTAGCGGCGTCTGTGAAATGAGTTCCAAGCCCTGATGCACGTTCGAGAGTTTACACGCTAAACCGCGCCGGACCGAGTCGGGCAAATCAGAACCGCCCGGGTACGGGCAGCGTTTGAAAACACCTGGCCGGGCTCGGGAGGACCGATTCATGACACTTTCGGGCCCAGGCGGTGCTCGGGCAGGAAAAATCGGCCTGTGCAGTACCCTATCTTGAGTGTAAGCGCTGGTGCACTTATTGGTGCAGTTATGGACCAGCTGGACAGTTCAAGAGAGCAGATGCTTGGAGAAACGGAAGGGCAGAGCGGTCATCCATGCCGTTTAAAAAAAAAACATCAAAACTCGAGAAAAGTTTGTGCAAGTCAGTGCAAAACTTAGATATGAGCACTGTTTATGAGAAAAAAAGAAAGCCCTGATGAAGCTTCCAACACCTTCCTGCGGCTGTTGCGAAAGTTACGACGCAGCATTTACAATTCAGAAATCCTCACCTCATAAAAATGACAAAGAAATCACAGCATATCCACGAGGTGAATGATGATGAGTGGGCGAAGCTCCGGAGGTTCATCGGAAAAACTGTGAATCTTCCGTGAATCTTGTCCAGTACGTCATCAAAGACGTGACAAACATTGTGTGTCGCCATCTAGCGCTCTCCTATCACACTTGAGCACGCAGCGAGCGCCTCCGCGCCATCTATTGATCAATTCACGTACTAGCTAAGCAGCACCGCAGCGCTCGGACGGACGGACGGACGGACAGACAGACAGACGGACAGACGTACGGACGGACGGACGGACAGATGGACGGACAGATGGACAGACGGACGGACGGACAGACAGACGGACAGACAGACAGACAGACATACAGACGGACGGACGGACGGACGGACGCGTTCCCATACATCTGAATGAAGCGAGCACCGCAGTGCCATCACGCCATCTAGTGAGCACTTCATAAAACTACAGGTGGCTACATACTATGTACGGAGGAGGGAACAACCCACGCCCTAAGGAGCTTCGCCCCTAAAAATGCAGAAAGCCCTGGATAAATTCTGACCTGTACCGGCGCATACAAGTAAAGAACAAGTTGTACCACGAGGTCGTACGTTCGCAAAAGACGGACGCTCTCACTGAGTACAAGATACACAGAAATGTCTTAATCTCAGACATAAGGAAGGCCAAAAAATTTATTATGAATTAGTATTTGAAAAGTCTACAACGACCAGAAGAAATTATGGAAGGTCATAAATGGGCTAACAAATAGGACCAAGAACTGCCGTAAAATTCAGTGCCTAACAATCAATGGCGAAACACTTAATGGCGAAAGATTGGCAAATGCCATGAACGAACACTTTATCAACGCAGGCTCCTATTTTACAATTGATGCAAATACGGAAAATGCCCATATTGCTGATATGGCTGTCGTTCCTTGCTCTATATTTTTGGCGCCAACAGATCCAGTTGAAGTTGGAAACCTATTAAGAAAGCTTAAAAAAATGTTGCATCAGGGGTTGATGAAATAGGCTCTGCTGAGCTTAAATTGATATCGCCATGACTTTTATTATCAACCTCACCCTTACTAGCGGCATATTTCCGGAACAGTTAAAACTGGCACAGATCACTGCAGTACATAAAGGTGGTGATACAATACTTGAGCAAACTATCGACTGATTCGTGCTTCCAACAATATCAAGAATATTTGAAGGGGTAATACACGATAGGCTTGCGTCTTTTATTGACAAACATCAAATAATAACAAGATGTCAATATGGGTTTCAAAAAAATAAGCCAACAGAACAAGCTGTACTGTACATTAAAGATAAGATAATCGACAACATTGAAACAAAACCATACGTACTTGGACTGTTTCTTGATCTTCAAAAGGCATTCTACTCCATACAACTCTAAATACTAATTCATAAGCTATAGAGGTATGGAGCGCGTGGAGTCACTCTAGAGCTCTTCAAAAGTTACCTAAAAGATCGTTATTAATTCGCACAAATTAATAGCGCAATGTCCACAAAGATAAAGTTAAATCAAGGAGTTCCCCAAGAGTCCGTTCTGGGTCCACTGTCGTTTCTTACCTACATAAATAATATTGTCGAAATACCCTATTCACCTGAACTTATTATGTATGCCGATGACACGAATGTGTTCTTTTCATTAGAAAATTTGATATCATTTGAGGCCAGCTCAAATAATTACTTAGGGCATCTTTCAAATTGGCTAAAATGAAATAGGCTGCATTTGAATACGAAGAAAATAACCTATATGTTATTTCGACCTGAAAATAAACTTGTAGGTTAAATAAGTTTGATATTCGAAAGCAACGGTACTGCACACATAAGAGAACAGAAGTTTCTTGGCGTGTGGTTTCAAGAAGAATTAAACTGGAGCACACATGTGGATCACCTGACTACGGCGTTAGCACGTATAGTTGGCTGCTTTTACAAAACAATAAACTTGATGCCAATGAGGATAAAAATAAGTATGTATTATGCACTATAACGAAAGGGAAGGGGTCAAGGGCTCGTTTTTTATTTGTTAGAAACAACTTAATGAGCAAACATACAATGAAGCCTAGGAAAGCATAGGGGAAGTTACTTGTGGTATTGTAATTGTGGACAAAGTAGAAAGGAATTAAAGTGGACGAAAAGACAAACCTGCCTTCGGTTTGACCCGAACCCACGACCTTCGGATGTCGCGTCCGATGCTCTACCAACTTGTCTTTTCGTCCACTTTAATTCCTTTCTACTTTGTCCACAATTACAATACCACAAGTAACTTCCCCTATGCTTTCCTAGGCTTCATTGTCTGTTTGCTTATTATGCACTATGTCATTCTAAGGTAGCCTATGGCATAGTCTGGGGAACGACATCGCAAAGAAATTACCATAAACTCATTACTATGCAAAAAAAAAATATTGCGCTGTTTGAAAAGTACTTACAAGATCTTCTTACAAAAACTTACAAGAAACGTTTTAAAAGTACTTACAAGAAACTTACAAGATCTGCCAAGTGCTCCACTGTTGATAAAACATTCCGTGCTTAGGGTTGACCAGCTGTACTATTTTAAATTGCTGCATATGATTCAACGAAATAAACTGTAGGAACAAACGTGCACCGAAAGACCTCACTACGCTTTACGAGAACATAAAAACGAACACATAAATTAAGAACTAATTACGGAAAACAAAGTGTTGAATACCAGGCGCCTCATATTTTGAATATCCCTGCCTTTCCTATTCCTTTCTGCTCCCTCCTCCTCCTCCTCCTCCTCCTCCTCCTCCTCCTCCAGCAGAAAGATTAAATTTCAAAACTGGTAGGACTGCCTTCAAAAAACAAGTGATGAATGTATTAATAACCACATGTGCACACTACGGACTATAATGGGTCCTCTTTCATGACTCAACCATTTCTTGAGTCACATAAATTTAGCGGAATTGGAAATACATCGTCATGCCTTTCACGTTTCTCATTTCTGCAGCTTATTTTTCTATCGCTCTATTCTGTATTCCTGTACACAACTTCTGTTTCAGTACACTGTGTAAACTTTCTCCTTGTATGTATGATTTAGTTTTTATAGGAATAGAAGGCCCCGCCACGGTGGTCTAGTGGCTATGGTACTCGGCTGCTGATCCGAGGGTCGCGGGATCGAATCCCGGCTGCGGCGGCTGCATTTCGATGGAGGAGAAATGTTGAGGCCCGTGTGCTGTGCGATGTCAGTGCACGTTAAAGAACCCCAGGTGGTCGAAATTTCCGGAGCCCTCCACTACGGCGTCTCTCATAATCAGAGCTGGTTTTGGGACGTTAAACCCCACAAAACAAACAAACAACAAGGAATAGAAGTTGCTAGATCTGTTCTTCCTGGATTTCGTAATGATTTTGTTTATATATTGTATTGTAGTACTGTGCTCTGTGACAGACTTCGGAGGGACAAGGGCCTTTTGTCAGGCTTGGTTGCCTTTAGCCCTTGCCCATGCAGTGAGCTGTGAAACATGCTTACTGTGAATAAAAATACTTCTACTTCTGCATTGCTAGCAGACACGGGTGGAAGAAGGAAAAAAATAACAAAAAGAAAATTAAAGGGAAGAACCAGCTGTGGGGAGTACTAAGCAGTCAGGATACACTCCCAGCAGGGTAACCTTTAGTTTATTTTATGGGTACACTTTAACCTTTAGTAAAGGAGCATATTTTCACATTTTTGTGTGCCTATAAAATAAACTAAAGGTTACCGTGGTAAGAGTGTACGTGAGACTGGTGCAGTGTCGAGACGACGCCAGGTGATAACGGACATGACAGTTTTGGTGGAGTGCATATGTATGACTAATGTAAGTGATAGGCCATGACATCGATAACTTGACACCCTTGCTGCAGTTACGTCGCGATTGACGATAAAAGAATAGCTTCGCTGTTCCGGCGGTTTTGGCGGCGTGGAACAGCCTTGAATTTTGTTGTTGTTGAGGGATGGAGCTCCGTGTGCAGGAATTCCGAACTTCTGCGTCAATTCAGGGCCGTCCAGAGGGCCCGCGACGCGGCGGTCAGGCTCGGCCTACGCGTCCCGACGGGGTCGGAGCGGCCCGCTGCTCTACCGCCTTGCGGAAGCGTTCCTCAGGAAATAAAGCTGTCTGTCTGTCTGTCTGTCTGTCTGTCTGTCTGTCTGTCTGTCTGTCTGTCTGTCTGTCTGTCTGTCTGTCTGTCTGTCTGTCCTCCGCAGTTTATGGTAGAAAACTGAACGCTCGTTAGGTTGACCTCCATACCTTTACCCCCCTTGCCCTTGCCCTCTCGACCTCTCTTTCAAGGTTATGGCCGACTAAAAGCCGCGTGGGCAACGAACGCCGAAAGGGTCACCTTACACTCTTGGCACGGTAACCTTTAGTTGATTGTTACCCCACCTCCTAGTCAATACTGGGGAAGAAGGGGGGGGGGGGGCGAGGTCTACGTCATACCTTTTATTACGCGGCATTCTGATCGTAAGGGGCATCGTGGGGAGGAAGTCGGGAGGAGGGGGCCGGGACGCTGCAGTGATACTTTACTCCCCCTAATGGAGAGCAATGCGCCACCGCATATGAGCACGCATATGCGGGAAGTTAGCGCAGTATGAGAAACCATCAGTGTAAACAAGTCGATATGGAGTAATGACATTATTAGGGTTTATTTTATATGTTTGAGATGGCTTTTATAGATTTTTTCGTCAATACTGTCACGGTTTTTTTTTTGTGCTAATGACAGTGATGCGAGGTACTTTCGGCTAGTAGTCACTAATTTGAAGCCACAGCGGCGTGCATACATTGTACAAACTAGCAAGAGTAAAAATAAAAGCGAACATAACCGACCTTTTAGATATGTTCTTCAGGTGAGACCGTCTATTTTCTTCGTGTGTCGGCTGCATCACTTCAGCTATTTTCGAATGCAGCGACATTTCAAAAATAGTTCAAAGGTACAGACATCGCCGGCTCTATACAGGCGTCGCCGCTCTGTAAACATCCATAAAAAAGCTTCACGTTGAAGCCTCAAATTTGACGTGGCAAAATACCTGGTCAGCTCATGGAACCTGATTATGGAAACGCCTGGCAAAAACTGCAGAACTGAAGAGTGTCATCTGTCGAGGGTCGCGTCGGGAAAAATATCCAGAAGACTTGTCGTTGTTTTTTCCCCCTTTCATATGTTAGAAAGAACGCTGTTCTCCTTCGCTCAAACACACCGTAGACGTAGTCTCATCTGCACAGCATCTCTGTTCTTGTTGCTGGGTTATTACAAACTGGCTAACACACATCAGCTTATGTTTGGCCTTAAAATGTGGTATTTACAATTGTCAGAGTGCATATTTCCACCTCTGGGCCGTGACCCATTTTTGCAGCTGAAAGAAAAATATATGGGAGTGGGCGCTCGAGTTTGTTGGAGCCCATCGACACTGTAACATATTTTTTCAGCAGCAAGGTGGTTTGAACCAAAGTATGGACAGTACACTTGATTAGAATCTGTGCTACCAAACGCGTTTACATCAATAGCAATCTTGTACGATGTGAAAGCGCCGGGCGACAATACGGGAGGACGCTGTTGACCGACGCACGATCTCTCTCTCTCTCTCTCTCTCTCTCTCTCTCTCTATATATATATATATATATATATATATATATATATATATATATATGTGTGTGTGTGTGTGTGTGTGTCCTCTTTTTTACATAATTTTCTTCGCAGCAGCGCGCACTACGTGACTTGGTGGGATTTTGTTTGCGATATCTACTTTATTTCGGGGGAACCCTTCGAGTTGGGTTTTAAAATGCCTGAATATTTAAAATACCTCGTGCTCTTGAGTTTGTATCCGCTAGAGCACGAGGCTGTGCCTGCTACGCCACGTCATACTGTATGCTGTACACTGGTTACGTATGCTGTAGCCAGTACTTTGATTGATTGATTTGTGGGGTTTAACGTCCCAAAACCAGCTCTGATTATGAGAGACGCCGTAGTGGAGGTCTCCGGAAATTTCGACCACCTGGGGTTCTTTAACATGCACTGACATCGCACAGCACACGGGCCTCAACATTTCGCCTCCATCGAAATGCAGCCGCCGCGGCCGGGATTCGATCCCGCGACCTTCGGATCTGCAGCCGAGTGCCATAACCACTAGACCACCGTGGCGGGGCGTAGCCAGTACTCTAAAACGGGTGTAGACGCTGCATACAAATCATGAATTTAGCAAAATAAAATGTAGATTGACAGCGAGCACAATACCACAGTTACGTTTACCCTGAGTACTACGACGACTTTACAGAGCTTTGCTGTCATGGAATTCGCAGGTGTTCGCATATTTGTGAACTTCATTCGGAGTGAAAGTACTTTGTCTTGAAAAAAAGAAAAAGAAAGTTGGGGACTAAAGGCAAAGAAAGTGTCACTCGAAAAATAATGTAAATATGGAAGCAACAACTACTGAGCACCCGCATTGGCCTAAAGTACATGGGAATGGAAACGTGCAAGAAAAAAAAAAAAGTGACCCGTAGTGGCGACGCCACACAATAATAGCGAACACAGCTGGGATGCCTTAAAAGGTTTATGAAACCGATTTTTTTTTAAAATTGATGTGTGTGGTCAGGCTGGAAATGCGCAGTAAGCCACTCGCACCATAATTTAATCGAAGCATATTGTAACAATAGAGCTATGGGTGATTAACGGTGGTACCTTTTTTCCACGCCCTGCTTTCCCTCCCTAGCCGTGTAGTTCGGGCTCCGCCTTCCGCCATCGTCTGTTGGCGCGCGGGAGATGGCGAAGGTGATTCACAACGAAGCTGTTCTGGGTCGACGCTTCGCCGTCCGATGTCACGCAGTTCTACACGATATATAATGGGCCGATCCTGAAGGCAGTGCACCTGTGAGGTGCGTAAAACTGAAAAATTCAGGCGCTGTGGCGAGTGATTGTGCGCGCATGTGTTTGTGTGCCCAGCTCGAAGTCACGGGTTCGATTCCCGCAGTCGCGGTGGCATATCCATAGCACGAAATGCAAAGAAAGAAAGAAAGAAAGAAAGAAAGAAAGAAAGAAAGAAAGAAAGAAAGAAAGAAAGAAAGAAAGAAAGAAAGAAAGCCATGAGTGGCTACATTGAGAGGCATGTTATTAAACCACTACTCAACCGTTAATGAGAAGTGCCCCATTAAGGTAGTAGGCCCGGCATGCTGAGACAAGGAAGGAAAGAAGAAAGGAATGAAGGAAAGAAAGAAAGAAAGAAAGAAAGAAAGAAAAAGAAAGCCATGAGTGGCTAAATTGAGAGGCATGTTATTAAACCACTACTCAACCATTAATGCGAAGTGCTCCATTAAGGTAGTAGGCCCGGCATGCTGAGACAAGGAAGGAAAGAAGGAAGGAATGAAGGAAAGAAAGAAAGAAAGAAAGAAAGAAAGAAAGAAAGAAAGAAAGAAAAGAAAGCCATGAGTGGCTACATTGAGATGCATGTTATTAAACCACTACTCAACCGTTAATGCGAAGTGCCCCATTAAGGTAGTAGGCCCGGCATGCTAAGGCAAGGAAGGGAAGAAAGACAGAAAAAAAGGAAGGAAAGAAAGCAAAAAGAAAAACGGATGGCCCGTTTGGGACGAGCGTCTCGTTGTAACTAACACAGTTTCACTGTTCAACTGTCTTCGCCGAGTGGGATGGGCGGGTATTTCTTTTTGCCGTTGATCTCTACGCCAACAAGTGCCGCCACGAGCACGGCCGCCCGCACTTCCTGCTTCGGTACAATCGCTCCGGTTGCCACGCCCGAGAACAGGAGCGGCTGGGCACTCGACGAGGTCGCGTGTTATTGAGTCTTTTAATGACCTGAAGAGACTAAGCTACCGGAGGTTTGTAAAAAAAAAAAAATAGTCATAGCCGTTTCAGGATCCCTTTACCATCTGCGTGATTAGCCAGTGTCGTCTCCATGCAGTCGACCCTGAGTATGCCCCTAATTTGAAACATGCCGCGTGATATATCACACTGTGTCTGAGTGCCGGGTATGTCTTGTCTCTAGAAACATTATTCTAACATGCAAAGAAGCACACAGAAAATTTTCTTTACAGAAAACGTGGTTGACCTTTTTTTTATTGTGAGTCAAAAGTAAGACAACAAAAAAGATTTCTCACAGCTCGTGACAAAATTTACAGCATTAATATAATACACACAATCGAATAAATAAATCGGCACACAAATACAAGCTCCAGGGACCATCGAATTTAGGGTCATCAAATTTCACATTTAATGCCAGGACCTCTCTCACTCGAAATCACAGTGTTTGAGCTTCTCTAGAGATCCGCATAAAGCTGGGCGCTATGTTCGACGATGCTCATGTAATTTTTCTCATTTCTCTTCACACTATTAAGGTACGCGGAAAGACTAGATTCAATCCCTGTCAACATGAAACCTATAAATATGGCATTTTATTTGTCTGAAATAGTAAGCTTTGCATCAAGGTTACCTCTACTTGCGCATTAGTGCGGGTCAAAAGCCGCCAGTTGCTTTAAGAGCGCACGAAACATCGTGTTCACACACACACACAAAAAAAAATAGAAAAGAGTAAAATACGTATGTTTTGTTTTACGCTCGTTAAACATACTTTTTTTCAGTCGCTCTAGTCAGCCGATTTGCCTCTGAGTATGAAATGCCCGCTTTTTATAACCCTTAAAGCGATAGCTGAGACACTATGACTTTTGAAAGCAGAGAGAGCCATTATGGGCATTGAAGCAGAAACGAGCCAGTTGCGATAAGGTCTAACAAATTCAAGTCGAGCTCGTTTTGCCTCGAACACGCGGTTTTTCTCTTTACAAGTATTAACGCCATCTTAATTTTATTATTTTGTCTTTAAGCATAACCAGTAAACTTTTAAATATGTCTCCGAAGTGACCATTCGAATTTGAACACTATTTTCAAACAAATACAGGGCCGGTCAATTACGTACTGGGCAGCTATGTTTCACAGAAAACTGGGAAGGAAGTCACGGTTTAGTGTGTTAACCAAAGATGCTGCAGTGGTGATGCTGTTGCATTCGAAGGAGTGTGTAGCGGATGTTTACCTGGTTATCCTCTCATAGAAATGTGAAGATGTAAATTCTGTGTTGTTAAGAAAATTTCCTGCGTAAACGGCTCTTCGTGCGAATAAAAAAAAAAGAAAGAAAGCAAACGAATTGAAACCCTGGCTAGTCCTGATGCGGAAACACAGGTCGCTTTGTCGTTTTTTTAAGTATTTGCTGCAAACGCATACACAAGGAAGCTGTCGGTGTATATTTGACGTCCTTTAACAATTCAAGGTTATAATTCGCAGTGGTTCGCCTTCATGGGAAGCCAAATTTAGGCACAGAAACTAAAAGAAAGAAAACAGAAAACAGCATAAAACGTAAATTCATCTGTGGCTTTGTGACCACTTAAGTATGCGCTCGCGAACAATCCATCGCGATCTTCGAAAGAAACGAATCAATAAAAATTCAAGAACAAGAAGCGTGACTAGAAAGTGAGAACGGTACACCCAACATTTTTTATACAAAATGACTAAATTCACTCAATGAATACTGAGCCATGGGGTAATTATACCACCGGCCCCAACTTCGTTAGGGCATACTTTGTAAAAACTATGTCACGTGACGATAGAAAACTGAACACACAATGAACTGAAGTTAAGCAAGCGGTAAAGGTTCCGTTGTGCAAGCAGATGTTGCAAATGCTGCGCATCCCGAAGTTTTTGAAATATGCTATAATGCTGATTGAGTAAAGCCATTGACAAATGTTGGGGTGCAAGGCATGACCAAAGTAAAGAGAACAAATTCTTTTCTGCATCGGTCGACCTCCCCTAGGATAATCGCGTCGCTTTCTTATAGTTTGCATTCGTCTTCCTTTTTCAATACATAAATATCGCACACGGCAGGGCAGAAACAAATAGGTATCACCGGTTCCTTGATAATTATCTGTTCAACTTGATGCGCATGTGTGCATTGAAAGCCTGTGTTCTTTTTGTTTGTTTTTACAGACACTGACGCTTGATGATTAACTGAGGAACAACACACAAAAAACATGTATAAGAGCAGGTAAGTGTTATACTGTTGGACGAAATTGTTCTTAGTTATATTTGTCTTTTTAAAGGGCGGCCAGCCCGAAACACTGAACGACTACATGCGTTAAACCGGTAAATTTATGGCCATCGCTTTCGATTCCGCGATCTTACCACCAGTTCGCTTTACCTGCCCCAATTCAGAGGCATCACTTAGCCGCCCGACTTCGACCCCGGCATGTTACTTTATACGTTTCATTTCGTCTCACTCCGGGTACTTTTCGAGAGACAAAAACGAAGTACTGGTGACTTCGCTGGCGGGAGCCATTGGACGACATACTCTAATATTTACAAAACTTATATTTTGCCGTTGAGTACAAGAAAATTACACGGCGATGCAATGTGACAGCTATCAGCGAGAACCCTGGGTACGTATATGTATTCGCTCAACACACGCACACACACTCACACACACACGCACTAGAGATGTGGCGCCACCACCGGTGTTGATGCAACCGAGCGCCCGATTCCGCTGCATCTACGGCCGGCAGGGCGGCACTACGTGCAGTCGGCGCGGTGTAGTTGCAGGACAAAGCCCTCCATATCGTGGAGACACAGGAAGCTATACATTGGGACGCATGACGCTCCCGAGGTTGCTCAAGACTTTTTTTTTTTTTTTTTTCCGAGGCCATCTTCGTCGCTTGGCGGCGCCGAAAGCACGACAAGAACGTTCCTCAAGCACTAGGGTTACCCGATGTTCCCCTCCGTACGACCGCAGCGTCGACAGGGATGACCCCCGGAAAAAAATAGCAACCTTGTCCTTTAAGCGTGAAAGATTATCACAGCGATAATCTCATTTTACTTAGTCTGGGGTTCTGCGGCTTCACAGTACATAGGAGATTTTTGACCTCAGCAGGAACATCGAGCAGAACCACGCTTGTCAGTCGCTTTCCGCTGTGTCACAGACTAGAACCGCAGTCGTATTAGGCCGTCGAAAATTACTTTACGGCAAGCTCAGCGTACGCCGCTGCGTTCCTCGGGACCAGCCTCGATCGGACTGGCGCGCAGTTTATTCGAGACTAGGGCGACTTGCGCGGGCTCGCATGATGGTACACATGGTCGACGCGCCGCCAGGTACCGGCGCACGCACTGACACGGGCCACGCTTCAGGGTCCGATCGCGCAGCGTCCGGCAAGCCCGCTTACATCGGGAGTCACGCGTAGTGCGGGTAGGAGCCGATGTGTCCCGGGTGCGGCATGGAGTGGTGGGACGATGCGTAGAGGTTGTTGGGCGACGTCCAGTACGGGCTAGGCGACGGGAACAGCGATCCCGTGGTGGAGGGAAAGTTGAGCTTCGGGCTGGCGTGGTAGCCGAAAAGGTCGCTGGCCGATGACTGGTGGTGGTGGTACTTGTAGGCCGCCGGGTCGGCCGCCGCGGCGGCCGCGGCTGCTGCCGACGGCGGCTGTGTGGCCTGCGCCAGGCCCTGGAAGTCGAAGCGATACGCGTACCGCTTTCCGTGCACTTTGGTCATGATGTTCTTGTCGTAGTAGTAGCGAAGCGCCCTGCTAAGCTTGTCGTAGTTCATGTTGGGCTTGCTCTTGCGCTCGCCCCAGCGCCGCGCCACTTCGTCCGGGTCGGTGAGCTTGAACTCGCCGTTGGTGCCTTCCCAGGTGATGCAGCTGGCGTTGCTGCTGTCCGACAGGAGCTCGAGCAGGAACTGCCACAGCTGGATCTGGCCGCTGCCTGCATGGCACCACGTGAGCGCGCGCCGTGAGTATACGGGCTCGCTAAAACATACTCGAGAAGGGTGTCGTTGTTAAAAGTAACGCAAAGAATAAAGGCACAGAAGGCTGTGTGCACGTGTTTCTTTCTGTATCTTTGTTTCTCGCGCTTCTATGAAAGCATACTCGATACCTGAGCGGCCATATATGATTCGTAGTGATTCCACTCTTTGCGTCAACTAACGAAAATGCGTGTGAAGGATCAGCATACCGTACTAATTGCACGGTGTCAGCCAAAACAGCCTCGCTTTGAGACACTTTGCGACAGTCTGGATATAATACAAGGCAGTGCTGTAGTGGATCCTGCTTCTCCAGCAATGCCCATTGTGTGGTCTATTTTCATGCAGTGGACTGCATCATATTTCATTCTACAAATTTGCCAGTGCTATTGAATAAGTGTAGTTCTACAGTAAGTTTGTCTGTTTTGGGGAGACGTCACAAAGCATTTCGGACCTTAAAGGCCCACTTCACTAATTATTTGCCTAGCATCAGGGTAGGGTAAAAATTTGTTATATTGGCTCCATTGCATGCAGGGTACATTGCGGATACGGGTTGTAGTATTTATAGATTTTTTATCGAACCTTAAATACTTAATAGAAGGAATAAAACACTGATATCGCACTCCACTGTTTCTTATTTGCAGATACTCCACTGTTTCTTATTTGCAGATACGCAAGACTCAGCCTGCGCGGACTGTTTTCTTTCTTTCTCTCTTTTTCCCAAGATATAGCCTGTATATGGTATTGTGTAACACATATTAGGATATACTATGTTCTCCTCTTCCTGAGTGCCGCAAACATCAATTATCGTGAATATTGGCCTTCTTCAGCGATAGTAACGCGCCCTATAGAACCTCGTAGTGCCTTTTTCCTAGCAATGTTTCTCCGCTAAGGAAGATACTTTGGGGAGGGGAGACCTTACCGTTACTGCCGACGGTACTTCGACTTGTGGTCTATCATGTGAAAGCAATGTCCAGCGTCCTATATGTACTGCCCCCGCGTCTGTAGCCCATGCGCATCATCAACATTGCACATTCCCTGGTACGGAGGGTGCTCACCAAATGGCCTTTTTTGGGGATATTAACTTACGCAGTAAACAACACCTCATAGAGATCTGCCTAAGGGGCGGCAAACTTTGCAAATAACTTCAAAAATATGTACATGACGCAAACATGCCTTATTTTATCGTCTAATCGAAGTGGAGAGAGAGAGAGAAATAATTATAACGGACGCAAAAAAAAAAAAGCTACAGAACACAAACTCCGGTTTCTATAGGGCTAACTTTTCTTCTGTACACTATAAAGCTTTTAGGGGCTTTCATCAACGCATTAACGCGTAATTATTCTTGCTGTCTGATATAATAGCAAGATGTTCCTTCCGCCGTATCTAACGGCGCACTAGGTCTTCGTGGTTTCGGCCTGGGTTCAACATCGCCATTCACCGACGAATAGGTCAAATTAGGAGCAATTTTGCAGAAAAAGCAGAAGTCGTAAAATCGAGTGAGTGAGTTCCCTCAAAGTTCAGATAAGGAAACGTCATTGGTGTGCGAGATAAGTTTACCTGGCCACATTCTGTAAGCTCATATATAGCTGTTTTCATTTCTTTTATTGCTTTAGCATCTTGAAAAAAAAAAAAGAAGAAACTGTATGTTAAAGTTCTTTTTTAAATGTGGGAACATAGGAAGGAATATGTTGTCTCGCTGTTGTACCTCGACAGCCTTTTATGTGAATTATAATAACGAGCCTATAGCAAGCAGTCTAATTTAAGGACATTATGCTAAATTGGGTTTACTGGCGCGTTAAGATAAATAATTTGTGCTCGTTTTTACCTGCAGTTCAGCACAACCTTAGCGCAACAGTATATACAAAGAGTGGTGCGAGCTCACCTGAGCTGGCGAGCCTGCTACTTGTGGGTCCAAAAACCTGGTACGGATCTGTAAGGACATGTTTCAAAATTATTCATATATACAACCACCCATGCATTACGTACGCTTTATATTGCTTGGTCGTCAACTATACGCTCTTCTAAAAGAAACGAAAGAGGTATTTCTCTTGCTGGCCGGTTTATGTTACGCGTCTCGCCAAGCATGAAATCAAATAATCAAGCGTGTAAAAACTGAATAACCGAAGCTAGATTTCAATAGAATGCACCGAACCTGCCCGGAGAATCATCTTTTAAATGTGCTCAGTATTTTTTTTTCTTCTCTTTCTTCTCCCTGTGCCGGGTTCCCGGAGTTAAGCGACATTTCATGTAAGTCTCTGAAATGACTTAAATTCGCTAGGCATGGTTTCGACCGGAGCAACCTCTTTATTCCTGTCCTATTTTCTTCATATGTATCGACAGCAGACACGTCTGCAGCGTCGTATATCTGTAGCTGGCTACACTGCGCTGCCCAATATTTTTTATGATGTTACTTTTATTTTTCTTTCTTCCTTTCTTTTTGAAGTTCTTCTGATGCAGTGGAAATGCACTTTATAGGCCGAACAACCCAGACCTATAATGATGAACTGACTCTGCTCGGCTGTTTCGTTTGGCAGACGCCTGCACCCGCATTCAAAGGCACTCTTCGCAAGACATCTTTATCTTTTTTCTTTTTACAGTTACGCTAGCGCGTGGTCTCTCTTCATCTCAGTCTCATCCCGAAAGAAATGAGAAGTGGGGCGCGGCTGGGAAGCAGGATAGCCCGCAAAAGTATGCGGCACCCGCACGTACGCGCCCTTATCTACGTATATTAAAAAATATATAACAATTGTTGCAAGAAATGACGTTACGCGCACGCATATTGGGAGCCTTGACAGCGTCTCGTCTCCCGACTCCGAAGGAATTTGTTCGCGTGCTCTTTGTCGAGCCCGCGTTCCTTCCGATACCGTTTCTTTTTAAATCGCGAAGGAACGAGCCGTTTTGACTGGCACGGTTGTCATTCGTAATGCGGCTCTCGTGTAGAGACGAGTAGGCCAATAAAAGAAACGAGAAGGAAATACGCACAGCTCGATAGTCAAACATAAAGCGCCGTCTATATAGCTACAGCAAACAAACAGCAAAGCGAAACTGTCGCGAACACGACGCACATGAATGGAAAAGAGGAGAGCAAAGTAAGGGATCCCGCATAAACGAAACAGCGAATTAGAAAAGAAAAAGAAAAGCCCTGAAGCGACGACAGTAGCAGCAGCAGCAGCAACAAAGCGCGAGTGCTCTGGGGCGCGTGCGGCGGAACGGAGGCCACGCCGCGGCTGGCGAGCACAAAGGACGACACAGATTCATCATTCCGCTTTGGACCGTCGCAGAACGCGAAATCGAATAATGAGAGTCCTTTGACCCTTCTCCCAATATTTAGCGTGCGTGCGTGCGTGCGTGCGTGCGTGTGTGCGTGCTTGAGGGCGGCTTTCGGTTAACGGCGCGTCGCCTTCGACGCGGTCCGGCGCAGTTGGCAGCTCCTTCTACGCGCTCGCTCCGGTGTCTAATGCATTTCGCTTCTTCACTCGTGCGCGCGTCCGATTTTCGTGCCATGTTATATCCCTGTTTATGGCATCTGTTATCTGGAAGGTCCACGCAAGGCAACTTGATCGAAAAAGGAGAAAAATTTGTGCGAACCCATTGAGAGCCACGATGTATGTACTACATTCGCTGTCCTGTTGTAATGCAGCGCGGTGGGTGGGAAGAAAGATTGAGCTGCCATTTGTGCCGAAATAGTGTTTATATAACGATTAACTTTGTTCATTACTAAGTGTTGGGAAATTATTTTTCGGAAGAGTAGTACGGGATAATTTTCATTTTGCACTAGCGTAGCGTGGTAACCCGTCTAAAAACTTGCTTGTAAGCTGTCACTACAGATCTATGCTACAAAAGTTATTTCGTCACTGAGAGGACTAGTGATCCTTACAGGGAATAATGTCCAAACGGATCCTCATTCCGGTCACTGGCTTTATTTATGAAAAAAAAAAAAAAACGACTGTAGCGTGCCTTGCTTGGAATTAAATAGGCTTTCTTTTTCTTTTTGTCAACGTGGACTATAGTCAGGAGACTCACCTACATAGGCCCATTTACGGTGACGCGGATTACTTCAAAGGAGAAGAGGTGTGATAATCAGATGCTTAAAGAGGCGCCGGCGCTCGCAGGCTTCGGTGCCTTCCCGTTACTTCACCCTCTTTTAAAAGCGCGTCCCCTTTCGAGCGTGATGAAAAGTGTGGGCGCGCGATAGCTCAAGCGACTGTTCCTTGTCGCCAACGCACCGCGCCCGCGTGCACACGGTCGGAGTGCCACTCCCCGCTGTGTCAACGTCGGAGCAGCGTGAGGTGGCAGGCGCGAACATCCGCCGTGTGAGGAGGCTGTGCTTTCTCCGTATACAAGGTGCCGCTGTGTGTCTTTTGCCGCACGACGCTCGGCGGCAGTAAAACCTTCGAGACTCGAACACAAGGAGCAAAACGTTTTACGAAAGGGCGGAAAAAAAGGCATACGGGGGGGGGGGGGGGGGGCGGAGCGGCGACGAGACTGGCCGAAACAAAACTAAGTGAAATGTTCGCACTTCGACAAAGTCGTCCCCCTACATGTAATCAAGGCTTGTCCTCGGCCTAAAGCTTCTAAACCTCCCCCTCTTGTCTCGCTCTACGGCTGGAGCGTTGCTTCCTGCCCACATATACGCCTCACGCACGCTCTCCTAACTCAATCCCCTCACCGCCTACTCTTTTTTTTTTCATTTTTTTCTTTCTCGAAGCTCTATCAGGCGTCGCTTCGCTAGCGCGTTCTGGCGCCTCAGTCGCTGGCGGCCGTAGGCCTTCTGGCGGCGCTGTTGCCACTGCGCAAGCAAACTCGTTTCAAAACTGCTCCCCCTCCTCCGACATGCGGCCAAAGTTCTTCGCAAACCCCGCTGGTTTCTCCCCGGGCTTTTCCCTTGTCGCGTCCCGCTCTTCTAACGCCTCTCCGGGCGTTGTCTTTTGTTTTTATTTCGCTCTACTCCAGTTGCTCGCTGTCGAGCGGGCGAGCCGTCTGCTGCTCTCCTCGGGGACTGCCAATATCGAGCGTGATTGGTCAATTTTGAAGCGCAGGCGCGTCGGGCGCTCCGCGTGTGTGGATGTGTGCTTGCGGCGCATTGCAAGGGTGCGACGCCGACGCCCTCTATTTAACTTCCGGAGGAGTCTCGCTAAAGCGGCGCAACGCACGAACCGTCGCTCACCTTCGGTCGCCGCACGTCCTGCAGGCTGCCGCAGCTGAAGGCCGAAAAAAAAATAAATAAAAAAAGGACGGAGCCGAGGGTGAGAGCGGCGTGAAGCGCGCCCGCCGCCCAGGGCTCCGGGAAAAGTGCGGCGCCTGAAGTGGCTTTCCACCGGCACCCTCCGCTTCACATATATATACCGCCTCGTGCGTTTACTTTCATAACCCTGTTAATTTGTGTTTTATTGCGCTGCACTCCTTCCCAACATTTTGTTAATCGTTGCTGTTAGACCCATTCGCTCCCCGAACGAAAACTCCCGTTGCTTAAACGTCGCAGACGAATTTTAATTGTTCGGTCGTATTTTTCTTTTATTTGTGAACGTGGGCGTTATTTTTAACAGGCATTTTTGTGCTTGTCCAGCAAAGCACTGCGTTCTCCAAGTACTTGTCAGTTATTCCGACTCTTACACGAATTCGAAAGCTAAGACTACTTTACGCTCCCGTTAACGCGCTTGGTTATGAAAGCAAGAAATAACCAATAGACGATTATGAGCATACAAGCATTTAAATAATTCATAGCGAATGAGAGTGGTCTAAAAGGAAAACCTAATTGACGAATGAGTAGCCGACCTTTATTAATAAGGGACCTAAACTGTGACGAACATGCGTATAGATGTAACAACAGGGGTTTATCTAGAATTTAATTTTTTTTTGGGGGGGGGGGGGGGGGGAGGGGGTGGTACAAGTAGTTACTGGTTAGCTGTAAAACAGTTGAGGAGTTGTAGGGATGCACCTGGGGAAAAGCACATTGGGGGGGGGGGGGGGTTGTTGAGGGAGTGTTGCATAAATCTTTGTATAACAAGGCAAGCATTAGCAGATAGGCTGAATCGAAAGCGACGGGGAGGTGTGTACGTGTGTTTTTGGGTTCGAATGGAAGGGTCGTGCGAGCGCCTCTGATACGTTATGGCATGAATTACTTTATTTCGTACATGAAGCTATCAGGTGGCACGGAACACATAAAGCAATAAAAAATCAATAAGGTTAGTAAAACGGGTGAATATAGGCTCAGTATTGCGCCAGCTAATTCCAGCCTGTCAAGATGCCTACGTCATGCGCCCTTTATATATTGAGACACACATCGCAACCATAAGAGAACAATTCTGAATGTTGTTTCCACAGGAAGGCAATGAAAGTGAAGCTTTCTTATTTTGGTCCTGTGATGCAAACTACCTCTTCGAGGGAACGATCATCAATATTATCCGAAGTGTATGGAGCGAAAGAGATTGCCTATGCGCAGGATGTTTAGATGATGTTCTGGAGGCCAAGGGGAGACGACTAGGGGAGCTCAAAGGACTTGTATCAAGTATGTCTCAGTGGTGATCATATACTCATGGAGTCGTCAGCGACTCGATGGCCCTTGGGCACCAATACCTCTAGAGCTTTTTCTGTAGTTAAATTATATTGGGAGAGAGAATAGAAGCGGTTCAACTCGCAAAAGAAAAAAAAGAAACGTTAGTGCGCTTCTTGAGATGCATGAGCTTTAAGGGCTTTTCTGATGGACTGAATAAAGAACTTTTTTTTTTTGTGCACGTGTAAATATAAAAATTATGCAGAAACATTTGCTCTGACAACCATTAAACGCAATTGTGCCACTCTGTCGTTCGGTCAAAAGCTTTATAATTATCGTAAGTTTCTTCGTAGACGTTCATTTTATTAACGCATGACGACTGTGCTCATGTTGGGAAGGCTCGGCAGTCCTCTTCCAATTCCAATTCCAATATTTATTTCCAGAAATACAAATCTGGCGGATACCACCGGCGAAAAGCTGTTTGAAAGCTGTCCTGTCTACGCGCAAGCAACCTCCTTTTTAATAACTATCTCTGTAGTAAGGCCTGAGCCACAACTGACTACACCTAGCACGCGTGATAACCTAACTAGACGCGTAGACAAATAATAAAATAGCACGCATAAGAACAAGGGAGGCAAACGATGAGGCTCAGGTGAGAGATCAAAATAAAGGAAAAAAAGAAAGGCCAACGTCGGCCACCTACGGGGTGACGAGAATGGACGAGAAAATTAAAAACACATATATAGAAAGCGGGGCAGCGCCGAGAGCAATCTCATCCGAGGATGATGCCGGAGAGAGAGGAGCAGATTGTCGCGCAGCACGCGCTGCTATCGCGTGGGTCGTCCTTGGCAAGCGTCGACCGCCGGAGCGGCTCGAGGCGAGGAGGGCGCGCAGTCAATTTCCGGAGCGTGCCTGAGCGCCGCGAAAAGCGCATCATGCCCGAGGCAAACACGTCTCCGGAGCCGCCGTTCACTGCGACGCGTGCGAGAGCCCCGGCACCGAAACGCCGACGAGCGCTGTGCTAGAGAGCGGCCGAGACACGCCGCGGCGGACGCCGCGCCATTGATCCTGTTACGCGATCCTATCTGCCGTCCTAGCTGTGGCGGTGGCAGGGAAGCGGTGGCACGAAAGCCAAGATTATTAGTCCGAACATATAGCTCATGCCAACGAACGGCTCGGTTAACGCGCTCCGCGTTCGGCCTACGTCGTTCACTGGGTATCAGTTCGGCCAGTAATAGCTTACAGCACTTCGGGCGCATCACAGTCTGCTGTGTAAAGCGCCTTATGACGTTTCGTTTTGGTACAGTAGAAATACCGGGTTGAGACAGAAGAGAATAAGAGGATTAAGTTTACTGCTTCAAATAAAGAACGCAGGAAAGTCAGGAAGAAGTGTAAAAGGAAAAAGAAAAAAAAAATAAAAGGAGAGAAAGGAAGAGCAAAAAGTTGTTTTTAGTGTGCTTCGCCACATTGTGAGCGTAACTGCGGAAAAGCACGCTTCGAAGGACGTTGAAAATGGTCGCACACACTCGTTTAAAATAGGCGCTGAACGTCTGAATTACCTCTGTGTCATCTCTTGCAACGCAATATAATGGGTCGGTGTACGCAGAAAAAAAAATTAACTGAGATTACAGCTGAAGACGGAACTTGCATATGTCATTAGAGGGCCAATAGCCAAATCCACAGCTACTTCAACTGGTATACGGTTTGGCGTGGTAGAGTTCATAGTACCGGTCCGGTCAAAATACAAACTATATTGGCAAGTCGTCGCGATAGTGCGCTCTCTTATAGGTACCTGGCAATCAAACATAGCTGTAAAAAGCACAAACACGAAAAGAAGAGTCTTCGTATACCCTTGAACAAGGTGCATTCACCATCAATGTGAAGTGCATTGAAACTTCCCTGCATTTTACGTTCCCTGCAGGCAAAATGCCGTCAGGGAGTCTTTTTACGTGCCATTAGCTCTCAAGGCCATATATTCAGCCCTGACACCTTCGGCGAACTTTCGATCTCCTCTTTGCAAACTATATGAGACCCTCCTATGAACCTATAGCTGTTACTGGGATTAGAAAGAAAGCCAGCCAGTCATATACCTCCCTTGTTCTGACGCAACTGACGTCTTATATTGTTGCACTAGAGAGATAACCAAGAGTGCATACGTAATCATACCAAAGGATTCACTGGTCCTACCAGCTCAGCAGATGCCTCCGTGGTTCCGCCGTTGCAAGTCACGGTTAAATTCGTGGTTACACTCATAAGGAGATTTACGGCAGCGGGATTTTAAGCCCTTCGCGCCGTTTTAAACTAGGTTGTCGATGAACTCACAGAGAACTGTGGTCATGTTTTGCCGTTCTAGAGCAGCCGTTCGTAGCCTCTGTTACGTTACAGAACATACGAACAAGCGGTATCTGATGTTAGGGAAATACGCCCGCATGTTGTGTAAATAGGTCGCGATATCGTGTGTTTGTCGTTCCCAACTCAGTATCGCTGTCGGCAAAACCTATGCTCACAAGACACTAAGACACTAAGACGCTTGGAATAGGTTTGACGAGGACGGACGCCACCAGGAAACTTCATTTACTTGCCCTCTGCGGGATCGAATCCTGGCCGAGGCGACTGCATTTCGACGGAGGCGAAATGTTGAGGCCCGTGTGCTGTGCGATGTCAGTGCACGTTAAAGAACCCCAGGTGGTCGAAATTTCCGGAGACCTCCACTGCGGCGTCTCTCATAATCAGAGCTGGATTTGGGACGTTAAACCCCTATAAATCAATCAATAATTTACTTGCCCTAAAAGAAAAAGAAGACTAAGCTTTCTCGACCTTTCTGAGTATTTCCAATGCCAACCGCTTAAACTGGGTTTCTTGCTGGGTGGATGTGCCGTAGCGTTTCCTGCTGAAGAACAACTTTGCTGCGTCGTCGTTTTTGGGAGTGGCGTTTTCGAACGCCTACATTTAACGCACTGGAACGTGCGACGACTGCAAGTGCGCGTAAAGCATTAAGGACCTGTTCTGCACTTGTCATTGCAAGACGTGCGAGATGTCCATCTCCAGAGAAGTTGTTTAAACTTGCTTAGTAAGTTTTGAAGGACACTGTATAAAACTGTCACTTGGGTTATCCTGACTCGACTGTTCGACAAACTTCACTTGCAGTGTGCACTCACCTTGCATGTTGCGCAGATGATTGTGGGTATGAGCGTCAAGAGCATTCTTTGGCATAGCTGGCAGGGCGTTGTGTGGGTAACCTGTTGGGAATAGAAAGTAACATTGTGAACGCAGCAAATGGATCGCTGTACGCTCGTCTTCTTCTGTGGTTTTAGCCTGGGTATATAAGATAGGTTTTATTTAATGCCTTTTCAACATTTTTCTTTCGTTGCTGGAGATTTAGGGACACGCAGTCTCAGCAACGTCTGCATTTTGGCGATAAAAGTGTGCTTTAATATCTCGAAATTTAATTGTCCGTGCACTCGTGAGCAAAAATCAAGTATCACATAGGTTCGGGATCGACTAATTTATAAAGAAGGAAAACAGCATAGGTACAATGACGCAATAGCGTGGGTTGGTTGCTCTCTTCTGATGAGTTGATGTCAAGTGTTTTTTACATTAGATTCTATACGCACAAAATATTAGTTTTTTTTAAGGTCGTAGTATAATGCAAATGTCCGTCTTGAATGAGATCTGCCAGAAGTCGGCGCTTCTCAACGTCGTTAAATTCAGCGCTACTCACTCCTCTTCTGTGCCCCAAACTGACGTGGATTTCATACGTTTCGGGGAGTGTGACAGGCACTCTAATACAGCTGAAAAGAGTGCCTGTGCTATATTCGTACTGGGGAGTCCGTAAGCCTTTAATAAACGTTGCTGAAGAACTCGCGCACGTTGCTTCAACCTTTTCGCATTTATTTTGTCTGATAAATTGAAGAACAATAAAATGAATGAAAGTGAAAATTTGCTGAACGAACTGCAATTTGAGCGCATGACATCAGATACATGCGGCTATTGATAGTCACAGTAGAGACAAGTTATTTCTATCACTTTAAAAGGGGCACACAATGTCTGAAGCCTCGAGCAGCTTGTAGCTGACTAGAGCTTACAACGGCCACAAGTGTACGCGGCCTGTCAGAGGTTTATTTGGGGTGAATCCAAACCACGAGCGGTCCCTGCAGAGGCGAGGGCACAATAGTAACAAATAGTAGGTTTCCAACATCTGCCGTCAGCATACGCTGCTGCACCTCTCAACGTTGCTTTTGTTTCAAGCGTTCTGTAAACTTGCCACTATTCGGAAACCTTACGTTATCGTTCATGAACTCAATTTTTGTCTCTCGTGCCGCTATACGTTCATTGAGGAGCGTGGTATGACCCGATTTCTAAGAATAAATTGTAGAAAGAGAAGCACTGGGTCTCCCAGCAGCCAACCGTAAAAGTTGGCTTGGCACTTATTCTTCCATCACCATTCTCTCTGTCTTTAAGAGTTTCATGAGTGGTATCTTGTTCGTTGCTTTTGGCTCGTCTGTGTGAACTGCCGCGCAAACACAACGTTTCACTCATGACCCAACTCAATAGGCTAATTTTAACGCGCAAGAAAATTAATTCAGCTAGAGCAACAAACATAACAGACTCGGGCCGACCAAAACATAAAATTTGCTTAAAAGCCAAACAGCTGCATTTAAATAACTAGCACGCAGTAACGAAAGGGAAGGGGTCAAGGGCTCGTTCTTCTTATTTGTTAGAAACAACTTAATGAGCAAACAGACAGTGAAGCCTAGGAAAGCATAGGGGAAGTTACTCGTGGTATTGTAATTGTGGAGAAAGTAGAAAGGAATTAAAGTGGACGAAAAGACAAACCTGCCTTCGGTGGGAACCGAACCCACGACCTTCGGATGTCGCGTCCGATGCTCTACCAACTGAGCTACGAAGGCGGTCGTCCCCCCGTCCACTTTATTGTGTATTTATGTACGTATTATCCTGGGAGTGTTAGGCAGCGCCACTCATGGCCAAGGCGGCGTGTGTGGAACACACTTTCTTGCCAGGAGGCGTCACGTAGAACGTGAACTTAGATGAGATGGCTGCTGCCCAATAAGCCCTCGCATGCTACAAGTTATATGAAGCTCTTTATATCTACAAGCCTGTTGCTAAAGTGGGCTTCTAATTGGCGTTGCAGCTGTCATGACCATATTACAATAAGGGGAAATAACACTGCCGTCTTGCTACTTTCATGTTCACTGTATGGCTTTCTTACGACCAGAGTTTATATACAGTAATACGCATGCTACCTCAAGGCCGTATGGGGCAAAATATAGCTCAATAACAACTGAGCATGTTTGAACCAGCGCTCTAATAATCTAAGCCGGAGTTCTTTTAAAAATAAATTGCGTGACTAAATGCGTGACTAATTGCGTGACTAATGACCAGGAAAAAATTTTCAAATGCTCGATGTTCTGGTCGAGTCACTAAACTCAAAATTTTGCGAAAGTAAAATGAAAAATTAAAATGCAGGTTTATCCCGTGCCACTAATTTAGACCAGCAACCAAGAAAGTAAATTTAAATAAATACGTCTAATGCGACATACCGTGCGAAATAAAGCGAGACATCTCGCCACCGTTATTGCGCCGTGAACGACGAATTGCACGGGAACGAAACGATAGCATCCGGTGTGCCCCGCGGGCAGTCGTCCTCGAGACACTTTCTTCGCTTTCCGACAAGATCGCTAACAAAGACTGCGATCGGAGCCATCCTTCAGATGGAACCACAAAGGCGCAGTGGAGCGCGAACGCAAGAAATAAGGACTGCGGGGCCAGGAGGCAGGGAAGGGAAGACGCGTCGTCCGCTCCTCCGGGATCCAGAATGCGAGCGCTGGCCCAAACGAGAGACGGCTATCGCGCGGGCCACTTCTGGCGATCCGCCTGAGTGGACACGCGTGGTCCCCCTTTTCGAGTGCTCTCGAGCGCGTTATCTCGTCTTGGGGAGAGCAGACGTTTCGGGTGTTCTCCCTGCTCCGGCCGCCCATAATCGAAACCGAGCGACGGAGAACAAAAGTGCGTGGCGTACTCTTATCCGCAGCGCTGTACTAGCCACGCAGTCCCTGCTGCTCGCGTGCCCTTGCTCGTCGCTTTAATCGGTCGACTGGCCAAGGCGACGCTGCGACGGAATGGAAACTTTGTTAAGGAGATAGTAGTGACCTAATGGCAGAGATGAGAACCACGGAGTTGTGTATGTTGGAGCTGGAAAGAGGGGTACGGTTACTACAGACGAGATCCTGGACAAACAGGAAATTCGAATGAGAAAAGGTAAAATCAGAAGGGAGCACTTAAGTTGGAGGAGATTTTTGAGCCTAATTTGGGGAATACCGATGAGAGGTAGCATAATATACGAATAACTAAACAGGTCGTTTGTGTGACTTCCGTCGAAACACTTGATGTTAACTTCGTTTTGCTGGAACAGTACTGCTTGCATTTCTGTTGTCCACAATTGTGCAGTGCCCTCGGCATGTGGAAAATGTACTTTCCATTTACAACTTTCGTCTCTTTTTTGTTTTTGTACGCACGGAAGAGTTCTAGCTACTCTCCGATGTGACCCTTTATTCCCGTCTAAAGTGGGAGGTGGAGGAGGAATAAGAAAACAGAAAGGCAGGGAGGTTAACTAGAAAGCGTCCTGTCCCATCTAAAGTAACAGGTAATATAGATAATGTGTTACAAAGGGGGAATTTAGAAATTATAACGTAAATGTCCCCGTCGCTATTTTCTCCCGTGTACGGCAACTAATCGATTAATAGTTGTATCGATTCCCCTCCTATCACATCATCATTTGCCTGCTTTCATTTTCTATACAAGATAAGTTCAGCATCGGTCGGTTTCCTCGGCACTTTGTACCTCCCGGAGCCCTCCACTACGGCGCGCCCCATAATTATATCGTAGTTCTGGCACGTAAAACCCCACCAGTTATTATCATTGCGGTATTCGGTTTTGTTGTATTTCGACCTTGTGGCCATTCGTTACTATTATGGGGAACACATTTATCTTTGCGGATGACTACCAGTTCGTTCTTCGAAATAAAGACGGCTGCTTTCTGGACATGCATGACCGCATGTGCTTTATTTTAATAAGGCCATCAAAATTCGGTGGTTATGCATGGAGCAGCGGGAAACAGTTCGAAAAACTTCGTTTACATAGCAAGCTGGGCGCCCCGAAAGCCATGTAACTTTGTCTTTGTCTGTCCCTGTGTTCCTTTGCGCTACAATATTTTAAAGAAGCCATGTAACTCGCTCGATGTTTAGTCGTCGGCATGACCTGAAGGAACATATCGGCCACGAAGAAAAGTGACGATGTAACGAAAACGGCTCAAAATGAAGCGATAACCTAGTGTTGTTAGGCTGCCGTTAGCCATGGCTCAGCAAAATTAGTAATTGCAGAATGTTCAAGTAGAGGATTGACGACATAGTTAGGGTCATCTCCCTTAAAAAAAAAAAAAGAAAACGACAACCCGGATGTCTGCGCGGAAATAACTCCCCTAATGTTCCTAAAAGATTATATGACAGACAATGTCACGATTGTCTTATTCGTATAGCCCACAGCAACTGTAGTGTAGAATATTCCATTAAGTCGTGGCTGCGCATATTGGAAAATCCTTTTTTGACAGCGTGATAATAATGCGCATTAAGGGCATGAATGACACATGGCTGCCCGTTGCCGATCTTGTGGGTGCTATCCCGAGTTTGAACTGTGCCTTCGCGAACAGAAAGTGATACCAACGCACAGGTGAAGTTGTCGAGGAAGCATGAGAAGCATTGAATCGTTGAGTGAGCACACCACGCATCTTTCTATCAGTTATGGAAGCTGAAGAATGTACCCGCAAAACAAGCCGTCATTCTTTCGGACTCTAAGTCGGGAATTCAACAGCACTCTCGTGGAGCTCCTCCAAACAAATTCTGCCGACAGTAATTAGCGTCGCTGAAAAAAGCGGCCCAACGAGGAATTAGGATAACTTTCTAATGGATACCTTCGCATGTTGGTGTCAGCGCCCACGAAAGAGCAGATGCCTTGGCCAACGAAGCGCTTTCAAGGCAACCGACGATAAGAGCTCCATTTAATCAGTAGTTACCAAAACAGACAATTCGAGACCATTTCCGCTCTTTTTTTGAAGTCGCCACACCAGCCTTATATTACAAGAGGGCAAAGCAACGGCGAGTCACCCTTTCTGTACAGAGTTCGAACGGGGTAGGCACGCACTCCTGGATGGTCTTTCAAAGTGAGGGCGCTGATTCGCCATTCTGCATGGAGTGCAATGATGGGAGACATTGACCACTACGTCTGGCTCTGCAAGCGCTTTTGCCCTGAAAGAAGCACACTCATGGACAACATGAAAAAATACAGAGGGTTTGCGCACGCGTGCACTGAACACCCTGTATATCCGGAAGGTGCGCGGACGGTTCGTGAGTAGGTGCCTGCCCTTATTTTAACATTTCTGCAAGACACAGGCTTGAGTGACACGTGGTGACGCATCCGACATGGACGGAGACACTTGGACGCAGCAATTGCCGGCCAGGTCTGCCAGGCTAGCACTTCCTGTAGCAACAACAACAATCACAATCACCATCAAGTATGGAAAAACTATACCATCTCCCGCTAAAGGGGAACATGAGACGGTGCGAAGCAGCACGGGCGGTGCACACGCGTTTGCATCGGTTTGACGCTAGCAGACGCTGCCTGCGTCAGCGTTGTCTCTCGCGGGCGAGGGCGCGTTCTCGTTCCTTGCGACCTGGTAAAGCGTTCATCGGAGAAAGAGCGTTTCCATAGTCAACGCGCTCCGTTCGGAGAGGAGGTGTGGAGAGGTGTGTGGAGAGGGTCACGTGGAGAGGGTTTGCGCATGCGCAGTGAGGGTGGTCACACCGCACTCCACCACCACCACCACCGGATTGAACTCCGTCATAAGCTGCTTCGGATCTAAAAAGAAATGACTGCTTTATCATCTTGTTAATTGCGCTCTATAGGTCTTGACTATGCTTCAGCAGGCATCACTGCGATTGATTTAGTTCTTGCTCTTTCTCTAAATGCAACCGACGTTCATAGCAGTCGGTATGTAACGAGCACTGTAGTGCTTCCGGGATAGGCATGGTTTTCAGCTTAAGAACTACGGAGGTGGCAGGCCCGCGATTATTTTTGTCACTCGATTGTATTGCTTGATAAGGTTTCATGGTATGCTGATGCGTGTAAATAATTAGCGTTCCTTTAGAATATAGCTAGACTGTTCCTGGATTACTTACGTGCGCATTTGGGCCCGTATTCAACTAAACATCCTGCGCTAAACATGTTAGTAAAAGAGTATTGCGGCAAATACCGATGCTGGAGATATCATTACAGAAGCTGGTCGTCCAGTGGCACAAAGCGCTCACGTAAGAGAAGTTTTATAAATTCGGCCACTGGTGGTGATAGATCACTTTTCTTTTTAAATTTCAAACACTGAGATTTAGTGATGCGTTCCTTGAAGGACATATATATATATATATATATATATATATATATATATATATATAATATATATTATATATATATATATATATATATATATATATATATATATATATAGTTCGGAAAGAAAATTTCCCTGAGCCCGAATAAATATTTGAAAAAAAAAAAAGAGATCCACACGATTACAAAAACATATAAGTTTACTGACGTTGCGGCCGGTGGACCGGCCTTCATCAGTCTCCTTTCCTTGGAGCCACCCACGTTGGTCGTTGTTTGCTTATGTGTTTATTTATTTATATATTTGTTTGTTGGTTTGCCTCCTCCTTTCACTTGTAACTCTGCCTTTGCACTTGTATTCGGATGGCCGTTGTGCTCATTCGACTGAAACCTCCGAAGAAGGCTGGTCCTCCAGCCGAAACGTTAGGACTAAAGTTTTTATCTGTTAACATTGCAGTTTACTTCAAAGTTCTTATAATTCTTTCACGGTAGCCAGAAGAAAATCTCGTTGATATATATATATATATATATATATATATTATATATATATATATATATATATATATATATATATATCAGCGACTCAGCGACCGTGGCAAGGGCTTCCTATCGTCTCTTCTTACCGAAGTTCTGCGTGCCACCAACACCGTCCACAAGACCACCTCGAGCTACCATCCGCAGACCAACGGTTTGGCAGAGCGTTTTCATCGTACTCTATCAGACATGATTGCCATGTACATACGCCCCGACCATACCAACTGGGACGCAATCCTGCCGTTCGTCACATTCGCATACAATACGGCTGTACAATGTACCACCGGCTTTTCACCATTTTTCCTCGTGTATGGCCGCTCGCCAAGTTTACCATTAGACGTGTCGCCACTTACAGCAGCTCCTGCACTCTCAGGGACGCCTTTTTCCGAACAGTTTTTGTCCCGGGTCGCGGATTGCCGTCATCGGGCTCGCATCAACACCAGCATCACTCAGGAAGTTCAGAAAGAGCGCTACGATTCGACTCACCGCACTGTGACTTTTTCCGTTGGAGATGAAGTTCTTCTATGGACACCTGTGCGCGTTCCCGGCTTGTGCGAAAAATTTGCCAGTCATTTTATTGGACCCTACGTGGTCATTGAAAAGACATCCCCTGTTAATTACCGCGTATCCCCGCTCCGAATCCCTTCCGACCTCAGTTGCCGTGGTACCGAGATTGTTCATGTCGCTCGACTGAAACCGTACACGCGCCGGGTTTCATGATAATGCGCGGCCGGGCGGCCGCTACCACTGCGGGAGGGCATTAGTGTGAGCGCGATCTACGAACTGCTCTTCTTCATCTCTAGGCATCATCATCACTTGTATTTCTTCCTCATCTGTACATATCATCATCACCTGGACAATCCGATCTTCGTCGTCGCAGCTCGTGATCGGCCTGATTAAACGGTCCCTTATGATATATATATATATATATATATATATATATATATATATATATATATATATATATATATATATGGACAACTTAGTCATCCAAGTAGGCACAGACGTTCACCTAAGACGTTCACACAGACGTTCACAGACGTTCACCAGGTTTTAAGCCCTAACTCTGTTTAGATTCGTGTTGCAATTCCTGCACACACATAGCTCTCATTAACTTCTTTACCAGGCAGGCGTCATATATCGCATTTGTTCACGTGACACTGACAGCTAACATTTAAGGATGACGAACCTGTCCTGTTGTCATCCACTATATTATACATTGAGGACATGATGAAGCCGCCACTAGAAAACACACACACAAGGCAGAAACACACCGACAGCGCACATATTATACATTGCCTGCTCAAACGAGCTCCGTGCCCTTAGATTGCAACAGCGCGTGGAATCAGCTGAATTGTTTAAGGTGCACAGAAAAAAAAAGATCGCAGTCAGTACAACGGCTGTACACCAGCCATTCTTTGAGGCAGTGCAATTCAGAACACATAAAGTGTGTGTTCCAATACTCACGGTAGACGGCTAAATAGACGGCTACGTAACAGCGGCCATCTTAAGTCCCATTCCATTTCTCACGTAGACGGCAAAATAGACAGCTTCGCGAAGACGGCATACGAAGACAAAAACGATGCAGGCTACTTTGCTGTCCAAACAAGATGGCGGCTGCGAGGATTGCTTGAATATCCACGAACCTCGCCGGAGCGGTCGTCTGCTCGCAAATAGGCGCTTTCTTACGCAGTTTATACGAGCTGCATTGAGTTTTTCGTAGATTGGAACACGAAATAAGCAAAATTAACGAAAATTGTGAGCGTTTTTTTTTTTCTTTCTTTTGTCGACGCGAGATGGCTCCTCGTCGTGTAAAGGTCATCCGGGCGCGTTCCATTACTCAGACGACAAGTACGCGATGCTGTCTTTGAAGCTGTCGAGGTAGGATGTCTACGATGCTGTCCAGAATTGGAACACATCCAGAGATAGCACCATTATTCGCCAATCAGTGACTGCTATGCATATTAACTTCGTAAATGCAGTGATTATATGTAGGCTTTTGGGTAGAAGTGAGTCCGCCCGTGCTCGTTCGATTAACGCTATGCAAGTAGGACGTGAAGAGATAGATAGATAGATAGATAGATAGATAGATAGATAGATAGATAGATAGATAGATAGATAGATAGATAGATAGATAGATAGATAGATAGATAGAAAAATTTGCCATTTGTAGAGGTAAATCTGTCAACACGACATGAAAGAAAGGCAGCGTGAAATCGCTACATCTTCTTCGTGCCCTGCGCCTTCAAACTCTGCGCTGTCATCTCAGCGTGTTTTATTGTGATCGGCACACAACAAGGCGGAATTAACCTAAATTATGCCGAATAACGATCACAGTGACAGAGCTATACACTGTCGAAACTGCACTTCGACAAAAAATCATGGGCCATTATACGCTGTGAAGGTGGTTGACCGACGAAGCTGTAGGACTGGTGTAACTAAGCAGGCACATGCACACGTTTATAATACTGGAACGTGGTAAGTTACCTTTGTTCCCTGCACGTGCCACGCACTCGAAACCTTCTAACGTCTCCTTCGCCGGGAAAGCATCGCGTCAGCACGTCCACTGCCTTGTCCCGTCGCTCTTCCGATCGTATGCCGGTAATTTCCGAGAGGTCGTTTTTGAAACCACAGTAGATCGCACACTCGGAAAGTCGATTCGATGTTACAGTCGACAATGTCTCTTTTGAGTCTCACGTATAGCACCGTCGAACCCTCCCGTGCTTTCGTTGCGGCCAGAGTCGTCGGCTGTACGTCGCCACTTGCGCGCCGCGTCGCGGGCACGTTCCTCTTACCTAGTCGCCAGGTCGGCAGTGCGCGCATGCGCGCAACGTCATGCATTCAAGAAGATCTCATTTCAATGACACCGGTGGAGGCCAAAGTGAGCCTCAATGAGAGGGAAACGAGATTTCTTTCTGTTCGCTCGTTCGCTTTCTCTCTATTGTAGAGGTGAGTTTTTGCACACAAACGGACATGCTCTAACCATATACAGCTTCGCCGCAAACAGAAAAGCGTATCAGTGGACTGCTGTTATTTCTGAAATACGTGCGCGTTACACAGACCTCATCGTTCCCTGTCTTTCCACGGCACAGAGTTTATTTTTTTCCCTTAATTTCCCCGGAGCGACCAGTTTGCATAAGCAACACGGACGCAGCAAGAAAATGACATGCGCTAACTTTTCATTTCGGCATCATGTTGCTGTTCCATTAAGGCTCGCCAGTCTTGCCTAAGTAAAAACCCAACGTGCCTATCCCGCTACTTCAACAGTAAAGTTTGGTGAATATGAAACAAAACCCTTGACTTTGTGCCTTTTATTTTTTGCCTCGTGTACTCTTGAAGAGTTGACTGCAACGCACGAATGCAAGTTAACGATATATATTTAGTTATATTACTTAAAGTTGCATTCCTATATGCATATGCCACAGCGCGCGCTTTAGTTTCACGTTAGTTAGATAACTCTCCTCACTAAAACTGTCTTACCCATGTGCTCTTATTCAAACCAGAAACTAGATTGCACTCAACTAAAACCTTATTAGCTAAGCGCTTTTATTCAAAGCGCTAGCGAAACATGTAACCTGCGTTATCTATGCATATCAAGCAGTACCTGGTGGATATGTATGGTTGGCAAGGATAACTGCACGGGAGCACCAGCTTCCCGTTACGCCATTTCACTCGTGAATGCTCGAGGGAATCCGACGCTTAACCTCATGTAACCCACGTTAGGCATCACGAACAGATTCAGGTGTCGCGAACTATAGTAAAAAGTTTTTTGAGGTCAGAAAATTTCAAAATGAGGGAGACCCCACTTCAGTGTCAGCTAATCAAAAAGAAAACAAGTGAACGGTGTTACGCAAGCAAAGGGCACGTTCTATACCAGTGCTTTGAAGCTATTTCAGAAAAAAAAAGTCACACCCGATCACTGGAAATACTACCTTCTCAAAGTTTAGGAAAGTCTGTGATGTAAGATTAACCAGTGAAGAGCTTTGTAACTTGTGTTGTGTAAGATTAACCATTCAAGAGCTTTTGTGATGTACGATTAACCATTGAAGAACTTTATAACTTTTGCAATGCAAGATTAACCTATGAGGAGCTTTATAACTTTTGTTATGTAAGATTAACCACTGAAGAGCTTTACAACTTTTCAAAGCTTGACAAATAATTTTCGCATGCACTGTCCTTATAAAGTGGACGCAAAAAAAAAAAACACATGTAAAAGAGATGTGCTCCTATTTTTCACCTCTACGCTGCTCAATTTTTCACCTCTACGTCGCTCATTACATTCCGCCTCTTTCATCATGAAATATCCATAGAAAGTCTTCCTTTTGATAACTTCGAGTGCTTCGCAGAAGCCATGACGTGGCCGGTGACGCTTTATCCCCTTTACGGGAACTTGCACTCTGGCAATTAATTTCGCTGTTTCCAGTATGACATGCAGCGTTAATATAGGCGATAACGTCGAGCGAACAACCTCAAACAAGGATTCTGCCCAGCCGTCTCCCATGGAAGGGTCAACGGAGCCCACACTCGCAACAGTTCTTTTGTGCACTGTATGGTCGTCTCACCGACCAACGTTCTAACTCCAGGACCAGTCATATATTTCAGAACCACGGTATGATTATGAGGCACGACGTAGTGGAGGGTTCTGGAAATTTTGACCGCCTGGGATCCTCTAATCTTTAACGTACACCGGTAACGTAAAGCTACACGGGCTTATAGCATTTTGGCCTCTATCGAAAATGTGACCTCCACGGCCGAGATCGAGCCCACCACCTTTCGTGTCAACACCCAAGCACCACAACCACTAAAGCACCGCGGCGGGTGTGTGTGTGTGTGTGTGTGTGTGTGTGTGTGTGTGTGTGTGTGTGTGTGTGTGTGTGTGTGTGTGTGTGTGTGTGTGTGTTAGGAATATGTTACAGAGGAGGGGCGCACCACTGCTAAATATACCCCGGCCACTTCAAGTTACCAGCAAACTACCGCATGGAGCTTTGTCCTATGCAGCTGACCCTGGGTGACATTTTCGTGAAGCTTTTTATTTCTGCCACCTGCACATTTTTTTTTATGTGCAGCGCTTTCGGTGACTTTCGCGGAGGGCAAATTTACCCATGTGCAAAATGTTTCGTGCCCACAGGTACTGGATGGATAGATGGATGCTATGAGCGTCCCCTTTGTAACGGGGCGGTGACATGTGCGCCACCAGGCTCGTAAGAAAATTTAAGAACATTTCTTTTTTTCCCTCTCTCTTTAAATTGTCCTCATGCCTTTTAAATCTTCAATTAAATCGATCATACTATAGCTAAAACGTAAATTCATAGCCCAGTCCTCTGCCCCTTATGGCAGAAAGTCCTTATTTTTCCATGTAGTTATTTTTGTCCGTTCTCCCTGATTTTCTGCCTCCAGTATTCTAACCGTCTCTTACTTATTTCAATCGCGGGTATGTTCAGCTTTCCATTGCTCTTCCTAAAACCCAGGGCTTCATGTAGGGTGGTGTCCAAACGTACACCTGGGTGGATATTTCCGCATTCAATCAGAACATGCTCCGTCGTTTCCCTATCTTCCTCATAGTATGTGCATTTTTCTTCTTCTTTACAGAATTTCGCTTTATAAATACGCGTTCTAAGGCAGCCCGATCACTGGAGTATATTTGAAGGCGCCGCCTATGACGCAGTGAGAGTATTTAGCTATGTACACATTCTCGAAACACAAGGAAGATTCTCGTGACTGGTGGAACCCTCGACTACCACAATTTGTGCACGTATACAAATGTTGTTGTGGGAGCGCTGTGGCCGGCGCCCTTCTTTGATCATTGTTGCCATCATTATCATTAGTATGGTTGTTTTTCGTTTGCTGAAGCTTGCAATAATACTCTTATTTTTCCTCTGATGATTCTACATTGTGGTGGCTGCAGTGATGCAATCGCGGCGCTTCCATAAATAAAATAGCCGGGATATTTATTCTATACGCAAAAGCAAAGAAAGAGAGAACCAGGCACGAACTGTCGGCGCCGATACTCGGCGCAGAAAAAAAAAAAAGATCCTCAAATCTACTTCATCGATGCGCGTAAGCACAGGGGACGCGTAAGCGGCGTGGGAGCGCGCGCCGTACACGCGAAACGGGAAAGGCGATCGCGTTTCGGGCAGCACCCGACACCAGCCGGAAACGCTGCCAGGAGAAGGAAGTGCGTGAGCGCGATCTAGCCGTGACGTCACGTGTCTCCATTAAGGGAACGATCATTGTGAGGAAAAGAGGGCACCTTTTGGATCCGGCTGGCGTAATCAGGCTTCATTAATGGAACGCAGGGGGAAACGAGAAAGAAAAATACAGGTTCAAGGCGGGTGCGCGTTTCGGGTCGCCCGGCCATCGAGCGATCGCACGTGCTAGCGTGTGGCTCTCCGCGTACGCTGCACAATGGGAAGGACGAGACGTCGCGTTTGATATGCCTCCACTGAAACTCGCAGAAAAGTCGACTCATGCTCGCGATTGGAACCACAGTCACCGCTGGGTACTAGGGAATAAAATCAAGTTTCATGTGCCTTGATGAAAAGGAGCAGGAAAATATGGAAGCATTGAACTACTGCGCATTTTGCAGCGCGTTATAGACGCCACACTTCAATAAAAGTATTGGCCTCCTTTGCCCTGGGCCCTAATCAATCACGGGTCAACGCTAACGTGGCGTTGAGGACATCGGGAGTAATACGCTACTAAGAATGTAGGCAGTGTCACTCAGCGATCGAGAGAGAGAGAGAGTACAATTTTCAAATATTTTCCTGACCAACCTGTCAACTCGGCCACTCACTGGACCGACTCGGGTCGTGATGTAGTGAGTGCAAAGCGCTTTGGACTCACTCCACTTGCCTTTCCTATCACTGATTTCCCTTGCTGTGACGTGGGTGACATTTCAATGTCACCCACATCTTGCACGCGTTTCCCACCTTCAATGCTGTGCGCCCTATGTCTAAAGAATACTGTCGCTAGGTGGGATAGCTTTCCTGGAATAAATGTAACACGCATAGAGCGATAAATAAAGCAATACACGCAATAATTATAACGAATGTGGTTAGGACTCACGATAAGCCGTGATGTATATGGGCAGAAGTGAGAATTTTTCTACGGGCTATTAGCCAATTTTTCCTGTAGAGTAAGCCATAGAAATGTTTCTGTGAAACCCATTTCTCAGACGCACCCATCTGACGTCCAATCGCTCTCGTCGTCACTAAGGTATATCCTCTTTTCGTGTCTACTATACAAAACGAACGATATCTCCGATCTCCACTTAAGCCTGTGTTGCATCAACCGATTCCATATCGCACATGCCTGTCACGAATGAGCAGTTTTTTTGCGCTGCAGTGCAGTTTTCAAAATGTATAACAACCAACGGTGATACAGAACATATTAGCGCAGGCATTTCTATGGTTGCAAACAGCTCTTACAAAGTCTCATCGCACCATTTGAAGATATGTGAGCGCTGTGCCAAACAAAGTAAAACAGAGAGAAGCATGACCTTAATATGCAGGCACAGAAACAGACGCAGTTCGAATATATAGGTGAGCATCAGCGCTCGTCTACCTTTAAACGCCGCACCAACTATCCCGAATACTTACGCTTCTACACCACACCACCTTGTCCGCATGAGCTGAAAGCGTCCGTTTGAGCTGAACGTTCAGCTCTACTAGTTTTTCGCTTTCCCCCCAACTGATCCAAACTTTGTCATCGATGAAAAAAGTTGGCTCCTTCTCATATGGTATTACGTCTTTAGCTGAATCTCCAAAACGTTGTGTTTTCCTCCACGCATTCCCCGAGGCCCAGTTCTGCGTGTGCCTGTAGCCGCTACCCTAGCGTTGCGGACCATCCGAAGCCGAACGAGCGCCGGAGCTCACAGAGAAAGCGGACGCCCGCGTAGCAGTCACTGCGGTCTTTATCGGGTCGGTGGTGTGCTCCCCTCCAGCTGAGGACGATCGCGGTGGCCGCTGGCGACGTGGGCTGCCTCTTGCTCGGCACCCGGGACAAAGGAAAGCTAATGAGCCCCTTTCCCTCTCGGCCACCCCAGGAACCGATCCCCGATATGCTCCGAAGACTGGACGGGCCCCCGCGTTGGGGGATGCCTGTGCATCGCTGCGCCGCTCTCGGCTGCTGCCGCTGTTGCTGCTGCTGCTACTGCTGCGGCCGAGCTGCGTAGCGTACGCGCACGCTGCCCTTATCTCCCTTCGTGCAAGCACGGCCTGTTTCTCCTCTTTCTCCTCCTCGGCGCGAGCGTCTCGTTGCCGCAGGTTGCGTATCATGTTCTCGTTTCTCTTCGCTCTCTTTTCTTTATTATCTTCACACACTGTCTTTTGATGAGTGGACGACATTTTAGACGCTTAGTTTTAGCATACAAAGTGGCGAATGTATCTTTTATTCTAAGCCCAGTATCCTACTCGGTCGCAGAGCTTGCCGTTGGTTTTCGAATGACTGCTGGTTAGTTCGCTGTTGCCTTTTCCAGCTGATCAAGCCATGAAAACAACGTCTGTCACTTAGAATCTACAGGCATTTGTTGAATGTCACCGGGGCTAATGTAATGCTTTAATGTACGTGCATGAACTGTTTCGCAAAGCGATAATATTGACAAGAGAGCCAGAACTGAGACGCAGTCTTTCAATATAGTCGGCGTTCACGTTTGAAAGCATTAAAGGGAGGTAGTTCTCTGCGTCTAATACTAACAAAAATCTGAGCAACAATTTGTGAGCAGTTGCGCAAAGGCGACGTCAATAAAGATTGGTGCATGCAGTAGTACGGGAAGCCAGAACTGGCCAAAAGGTATTACGATAGTCTTAATGTGCTACTAAGCTATGCTACCGCCTACCGGAAAGTCCATTAGACTGTCGCGACACCTTTAACGATAAAAGGCGTGTGCCTTCATGAACGCCTGTCCTGGGCCGAGGAGTCCCGCCAAGCTCTGTGTGTGGCCATGCGCGTTGCAAGGTGCGTATACGCTATGTTGTAGCACGCCGACGTCCAGACAGGTCAGATGTTTGCACACGTACCCAAAAGAGGAACGGTGAAATTGTTGACACGATATCGGGATCATGTCCAATTGAAAACTGTTTTCTCCTTGAACTAGTAATGTGCTGCGCAGTAAGAACAGAAAGCAAGGGAGGGAGAGAACTGCGCTCTGTCCTGTCTCTCGTTCTGTTCTGGTTGCACAGCACGTCGCTGTTTCGATATGAACCAACTAGTCCGCAAGCAGTTGTAGTGTTTCCTCTGTTCGCTATATTCTGTGTTAAGGCTGCTTTTGCATGCGGATTTACAGCGCTAGTTTTCTGTAGACGAAGGAAATCCAACTGCTCCCAAAGGCTTTCTAATTTGATTGATTTTTCGGGCTTTACGTCTCAAAACCCCGATATGATAATGAGAGACGCCGTAGTGGATAACTCCGGAAATTTCAGCCACCTGGGGTTCTTTAACGTGCACTGACTTCGCACAGTACACGGGCCTCAACATTTCGGCGCCATCGAAATGCAGCCGCCGCGGCCGGGATTCCATCCCGACACCTTCGGATCAGCAGCCGAGTGCCATAGCCACTAGACCGCTGTGGCGAGGCCTAAAGCTTTCCTAAAGTACGGTATAAAGAAATGCCCGTAATGATTCAGTTAGCGTTTCTGAGATGTATGCAAAGAATCCATAACATCATCTTGTTTCTCGTCTGTCTATATATCCTGCCAACCTAAATGTTTGCATGTAAACTTGAACGTCAATGCTGGATGGTGCGACGTGAACCATCTCATGTATCGAGATGGCTGCTTGGAGAAAAGTGCCTGTATTTAGGAAGGAGTTTGTACGCTTCAGCCGACCGCCCGTTACTGGTCGTAGTTAAGAACGTCTTAGCTGGCCCGCTATAGTGACATACATTTATCAAAAACGCGAAGCTAAGTGAAGTCAGCGTCAGGCGAGGGCGATGCAATCATTGTGCGTCGTAGCGTGATTAACGCAACCTTTTTTTCGACGGCGGTAGGGGTTATGGTTACCTTGACGACGACGTATGCATATCTAACCCCATCTTGCGAAGGGGCCAGATGTGGTTAAAGAGCTACAAAACAATGTTCCGCAAACAGAAAAAAAAGATCGTAATAAAACGTTGGGAATAATAGTTTCAATGGTAACATGTAACACGACTGTAAAGATACAATTCGTTGGCTGCATCAATGCCTAGAAGCTACCTACAGTCACACAAAACAACAGAGACGACTGTTACAGTGTGCTTTACACGGCGAGTGAGTAATCAAATAAGAAAAATTGTCGTACATGGTATTTTCCTTGCGGGTAGGATGTTAGATGCTGGTGCTCATTAAAAGTATAGCTACCGTAGCCAGAGCCCCTTACCTGAATCTTTAACGTTGTGCTTTTTTTAAAAATAAAGATATAGTATCTTTTATTTAAGAATAGTTTAGTCAATGTGCCCCGTACACTTAAACGTTGTGACAATAGGCGGTTTCAGATTAGCGTCAGCTGGATAGCGGCGGTTCAGAAAATAGCCTTATCGTACAGGACATGTTTGCTTCGCAAAGCGTGTGTGTGTGTGTGTGTGTGTGTGTGTGTGTGTGTGTGTGTGTGTGTGTGTGTGTGTGTGTGTGTGTGTGTGTGTGTGTGTGTGTGTGTGTGTGTGTGTGTGTGTGTGTGTGTGTGTGAGGGGGGGATAACGTTTACATGCCGAAATCGGAGGATGAATACGGTCGAAAAAGAGGACGTGAAAATGGTCACCTGTCTCCCTGCATGTAGAAAGAAATATGACAACATTTTGCGAATAATAAAATTAAATAAGAGCCACCCAACCAATTTTAAAATTTATATGTGGCAGATCCGTTTCCAGCTATTCTTGTTTTAGGCCAAGGAACGTTCTAAATGGCAAGCGATCTCAAATACTTCGCTAATTTATCCATTGTGCTCAATCCTCTAAGCTGCCAGAAGTTAAGCGAAACCATTTGAAACAGTCGTTTGGTACGAATTAAGCGAATCTTTCAACAGCTACGACAAATGCAGTCCGATGCTGGCGTCCGAAACCACCGCCATGCATGTTTTACGTATGGTAGGCAAACGACGGGAACACAGTAACGTTAAATCTGAGACATATCATGCGTGTTGGGTGGCTTAGCGTTTAGTGCAGCGCACTTCGATCCCGCTATCTTGCAGAGCCTACTACCCTAATCCCGCTTAACTAAAACTGTCTAGTATGAGTTATAGAGAGAGCCTTTATGCCTAGTTTAACTGTGATGAATTCAATGCACACGGCAGCAGCGGGCGCTTCTTTTGTGTGTGTGTGTGTGTGCGCGCGCGCAACGCTGAGGAGGTATCATCAAGAACACTTCGACGAAAGATCTGGTCGCGAGCTATACGAACAAAAACAGAATAACGTCTTTGGCGACGCTAATAAAAACTGCACATCGACAGCCATTGAATAAAAAAAAAAGGAAGTGAGGGGGTGTGGGGCGGAGTCCATAAAATAAAGCACACGAGGCGAGCAGACGACGGGGAAAAATAAAGTAGGCACGAGTTTCACTGAACGTCTCGCTCTCTCGAGAGAGAGCGCTTGAAAAAACAAACAAAAGTTGGACTGCGAAGACAGTGACGCCCAAAGCAAAAATGGCAAGCGGCATGGAACGGAGCCGTCTTTATTAAAACGACTGCGGGGTCAAAGGAGCGACGCAAATGTTCGTCGAGCAGCAGTGCCGCTGTGGGTCGGCGCGCGTCGCCACGCACAATGCTGCTGCTGCTAGTGCTGCTGCTAGAGGCAGTGGTGTTCGCGCCGAGTTGGGTGTTTCTAGAAGCGAGTACGCGTGGAAAGAACACGCAAAAATAAAAAAAAAGCATTAGAGCTGAAAAGCAAAGCAAACTCGTAAAGCAAAGCACGAGCTGTGAAAAAGAACAATTCTCTTGCTCCGCTGACTTGAAAGGCATCGCACTTTGTTCGCGGTTAGTTTGCTTTATGCGATTATCTAGATACGACACTTATTAGATGCCGCCTATCTTTCTTTTCTCGCGCATTGAATACAGGAGCGAAGAAAGCGATATGTTTCCGTTCTTGATGCGGTTGTTTGCGAACGCGCAGGAGTGACTTATGTACGCGCTTGCTCCTGGGTCGTTAAGTTTCTCTGCATCGCTGCTGGTGCTGACAATGGTCCCGGTGTCAGCATGCCTCTCGAGTGCCTGCTCCGACAAAAGGCCGTTGATACGGCCCGAAACCCGAGTGCTGCGCGGGTCGCCTCACTGACAGCGCGATTGCGGTATACGGGTTGTTTACGAACGGCGCTGTCAGAATGGCGCTGAGCTGTCGTAGGTGGACGGCGCTGCACGTCTATGCATATGCGTTTCTCGTGCTACAAGCACGCACACAAAAACTCCGACCTGTAAGGTTTCAGATTTCGGAAACTAAAGGGCCACTGATCATGCCCACGATTTGAAACGGTGCAATAGTCAATGGTACGACTCTGAGATTTTGTAGAATACTGCAATGTCCTTTTGAAATTCTGTGCGCTACATTTGCGTTTCGCTCTCCATATACGCTTGATGAAAATCGTTACCGTTGTTTATACGCAGCAGTTCCTGGAGAAATAGAAAGAGCGGCGAGGTACCAATGGGGTACGGTTTTCAGGGAGCTAAATCGCACGTCGTATTGTCGTCCATTTTAAGCTTCCGTTATGAAAGATGTAGCTGCGTCATCCTATTACACATACCACATATGGTTATCACTACCTTATAAGTACCTCTACCAGAAATAATATAGGCGTACACAGTGATGTTTTTACTAAGCACCATCACGTGGATTGCCCCCAAGGAAATAAAGCCACCACCAGCCATATAACACTCCCCCTACGCATATGCCTACCTGCTCACACACACGCACTCCAATTGCATTAGTCGCCCAAGCGAAGGGTGGAAGCTTATTGCTTGCAACGAACTCAGAAATATGTCCGGACAAAAGGCGCCGGCATCAGTGCCGCAAGCTTCATCTTATGAAGTACCACGTACGGCAACGTATTATTATTATTTAAGAAATTTCGTGCGCAGCTGGCGAGGCTTCTCTGTTTAAATAACGCCTAAATCAATTTTTTAAGATGCAACTAAGTTATCTCACTAGTTGAATAGTAAGAGTGTGCGAATAGTGGAATTTTTCGAATATTAGAGGTTGATCGAGCATTCGGAAAGGCTGAATATACGACCTAGTAATCTCGCTGTAAATGACTGCTGTTTCCAAGCTAACGCAGGGCGCCGCGATCGGAAATGCCTGTAAGGGAATAAGCATCGGCCGTGCACGGAGCCATGATGGCAGCCAACGACGAGCGCTCTAGTACGTACGACTTTTCACCGCCAACGTGCAGCGGTAAGCATCTTCAACTACTTTCTCGACAGCGCTGTTGGCGATCATGTTGTGCTACATGCCTTTAGCAACCAACCGAAACGTGCTGTACCGCCATTAACAGCCGTCTCCTTGCACATGACCTCTTCGGCATGCATTGCAGTGGTTTAATCATGTGAAATAACTAATTACGCTTTTTATTTGTTATATCACTTGACTGTTCCGTGATATTTTGTCGATAGGCCTACAATATGATAAGCTAGTCTAGATTGGATGTTCCGGTAACAAGATAGCTTGCATTGATAGTTTATTAGTGTCTTTTCTCAGCGTAATTATATGTTAAATAAAACGCTAATAGTAAATGTGTATTGACGTTCTGGTATTAGATGTTCTATTAGTATTCGAAAAAAGTAATATTTGCACATCCCTATTGAATAGTTTATAACTGCAAGTCGAGCACATTGCACGCGTAGCTTGCTAAGTACTACTGATGTTTTTGCTGACTTCAAACAGTATTTAAGTTAACTGTACTTATGACCATGTTTCCCGTGCTAAATAACTATACCTGAACTAGAAAAACATTTTTAACCACTGCTATAGCTCACTGGAAAAGTTTCACAGTCTTCTACTGGATTGCTTATATTATGTACGATTGTACGGGGTTGAATGTGAATAAGTGTTATCTGCGAATTACTCTGTGAACACTGACACATGTACATATCAATGTCTTTATCTCAGCGCGCATGGGTTTTGTCGCTCTTTCATTTTAACTTGGACGTCCGCCTGCTGAAAGGCTGGACTTCAACCGTTCAGCATGTCGAAGTGTGCGCTTGAGTTGGCTTAACCTTTAGCACAAGGCGCAAAGGCAGAGCACGCTTTACAGGAGAAAGCACACGCACACACACACACACACACACACACACACACACACACACACACACACACACACACACACACACACACACACACACACGCACGCACGCACGCACGCACACACACTATGTTACAAGAGGATAAAAGCAAACACGTACGCTCGAACCCTCGGAGTTTGCACGTACACACGCAGTGCTCTGCATTGTGTAGGAGTTCTTTCCGCCTCCTAACAAGGGCACCACCAACAAGGAGGAAGCCCAGCAGCGCCTGACACTGCAGATTCTGACTCACTTATTTGCAGCCAGTGTCCGGCAGGCGCCTGACCGTGCACTTCTGATGCTTTTATGCATTCTCTTCTTTTTCTCTCTTCTAGTCAGTGCCGGTGCGCAGTGCGGAACGCGTTGCGTCCTGCAACCGGAACTTATTGTCGTTTCACTTCTCGTCTCAGCAGGAAAAGGCGGCCGATGGGAAACAATCGCATTGGCTCCTCCCGGCAATTGCATTTCGCGCGCAGGCCTGATTCTCAGTTGTCGGCACTTCTGTCTTTCGTGTGCACACTTGCACTCGTATCCGTGGGCCTGTCTGCTGATCATGTTCGTGGAACGCTGGCGTTTCTTTCGTTCCACCTTTCTTTCCATTACTTTCTTTTTCGGTCTGCTTGCTACGGAGCACCTGACTACACGCCTCTATTCCCCAATCAGTGGCAAATAGGTTAGACGTCGAGGGATTTTTGTGCCCGCCTGTTATTCGTCTATGCGAGATACGCGCTTTTGTCCATCCTATCCGACGGTGAACACAATCATGCGTGTGGGCGAGAGCCCAGTGTCCACAAAGGGCCTGAAAAAAAAAATTACGCGTGACGAAACACACAGCGAAGAGATGTTCTTTTCTTGTACTGGCAGGAGAAGAAAGCCGCGAAGTTCATTTGCCCCAACACTGGGTGGGCTTCTTTGGTTTTTCTATGGGTACTGCTCGACAATACTTCATGTTGCTTGACTCGTAACTATCACGTGGTGTCTTCTATTTTGCTTGAACATCCCTGTGGGTGCAAGTCATTTATTCTTGTTCTTCGGTAGGACTTTTGTAGTATATTAAATTTTGTTTATTCTGCTTTTTCTTGCTTTATATTTGGTATGATTTTTCTGAATGCACAAATTCATTCGTTTACTTATGCACTTAATCATTTAGTCAATCAATTCTTGTTGAAACATGAGTAGTTAAAATGTCGAATCCGGAAGGAAGGCATCAAAGTGTCGCAAACCGCACATTTGCAATGTATGTTAAATAAAAGTATTTCGTATTTACTCGTTATATTATATTTCAATGGACTAAAACGAGCGGAAATAATAGAAGCGTACAAAACGTGATTATTTCCCAGATACGTGCATCATTATTAAATGAGTTACAACGAGAGATAGAGCTGTGGTGTCACTACTACCATCCTTAAAAAATAGGAAGGAGTTATTCAGTTGCTCAGCCCTGCTTTCGTTGCGATGCTTATGCATCAATGTTAGGGCAAAACATTTCACAGAACCAAGAAGCAGCGCCCCCATGCTCGAACGTCTACACTAAAGCTGTGTGTCAACCAATCGTGACGTCTGATTTTTTAAAGATTTATAACTAAGGCGATGGAAAAACGACAAAGAATGTTTAAGAATAAAAGTTTATCGAAGGCAGTAACAGCAAATGCCCAATAACAATTCACTCTCATCCGTATTTTCATTCTCCTATATTTAATCCACACCTTCTATGTAGCGGCCGTGGTTCGCCCATGCAGTGCAGCACACCTTCGGAAGCTGCGAGGCCAACAACTTCTGAAGTGTTTTATAACTGCATGCACTCCCTTTGCGGAAAGTGCTTACAAGTGCTTAAGAAACCTCTCTTGTAAGAATGAACAAGGACCACCTTCAGTGCACGCTTTCGCAAACGTTCACGTTTAATTGACCCGCTAAACGTATACACCCCAAATGCAGGCAACAGAGAAATGAAAGTGTCTTGAGGATTATGGGCCCACGCATAAAAGGATGAACGTGGATAGAGTAATTTTCACAAGGAACAATTAAGAGCAGTGATACTGCAGAATCATTATCGGTAAATCATTAATGGAGTCGCCATTAGAGCTTCGCAAAATGTTCTTGTTAATGTCATCGCAGTTTGCGCTACTTGCCCTCTTACACTGCCTTCAAGCGCTACACTAATTATTCTGCCTGTTCGAGGGGTCATGAAATTGAGTTACTGTTGGTGTGGCTTTTTCGTTTTTCCTGCCGTCCCTTCATTATAAATTTTACGCGTCTAGGAAGTTCTAGGCTTTTTATAGCAAACACTTTGCGTTATTGTCTACATATCTATTATTATTATTATTATTATTATTATTATTATTATTATTATTATTATTATTATTATTATTATTATTATTATTATTATTATTATAGTTGTGTGTAGAACCTGTTAGAATAGTGGGAAAGGAGTGATGGAAGCTGTGTAAGGCAAATTTTGCTTGATAGAAGTTGAGGCAATACGTGCAGACGCCGGCGTTTATTATTGCGTTTAATTTATATGTTAAGACAGAGAGGCAAATACAGTTTCCTTGCGAAGGTGGAGGTTGATCTGGAATTGAAATTTCCTCCAGCTTAAGCGCTGTAGTTTTGTTCCTCTGTGTGCGGCACAGTAGTAGGCTCATGTATCGCTCAGTCTAAGGATGGTCAATGAGCGCGAAGAAACTGCCGCATATGCGCTCAGTTAAGTTTCCTGCTTCCGCGATGCGGCCTGATGGCGAAAAGAAGCACGCATATCTGCGAACCGAGCGAGATAGTGGTGAGGGTTGGACTAGTTGGTTAATGGTTGCCGAGGAGCTAGGGAAACAGCGCTAAATTTAGATGGGAAGCAATATTAGGACAAAAATTTGGAGTCCTTCCATTACTGGAAGGATGGAGGCAAGCGAAGCTTGGCGTGTGCGGGCTTCTTTCTTTCTTTCTTTCTTTCTTTCTTTCTTTCTTTCTTTCTTTCTTTCTTTCTTTCTTTCTTTCTTTCTTTCTTTCTTTCTTTCTTTCTTTCTTTCTTTCTTTCTTTCTTTCTTTCTTTCATCTGCCGAGCGTAAGCGAACACTGCGCAGGGCGCACGTGTTGCGAGCCAGCTGCTACTTCTTGCATATAAAATTCTGGTCTAAAGGGCACATAGAATTAACCGGCAGTGACTGAATCAATTAGCATGGCAGTTTCTCATCACCCAAGCTGTCAGTGGTTAGAATCAGCAGCCCGACGCGCAGTTTTTACTTTTAGGTGTACATTATTTTATGTCAATCTTATTACTCAAGGCGAAAGAGAAAAAATGAAGTGCGAGCACTGTTTTCCCAATGATGATGGTTTTTTTCGTACGCCATCGACGAAGCATATCCTCTATGGGCTGCCTCGTGAAGCCGTTGTCGATGGCAACGGCTTCACAAGTCAGCCAATAGAGGCTTCGCTTGAACACTAGCACTGCACCTTTGCAAGCTGAGTGAGTCCAGTTCAGAATTGCTATGCGGAAAATGAAAACAATGGTGGAGAGTAGGGTTGCCACCTTTCTTCGAATATAAAACCGGCCATACAAGACGGAAAGGGGTGGGGGGGACTTTAGTACTTGAGGTTGAACTTGTGTGGAAATATCCTTTACATGGTAATTTATTTTAACGTTGCCTTCCTAGCGATAAATAGTAGAGTGCACATGTGTGTAAAAACACAAAAACCGAGTTAAACAATTACTCTCCTGGTTGGCACAAAAATACAAGTGAGTTGAATAACGTCAGTGCTAAAAGTGACTGAGTTTTTTTTAATGCTCTGAATGTGATCCACTGAAACCTAAACGCACACATTTCGTGCTTGAAAAAGTACTTTTTGAGCCTGAATCTGCAGGCCGTGTGACACAATGTGCATAAACGCACGTTAAAAAATGTACATATCGCTATACGATGTCGGTCTAAGGTACGGACAGGCAACCGGCCCGTTGTCTAAAAAACCGAGCTGACCGGAAACCGGTCAGGTGGCAACCCTAGTGAAGAGATAATGAATGCTTTGTTGTCGACTGCTGCTTCACGCAGTGTCCTTTGAATTGATCTCTTTATGTGAGCGGTATGTGGAAACCTATTGGGTATTTATGATCAATCAATAAAGGAAGTAGCGCTTTGGCACCCGAGAACAACTGGTTTGTATGGAATCGGCTGGAACGGCATCTGAAATATAGAAATTAGCAAGCGCTTCTCCACTCGACCTTCGCGATGCGCGACCACTCAGCTTCATAGGGGCAAACCACTGTGTAGCACGGCACGTGAGGGCGGTACACGTGCTAGCATGTCATTATTTTTTTAACCCACGCGAAGAAACAGTACCGACAGCAGCCGTTATTTTCACCATAAAAAGTTGGGGTCATAATTTATGGACAGCGCTGGTAGACCACACTTTAGAGTTTACACGAGACAACACATGGCTGCGTGGTCCACTCATCCTTATATCCTTTTGAAATTAAAGTGCTCTCCGCTTATTAAAGGCTTGCAGATCATGCGCACTGTGACGTTTCAGCGCATACGCTTACTGTATGCCAAACATTCCTACGACCGCTGCCAGTCACTTGTTCTTCCTGCTTTACAGGCGTCGATAAAAGCAGCTCGGCTGCGGCGAGCGGGGCCGGTGTCGGTGAAAAGGAGCATGTGTAACGCTTCGGATCGAGAAAAGGAGAGCCGGGCCGGAGTCGAGCGGGTCGTCCAGCGGAGCGCGAGCGAGAGGCGTCCTGGGCGGTGACAGCGATTTGTTGGCGCCCGACGTCGTCCCAGGAGGGTTTTTGCCGCTACCGCCGCAGCAGGCGCGGCTGCGGGTCGACCCCTGTCGGCCTCATGAAAGTCAATGAACGTGCGGTGGCAAGCTTTGTCGGGCGTGCTGCGACGACATCGGGTAATCAAAAAGCTCAGGTCGGGTGAGTACCGCGGGACACCCTTCGGGGACACGTCCTCCCCCCCTCTTTCATTTTTTTTTCCCTCCCAATGACCCCGCTTATCGGCACCGCGACAACTGCTCGCGCTTGTGTCGGGCAACCCCGACACGACTGCTGGCTTTTACGCCCGTGCGGAGGGAGAACGAAGAGCAGCTTGCAAAACGTAAAAGAGAGGCGTGAACAAATTCGAAACGATAGCGCACAAAGGGAGCGCGACAGAATTCGTGCGAGTTAACCGCACTGTTTTGCAGCGAGAAGCCGATGACACTGGCGCTTCTCGCTTCTCGCTCGGGTGAGAGGACAGGGAGCGAAATTTGCAAGCTGCCCAACTCGGTTCTCGGTGTTGCCGCGCAGAGGAGAGTGCGGCGCGGCGAAGGAACCGCGGAGGTGTCAACATGACCGCACATGCTGCCGCGACTTTCTGGTCGGTCGAGCGCGGACGCGGACCGTGGTGCAGCGCCGCTTTGACTGCACGCTGGGTACACCTCACTCATTTGAACGACGACCCGTGTGCTCGTCCCTCTGCCACTGGCTGTGTCTTTAGGAGTAACAAAGGCATTACGCTGAGCTAGGTTTCAGTTTTCTTGATTGGATTGGAGGAAGCTTTGTGGACCGGGTCGCTGGCATCACTGTCTTGCTTTTTCGATACTTTTTTTCATTTTGTCTTTGATCCCGAAGTGTGAACGTGAAACTGTGCACAGGACCGTTCTAGCAAGTTTTAAGGCAATGTTAGTTTGCCGCAATGTCGCGAGCTTCGACCACTTGTACCATGGGATCTGTAAGCAAGCATTTTGTCATGCATACGTCGTAGAAGTGGAGCAGCATCATTTGCGCCTTGAGGTTGATATCAGACAGCCGTTGATCAGCGCTGCAATTACTTTGCGTTGGAGAACGTTCATCTTGTATGTTCTATGTACGCGGTCCCCTGGAAACCTTCAAGCTGGAAGTCTTATAGAAAGCTGCATAACTGTTGTGTGGACCTGCAGTTTCGTATCTTTTTTAAACGTCCCAGTAACCGACTATACTGCTGGCAAAAAAGGCAGCATTCTCTCTCTCTTTCCCTCTCGTTTTCCGTTTGGGAGTGTTTTTTACCTACAATAATCGGGTACTGAGAATTTCATCAACACTTTTATCGTGTTTCTTTCTTTCTTCCTCCTTTTTCTTTTTCTGCCCTTCTCTGTGTGTCCGGTCGTCGATGGTGCGCTTTTCAGGGCGACACATCTATAGAAATACATATTTATCTTTTCGCATTCTTGCTCTTTAATAATGATTTTGTGCACGTCCAAAGGTTTCCGCGTAGACGTGCGCGGCTTTGTTCTGTATGATCAATTCGTGCACAACGTTTTTCGTGGCCAGACTTACTTAAGAAACTGTCGGAGAGCCAGTAAGTTTTTGCCATACACTCGTCGCAGCATCTCGTATGAAGCTTTAGTTGCTGTGACGAATGATGAGCGATGCCACGTCCAAGGACAAGAAATGTCGCTCAACGACTAATGCTGTCAGAATTATTGTATGACACTATTCCGCAAGAACAAATTTGTGGCGCATATGTCGCAGGCAATTTCCATGACAAAGCTTTGTATACGATGATGCAGACAAATGTGATCATAATAAAGATGTCTGGCAAAGGGAAATTCGGTGAAGTGGTAACAATTTGCGAGCACTCTCGCACAAATGTCCACCCGGCCGTACTCACATAAACGATGAGCAGCAATACAAACGAGACAATGAACCACTGTGACACGGTAAACCAAAACGGCATATGAACGGAACCAAACAGCGTTCCAGGCAGGACAAAGGGAGAGCAACAACTGTTTCTTGCAGTGTAACTGCGACATATAGGACACACACACACACGCACCTAAGCACATCTCGGTAGGCTGTCGCACTTTCAAAAGATTTCTTATTTCACTGTTATGGGGAGATACAAAGGAATGCCAGCACAGTATTTTTGAACGTGAAAAGTGTGACTTAGGTCACGTTGGCGCTGCTACCTATAGCGCCATGTATGAAAGCGGTGTTTGATTCCATTACAATAATGTACCAACCAGCCCAGCCCTGCAGACTGCTAAATATGTGCCGTGGTCATGACGAAGCAGCTACATTCGAAATCACGTGTATACTCAGACACTTAGACTGTATTTATAGATGTATTTCCTTGCTTCCACAATAACTACTAATGCACACTTGCAACTTTCATGCCTTTGTCTGCATTACGGGTATGTCGTACAACGGCGCTAAAATTAAGTTTATTGGTGCATGCAATTGTTATACCTGGTGGTCACATTAATTTCCGCAAAAAATCTAACTTTAAGGCTGTTTGATTTTGCAAGGGACGCTTGCATGCTCTTCGGGTATTTCGGTCGAAGTTACCCTGACGCGTGTTGTGTGTTACGTAGATTAAAAAAATCGCCATACAGGCGACACCTGCCACACCTGCATACGCGAAATGTGCATGTCATGTCATAATAGAAATAAATGAAGTTTTACTCACCTTGTGCTTGAGTTGGTGATGGCGATCCCCATGCGGCCTTGTACGACGTTTCTAAAATGAAAGGAACATGACAGAATATGTCAGTTCGCCCACTGATATATTACAGGACGTCTGTCTTTAGGAGGTAATGTTTTAAAGAGTTGGTTCGCTATGCATACTGTGCACACTTTGGCTTAACGTATGTATTTTGAGCTTTACATCTTCACTTTCTTTACACAATGTCTTTAAAAAAATGCATTTTCAGATTACTTGACATGATGGTTTTAGGATAACTACGCACCAAAATACTAATAAAAGATTAAAGCTTGACACACAGACATTGGAATGCGTTCAGCACTTAAGTGTTTGGTGCGGTTCTGGTCGCTATAATTCATCAGTCACTTCATTCGTTAGCATATGCGCTTCCCTACTGGTGGCATGACGTACGCATTCGGTTGTCTCGCATGAGCGAGCTGTGTATTGTAAGAGTCTCACCATTCATTTATTCGCATGCATTCGTGACACAGTCAACACGAAAACACCGCCTCTTAAGAAGCTAAATCCATAAATACGACGAGGTTGATCAGAACCGCCGTATCTCAAAGGACCGTCTAAAAAAGCATGAGCAACAATGCCACGCGTTTGATGATTTTTGATGAAAGTTATCTTACGAAGTAATGTTGCTAAAAATATTAAAAAACTCGTTTCAGTTATCCGAGCGATAGAAACAGTATTAAATAATTATTACCGTGCAATTTTCAAGCAACTGTTCCGGCTTGCTGCTATAAATATCCTTGTCCGAATGCGCTCTGCTGAGCAAAAGTATAGCTGAAAGATGTAGCGACCACGAAAGAGAATTCTGCCGTTATTTTTACAGAACTATAACCTGTACCTTCGATTTTATTGCGACACTAGCAGCAACTTTGTTTCGTGCGTCTCGGCGTCACGTCTTGACGTAAACGTATTTATGTAATCTCGCACATTTCCAGTGATGTCCAACGAATAAATGTACTTCGTATAAGTGCGCCCGTGAAGCAACCGTTTAAAACAAGTCTTCAGTTAGGAATATCGCTAAACTTCGAGCGAGGTGTTCCTTGGAGATCAAGTCCATGATGATTAAAGGCTAACGTGTGCTAACGCTCGTTCGTTTCTTCGTCATGTCGTACGCGTTGTGTATTACACCGTGTGCGTTGGGAGGGCAGCCAGACCTACCATATGTATCCGAAAGAATCACGTTAGCAGAAGGCAGCCTTTTGAAGCCTTCCTTGAGGACACGGTTTCCCAAAGAAAGATGAAATAAAACACTAAAGCGTTCGACAGCAGCCAATAAAATTGGTAGTAGAGCCGTTACAGAGGGCAGTCATGGCGACGCGTTGCTATATTGCTAAGTATTACTCTTGTAAAATGTAATTTCGACAAAAGGTTGCCCGTGATTGGTGAAATTGTGTGTCACCCATCATTCTGTCGCTGTGCACATTTTTGTTGTTTTTCTTCCTGTTTGTCGAAAAAAGATGAGAAAGAGAGAGAGAAGGGGTGGGGGGGGGGGGGCGCCCTAAAATGCAGCTCCAGGGTTTTAGTGGTAGAAAAAAAAAAGAGAGAATACACGGTTTTATTTTTTCCTGGTGCCTGTTTTAAAGAGACATTCTAGATTCGGTTTTAAACAGCGTGTATTTAAAAAAAAATGGTCAAAGCAAATTTTGTGCCGCTTGTTTTCGTTTATATATGTCAGCAAGGCTGAGAATATAGATGGGCTGGCGCAGACAGAATTGACTGGAATGAGGTAGAGAGAGAGAAAAAAAAATGAAAGTCCGTAAAGACGCCGAAGGCGGTCTCGAGAAGAAAGTGAAGGAAATGTGCGTATCGATCGTTGCTTCCAGCCAGTAAAATCTGCTCCAAGAGAAGGCACTCGAGGCGCTCGTGTGTATCGAGCTGCGTCGCATCGACTCTCTGGTCCGCGGACATCGGCTGTGCCTCCTGGCTGCACGTCTGCCTATATACGCCATTTGCCTACTCTTCCATTTCTTTCGCGTGCGCGCGCTTCCTCTTGCCAGATCTGGAAGGAACTGGAGGCCTTAGCTATGCCATCTTATAGGTCCAGACTTGCGCAACCGCGAGTTGCCGCTCTCCAAGTGGTGGCACGAATGTATATGCGAATTTTACTGTTTGCGAGCCTCTCTATACTGCAGCGTCTGCGTATACGGTCTCCTAGACGGTTCTTCGAATGTTACGTTCACGGCGGCATGTGAAATTTATGCAGCGTTTTGTTCATTGCTCGAACTTCTTTTCTCGGCCTTTCTGCTTCTTTTCTTGATCCATTTTCCTGCGAACAGCGCGACAAGTATATACTCTTTGGTTGTTTCTCTGCGTCGAGATGCTTGGATAGCTAGGAGAAAGCGACGCGAATAAAAAAAAAATGCCAATGCTTCATCTTTGCGCGGCTGTCAGCGCTTGCTTCACAATGTCTGGCGGGGAGAGCAATGCAGGCTTCTGTTTCTATCGTGAAGACATAACAAACGTGGTACCGCTGTATATACGAAGAGAGATCCACACGCCACCCGATGTACTCGCAGCGTGCTTCCAATGAAAGAAAGATTGAACAAAACGTCTTTTGTTAGCTTTTTGGTGCGTGAAGAGTCATAGCACACCGCCGAGTCGGAACTGTTAAGCTGCTGCATTTGCATCTTGTATGGCGCGCAAGGTGAACGCCTGGCGGCACAGTTCACTCGTCAAACTACAAATAAATTTGAAACATGCAAGGTGATTGTTATTGCCCCAGTCGGAAATATGGGAATAATTTTAACTGTTTATCTGTGAATATCGACAGCGACAATACGAGCAGTCAGAAGGCTTCCATCCTCGATAGCAGCCTCGGTATATCTCGTAAGAAGCATAAGGATCCTAGAGGCATTGAAAATATTGTCCCGCGGCCGTAATGATAAAGCACGCAAATACAAAACGTTAACGATTGTTCGCCTGGTATAGTATATCGTCTTAAACAATAAATAAAGCGCCTATTCATTCGAACAAGACCCGTTAGAATCTGCTGAGATTATGCTCTACAAAGTTTGTGTAAAAATATCGACTAGAATGCGTACAGTATTAACTTTGCCTGTGACGAAGAAAGCGGATGTCACAAACTAGCGTTGTTTGGGCTGTATGGCTCGAGTTCACAGTGGTGCAGCACGCAAACCATGACGTGTGGATATGAGACTAAAATTTCCGGCAACCTCACAATGAAATTATTTCTCTCTCTGGCAACCACCGCAGCCGTAGCAAAAAAAAAAAAAAATGTTCACTATAAGCATAATGACAGTACATCAATAACCTTTTGAAGTGAGCCCGGGAAAGGCGCGTATTCTGTAATTTGTCGCTCAGGTGGACATTTACTCCTGTTCTGCTATATGGCTGTAAAAATGCCAATAAAGAAAAAAAAATGGTGTGTCCTTGTGAAAAAGGGCGCGTTGTTGGGCGAGTTTGTGCCCATACGTCCAGATGTCTCGCTTAGAGTACCCACGCACTTATCTTATACACGATGAAATTTCTTGTGCTATAACTATTCGTAAGGGCAGGTGTGACGTGCTCATTGACATTTACCCGTCTGCAGCAAGCATACTGCTGTAACGAAATCGACGCCGATTTCTCGGATAGCTGGAAGTATTCATCCTGGCTCGGGCATCGAATCTGGGACCAACGCCTATCCGGGGTATTTGCTCTATCAATTGAACTATTGCACTAACCACGAGGTCAGTAATATGCAGCGCGAGAACGACTTAGTCGGTATCTTCGAAGTTGTCGAAAAATTCACTCTACACTGCAGCATCGCCCATGCGCAAATTCAGCTTCTGCACTTCACTGTGCGCTGACTGATAGTTGTATACACTGTATACCGCAAAGGAAGTACTGCGCACTGCATACGCTCTGATGGCTCTTCGCACGCGAAGTCGGGCCTTGGAGGATGTGAATTTTCATGTCCTTTATGTACAGTCGTGAGCACGCTTAGCGTAAACACGGGAGCGCGTGCCGCTCGGTGCTATCAGCGACGCCTACCGATGCGAACGCGAAGTTCTGCACATGCGCAGTATTTTTGCGGCGTGGCTAGTTTACTACCGCGCGAATCGCGTCATCGCAAAGCGCCTTAGTCGTCTGCTATGTTGCGCGCCGGCTGCGGCACGCTCTGAAATAAGGACAAAGTGAAAAACAAAGAACGGTAGTAGCTTCAGAAGCAAGAAAGAGACGCAGTAACGTAGTAATACAGTTTTAAAATGTAATTCAGTGGACGTTTATCTGGTATTGCACACACGCAAACTCTAAGCTAAAAGTAAATCAAAGGCCGGTACTAGGGCTTACAGACCTCCCCAGCTCTTGTTTCCTTCACCCTGACTGGCAGATCGCGGCAAGCCCGACGATAGCAGCCGAGGCGAAACATAGCAGACGACTAAGGAGCTTTCCGATGACGCAATTCGCGCGGTAGTAAACCAGCCACGCCGAAAAAATACTGCGCATGTGCAGAACTTCGCGTTCGCATCGGTAGGCGTCGCTGATAACACCGAGCGGCACGCGCCCCCGTGTTTACGCTAAGCGTGCTCACGACTGTACGGGAGTACACTCTTAAAAAAAAAGGGGGGGGGGGGGGCGGGGGGTAGCGCTATTTGCTACATTTGGGTAGTAACGGTTTGTCGCATATCTTACTACCCTGTTAGTAACCGCAGTTAGTAACGGCGAAAGTAATAACTGCTGCTACTTTCGGCGTTACTACCTCAGGTTAGCAAATGATACTTCCCTACCGTTACAAACTGAAGTTAGCGAATGTTACCTTCCTGCCGTTACTAACAACAATCGGTAACTGTCTACCCTTACCGCTACTAACTGACATTAAATAGGTGTAAGTCTGTTTTGTTCATATGTATACTGTCTGCATGCCTCATCGAGTCGATTATATATGAAAAGCACAGTATCAAATAAAAATAAAATGCCGTGGCATTGTCCTCATACACTAATTAACAGTTGCTGATTAAATTGTGTAATTACACTTGTGAATACAGTGCATAATGGTATGTTCAAATCACAATGTACACAGAGATGCATGAACGAACAGTAAACGAGAACGCACACTCATCCACACAAATTACGCCATGCCTTCTACGATACGCATGCCACAACTGGAACTTCAAAGCTGTATATGAACTTGTACTTGGCTAGAACAAGTTGGACGGGTGATCAGACGGGAATTTATGCAGATAATCGATGTTTTGTACCGAGATTTCCATACCATGCTGTTAACATGTACGAGTGCCATGTACAAGACTGCTATTCTAACACAATCAAGAATAACCGTGCTTGTCTAAATTTTGCAAAGTTTTGCAATATATTTGATTACTTTTTATTCGTCTGATTTTACGATGGCGGAAGGGTGCCTAGACAGTGTTGCAAGTGCTTAACTAAAACGAAAATATTGTGCTTCTCTACATGATCCAGTGGACATTTTCTTCGTAAGGTTCCATTAAAAAGTGTTATTTCAGTCGAGATAATTTCCAGATAACTTAGCACGTTAGGTAGTAACGACAGTTCCGTGTGTAGCAAACAGGTAGAAAAAAGTTAGTAATGGTTCAAGGGAGGTAGTGACGGTTGCAGTTATTACCCCTTTGCATGTAGCTGGTAACTGTTTACTAAGGTAGGTAGTAAAGAGGCAGAGAAAAGGTAGAAACGAACAAAAAAAGGGTAGTAACCGCTGCAGTTACTGCCTATTGGCCTGCAGTTGCTACTAACTTTTTAACACGAATGTGTTTTGTGCTGGGGTCCATGAAGAAATCAGTGACATATTTCCGTAACGGAAGTGGACCTCTGAAAAAATGAATATACATTTACAATAAAAAACTTCCACCAGCTCGGACTTGCACCCGCATTCAGCCGGGATCCGACGAGAGGAGCTGGAAGCTTTACCGATATGCTACCGCAACATTTTTATAAAGAACATATGGGCCTTATATCTTCATTACAGTGCTTGGCAAGTTGCATATAATTGTCGTCCTGTTAAACGTGTTCAGTACAGTGAACAATAGCGTTTAACAAGAAAAATTACTCTTAAATCAACATCGCCTCCCTTATACTGCGCTCTTGGTTCGCTTAGGTTCGCTGCGGTGGGACCGCCATCCAGCAACGATAGATAGAGCGAAGCAGATTGTCGTGCTAATTCACGCCAGCAATCAGCGCTTCGGTAGTCTTCGCGCCTCGACCGCCGCGGAAGTTAGGTGCGTTCCTCGGGCAAAGTACGAACGCGGCCGCGCACACTGCCACGCGCCTGATCTAGAAATGCAAGGACGGCCGTTGACAAGGAAATGATTGGACTTTCGCTGCAGTAGGCTGGGTTCCCAAAACGATCCGCTGACAACCCGTTCGATTTCGCTTGCAAGGTGTTACAGTTTGCGGACGCTCCTTGCTTATAGCAGATTTGCGCAGGGCTCTGGCCCTGCGCAAATCTTCTATTCCTTGTATTCATTGTCTCCGGAGCAGTGTGAGTCGTTCGAGAACTTTACCTCGCGTATACAACTGTCGAGGATCCTTGTGCCGTGTCGAGGTGCCGCTGATATCTACGTGTAACATGTTCACAATACTCAACCCATCCCTTGCCCCTTGTTAAGTTCGGCGTGGGCCCCCCATGGATGTGGTGGAGGGAGGCTGCTGGTGGTGGCCGTTGGACCTACCTTTCGGGGAAAATGACCGTGGGGAGCGCGTATGCTTGCGTTCTCACGGATCTACATCCCTGGGCTGCCGTCTCGAGGAGACGAGTGCATTGTTTGACGCGGCAGCGACAGCCTTGTTCACCAGCCCGCGGGAAGCTCCCGGAATCCGCCTGGACTCTCGGTGTGTCGTGCGGTGCGTGTGTGCGCGTTTGTGTCGCCTTTGTGGCAAGAACTTCGCGGCTGCACCGACGCAGCGAGAGGGGTGCATCAGCGCACCGGCCGACTGTGAGCACAGCTGCCAGCGGGTGGCCTATGGCTTCCCCAGTGTGAGAAACGGCAGCATTCGTCAAAAGGACGGGGCCGGGAAGAGTGCTTTTATTTGTGCTGCTGTTGTTCTTCAGCAAGCCTCTTCTCCGAACCGTACCTTCTCCGGATTTCAGCATCGGCTGCCACCCGGGTCATGTCATACCTTGCCACCGAGAAGCAGCGAAGGCGGGGCGTGACCTCCTCTCTTCGAAGGCGGAGACAACGTCGTCATTGGACTCTTTTGTACATAGTGATGTATATAATACGAGCGCAGACAAGCGCAGAGATCCTCATCATGATGTAAAATAAATCATCTCTCTTCTTCCTCTTCTGAATCGTCATCGTCTCCGTGTCAACCCCGCACTCCTGCAACCTTCCCTTGGAGTCGGGATGGGTCAAACGTCGGCCTTGTAGCGGTGGATCCTAGGACTGACGGCCCGACTCCTGCACTTCCACCAGGACCCCAATATTTGGTGGCAGCGGTGGGATGAACCTGGTGACATGGCGCTGCATTTGCGGGTGAGCGTTTGGTTTTTGCTTTGAGGTTTACCAGGCTTCAAATTCTGGGTTAACAATTTGAATTCCTGGGTGTGTGTGTGTGCGTTCAGACGCAAAGTGCGCGGTTTTAAGCATCTGTTCGCAAGCAAAACCATCGTTTTAAGCAGTGGCCATGGACCTGAGTAGGTTGCGAGGGGCAGAGTTGTTGCAGTTGTGCGACGAGTTGGCACTCGAGTGGGAAGAGTCGATGACAAAATGTGAGCTACTGAAATTAATAGAGGAAAGCGGTAGCAGTGAGGAAGATATTGAATTCGCCTGGGGTCTTGTTCAGGAAAATCTGAAAGAGGAGGAAGCAAAAAGAGCATACGAGAAAGAGAGGGAGGAAGCAAAGAAGTTGTACGAAAAAGAAAAGAAAGAAAGAGCGATGAAATTGTATGAGCTAGAAATGGAGAAGGAGCGGTTAATGGTTCGAGGAGGAATGAGCGGAACTCCCGAAAGAGCAAGCGTAAAGCTTAAGGAAAGTAAAGTGCGGGAAGCCTTGTTCAGGCGTACTGGTGTCTCCGTTAACAATGAGACAAAGAAAGCCGTGCTTGAGATGGCGGAAGATTGTGAGGCGTCCGCTAACTTTGCGCGCACGTTTCAAGCACAGGAAACAGTGGTTGATTCCAACTGTGAAGAGCGGGCCCAAGTAGCCAGTAACTCTAAGCGAGAGAACGACTATGATCAGAGCGAGACAGCTTCCAGGAGCTGTAAAACGGAGTGCTCTTATCATAGCGAGGCAGCTACTAATGATTGTGGTCTAGAGGCGGAAGAAATGAAAAAGGTCGGTAAAAGCGAGGTGTCACTAAGTGACAAAAGTGAGGGTATTGTGCTGGAGGAGGCGAAATACTCTAAGAACGCCGATATATTTGTGGGAGAATTTCAACCGCAGGAGACAGCTGATTTTTACAACTGTGAGGAACGGGGCCAAGTGGCCAGAAGCTGTAGTAAAGTGGAGTCTCAGTGTAGTGAAGGAGGTGTCCAGAAAATGAGTGACGAAAGTGTAGAGGCTTCCACGAATGGTCAGACCTTGGAGGGCAATGCATGCGACGCAGTTTGTAGCAGTGAGAGGCAGTACAAAGAACTGCATGAAGCTAATTTAGGAGAAATGGCCGAGTTCACGCGCAGTGAGGAGGAGGTTTTGAGAAGCGCTACAGATGCCCTTGAACAAGTAAATATCCTTTCCGCGAATTGTGAAGCGATCGATTCTTCGATGGAAAAGGACGAGGCAATCGTAGGGGCATCCGAAGAGTTTGAATGCCCGAAGCTAAGTTCAGTGGAAAGTTCAAGCGCGGCGGGTGTCCGTAAACACCGCAGAAAGAGAAAAAAGCGTGCTCGAGCAGCACCGCGGAAGCGCTTGAAGGAACCAGCGAGGGAGCGTGCGAGACAAAGAGCCAGCCCAACTCGCGGCAGGGGGAAGTGCTCTTTGTCCCGTTCGCTAAGGCGAACTAGAAAGAGGCACGTTCTCAGTAAACGGATGCAGCCCCTCCGACGAAGGCGAAAGGTGATGTTCTGGAAGAGAATAGCGGGTCGAAGTGGCTTGGTCAGTAACAGGCACCCTGCACGGCCAAAAGCACTGGCTAGATTTTGTTTGCGATGCCAGCCGTGTCTAATTGGTAAGACTGCAGTTGAGCGTCCCGCGACAGTGCGCAGAAAGCGAGACAGACCGACCTTCCATCCATGCTTCAGGTTAGCCCGTCAGAGGACAGAAGGAAAGCGGCCGCGAAGCCGAATCAAGCATGACAGCAGAACACAGGGAACAGCTTGCGCTTTGTGTCCTTTATGGCGAGCGAGCAAGCCGTCGGGACCGAGACCCCATAGGGTTCGAATCAAAGGAATTCGGGTACGGGGAACGCGGAGCGGTCCGTTGTGGTCATTTCACAAGCGCATGCAAGAGTGTAGTTCTTTTTAAGAAACGACTTGAGTTAATTCATTATAGGTTCTTGAGACGGTTTTGAGAAAAATGAGCAGTATATTAGTACTGATTTCTGATCAGGCTGTAGTAAACGCACTTATTGAGGTTAATTTCCGAGGAAAGCTTCATAGTACGAAAGCAACGTTTGTGAATTTAGTAGCTTGCATGTTTGACAGGAAATGGTGTACCGTGTATTACACTCTGCATAAATAAAGGCGCATTTCAGAGCTCGTTCAAGAATAAAGCCAAATCAAATTTTGTGAGAAGTTTGGCTTCAGGGGTGCAGTCTTGTCGTGTACTTTTGATACTTAGTTTACAGCGCTTGAGCAGTGCCATATTTTTTCTTGTTGCTTTCATGTTTACGGCATTGAAGGTTATTTTGGAGTAAGCGTTGGCTGCTGTAGCGGTTAGTACTCGCCGTTACGTGAAGATGGTCGAAGGGACAACGCGTCAGTTAAGTGTACGGTCACTTTGAGGTACTGTGAGAACCTTGTCATGTTGAAGACCTCAATGGAGGAATAGCGTTGTTGAGTTAGTAAGCGGTAAACTAAACGAAGCTGTTAGTAGGCTGTACTTGGAAGGGTTTTCATTTGTGTAGAGCTCGTTGCAGTTGTGAAGGAGTACATTATTTTGCGGAGGTGTTCAGGACACTGTAGGTGGTGTCGGTTGTCGAGTTGCGTGAAATGCCAGCAGTGCATTTAAGGTTGTTTCTTTAGTAAGTTGTTCGTTGAACACTTAATGCGTATTTTTGGAGAGTGAGCTTCGGCACCACAGACTAGGAATGGCTTATCAGCGTGAGTGAGTTTTGTGAAGTTAGTTTTGAAGTGAGCTTTGTAAGCGAGTTTTGTTTAGGTTGAAATTCTTATCCTAAGTGTTTATTTGAAGGTTAAGAATGTTGCGTTTTACTTCAAGACGATGTCAGTGACAGAGGATCGGGCGTTATTTTCAAGTTAATTAAGGAGAGCACGGTGTAGAACATTCCATTGCTTTTGAAATGTAGTTGGTTGACAGTGAGAGAGGCGATATATAGTGCGGTTGAAAAGTAACGTGTATGCTTTGTAGGGGTGGCACAGAGAATTGCCAGTTGCGTGCACGAAGTGAATCTTGCTCTCGAGATTGATCGCTGTCCGCTTATCGGGTTAGGCGAAAGGCCTCAAAAGAATGGAAGCTTGCTCCGATGGATTCCGATCCTCCAAGAACGTTTTACGGAGGTGCTGACGGACTCAGCAGGATACTTTGAATATTAAAGTGAGTGGGTGCCATCATTGTTAACCTTTTGCTCGACAAATTTTGTAGAACTAATTCTTAGGTAGTTCTGGACTGGGAACTCGTCCATAACTGCCCCAGGTTTGTCGTGAGCAATACTTTGCGAGGGAAGATGGTCACTTGCTTGAAATGAGTCCAAAATTTTTTGGGGGTGTTTTAATGAGGTTTTGATAAGCCTGGTAGATCCGAAGCAGATTCTGAATGCCTGCGCGTGGTGTAGTGTTGTGGCGCTTGGATTGTTCTGGCTGCGGTTCGTCCTTGCGGGATGTTCGAGCCGCATGTCCACAATTTTCATCAAACCCTAGATCTCTCTCATGGACAGCAATTGCGTTCCTGGCCATTCGAGAGTTTCCTGGCGCCGGAGGGACTGTTAAGTTCGGCGTGGGCCCCCCATGGATGTGGTGGAGGGAGGCTGCTGGTGGTGGCCGTTGGACCTACCTTTCGGGGAAAATGACCGTGGGGAGCGCGTATGCTTGCGTTCTCACGGATCTACATCCCTGGGCTGCCGTCTCGAGGAGACGAGTGCATTGTTTGACGCGGCAGCGACAGCCTTGTTCACCAGCCCGCGGGAAGCTCCCGGAATCCGCCTGGACTGTCGGTGTGTCGTGCGGTGCGTGTGTGCGCGTTTGTGTCGCCTTTGTGGCAAGAACTTCGCGGCTGCACCGACGCAGCGAGAGGGGTGCATCAGCGCACCGGCCGACTGTGAGCACAGCTGCCAGCGGGTGGCCTATGGCTTCCCCAGTGTGAGAAACGGCAGCATTCGTCAAAAGGACGGGGCCGGGAAGAGTGCTTTTATTTGTGCTGCTGTTGTTCTTCAGCAAGCCTCTTCTCCGAACCGTACCTTCTCCGGATTTCAGCATCGGCTGCCACCCGGGTCATGTCATACCTTGCCACCGAGAAGCAGCGAAGGCGGGGCGTGACCTCCTCTCTTCGAAGGCGGAGACAACGTCGTCATTGGACTCTTTTGTACATAGTGATGTATATAATACGAGCGCAGACAAGCGCAGAGATCCTCATCATGATGTAAAATAAATCATCTCTCTTCTTCCTCTTCTGAATCGTCATCGTCTCCGTGTCAACCCCGCACTCCTGCAACCTTCCCTTGGAGTCGGGATGGGTCAAACGTCGGCCTTGTAGCGGTGGATCCTAGGACTGACGGCCCGACTCCTGCACTTCCACCAGGACCCCAATACCCTCGATTCGCCAGATTGCCGCTTATGCATTCCACAACTTGGCGAAGACAGGCTTCGCTTTCGTGTTATACCGATTCCTATGACAGAGGAATCAACCACATTTTCTTTAAGAGTGTAAGGTATCGGCAAACGCCAGTCATATTCTTTCACTCTCCACCCCCCCTCCCCCTCCTTCCCTAAAGCTATACTGAGGGACAAACTTTGCTTTCCGTGCATTACAGTGACGCGGCGGTTGTCTTTTATGTTTCCTCTTTGTGCACAACACGAGGATAGACCGTCGTTCATGAATACTCGTGTGCCGTATACCTATAAGTCTTAGTATGTGTTTTTCGGACATTTAAAAAATTTTGTTTCACAAGACTATGCGCGTGCATGTGCTTCCTCAAGCTAGCATTGAAAATAACAAATACGCAGTCTACGTAATATAACTGCAATTGCATTTGAACCAGGTGTGTCAATTTTGTGATCCTGCATGTACTGGCAGGAAAAACCGCTGAAATTTTCCTTGCGGTTGTTCGTTGACAGACAAAAAAAAAAAGTTCACAGCCGTATCTCCGAATATATTGAACTGAAAGATAAAAATATTTCCTCGGCCAGCCGAAAGAACGCTGTCTACAGGCAGCAACAGTGGACGTCGATCAGACGCTCCAATAGCGTTAGCTTTTACTGCTCGGTAATGCAAATGTTTCCCAGGTGCGTGCACCCGTGAACACGCACGTGCCGGCGTGACGATTGACGGTGGACTGTCGTCCTGGTCGTCTGCGTTTCGGTATACTTGCCTCGAACGTACGCACAATAACATATGCGCAAAAATGAAGAAAGTATCGTCGCGGGTGTTGTACGCGAAGCTGATGTATGCGAGAACAAATAAGAGCGCCGGTCAGGGCTAATGGAGATCACGGCCGTATGACTCGCGCGTACGCTTTTTATTCTCACCAAGCGTCTCACCGTTCCGTCTAGTGCACGTGACATATTGACGACGTATATAGCGTGCACTCTGCCAGCAGAACTCGTTCGGGTGTTTCGCGGGTCGCATTGGTTCGGCAGGCGCGTGGCCATTAGAGCGGATCGCCGCTGCCTGGTACACGCGTGTTTTTGTTTGCGCTCAGCATGCATGTGCGACTGCTGCGGACGTGGAGCGCGTCGCGTGCGAGAACATGGCTGCAGGTCGTTTTGACCGCTTCGACGTGCGTCGTGCGCGCCTCGGCAAGTGCACGCAGGAACTTGGCGCTCTAGTGCCGCCCCCCCTCCCCCCTCCCCGCCCATTTCTTTTCTTTTCTTGCTCAATGGTATATTATACACAAGCCACATGGTGCATGTTTCAGCTTGTTTCGACACCCTTTAACAACCGGTGTTGCAGTGGAAGTGTTGGAACTGCACGTTCAAAATAAATAAGTGAAATTTTCTGACAGTGATTGATTGATTTGTGGGTTTAACGTCCCGAAACCAGCTCTGATTATGAGAGACGCCGTAGTGGAGGTCTCCGAAATTTCGACCACCTGGGGTTCTTTAACGTGCACTGACATCGCACAGCACACGGGCCTCAACATTTCGCCTCCATCGAAATGCAGCCGCCAAGGCCGGAATTCGATACCGCGACCTTCGGATCCATAGCCGAGTGCCATAACCACGAGACCACCGTAGCGGGGCCTGACAGTGAAGCGAAACTGAAAGTAAAGTGGCGTTCATCTGAGGAATATGTACTGGCCGGGCTGCAGGCCGTGGCATAAGAAGGTGATGGCAGTGATAGATAAGTGACGTGCGACCAAAATTATCAGACGCCCGCGCTGATTCGCAATCGTATCACTGAATGATATAGGCGCGTTCACGCGCGATGAGAGCGCATGCTCTCTACCAAAGTTGCGAAGTGCGTCAAGTGACGGCGTTCTTATATCTCAGGAAGGTTAGCTTGCTTTTGGCGCCTTGTCAATGGCATATGTACTGAAGGTTCTCATATTTCTCTCTTTTTTTAATCTATACCTGAGTATGCCCACTATGGATCCTAAATCTATAAGTCACGACATCAGGATCGTCCGCAGAAGAACACGGCGCCATCCAGCACAACTTTTGAAGACCTTAATTACTGGCAATATCACGACGGGAACCTGGCGCATTCACCGTTCCCAACTCACTTTCGTTCTTTCGTTCCTCAGCGGTCCTAAAGCAAAGCTGGAGATTTCAGACTTGAACTTCTAAGCTAAATACTTGTCAACAGAGAGTTACCTAATACTGAAAATGCAAAGCACCTAGTAATAGACTTTACACTTGTAGTGTAAAAAGGAAATCGAGATAACATGCTATGAACTGTCTATACTCAATGAGCTGTCTGTATTCAATGAGTCTTTTCTTTTTTTTTTTCAAATAATAACATCAGCATATTTAGTACACAGACACGCCGTGACAAATAAAACAACCAGTCGTAGTAGCTTAACGGTGGCTTGCGAAGCCACCGTTAAGCTTGTATCACGAGAAAGCGATGCTCGCCCAGCGCGGGGCGTGCGACGACGGACGATATCCAATTCCTCAGGATGAGCAGGCACTTCTGCAGCAATGCAGTGCGTTCTGCAGTGCAGAGACGGCGTGTCCGCACGGGTTCTTCATTCGAACACGAATCGCAATTGTATATGGCACGCGCGCGGCACCCTCTTCTACTCACCTCTTCCTTCGGTTCCATGTAATGTCCCCCATCTGTAGCAGACGACGCAAACTTTGATTGATTTAGGGGTTCTATATGTCCACTACGGCCTCTCTCATATTCATATGAGAGAGGCCGTAGTGGAGGGCTCCGGAAATACCGCCCACCTCGCTTTTTTTAACGTCCACCGACATCGCACGGTGCACGGGCCTCAAAATTTAGTCTCCATCGAAATGTAGCCGCTGCGGACGGGATTCGATCCCACGACTTTCGGATCACCAGCCGACTGTCATAACCACTTGGCCACTGTGGCGGGGTGCAAACAAAGCTTTGTAATGTGCGCATTCCTACAAGTGGTTATCTGTGCAGACGGAGTGAAATTGTGGCGTTACCTTCCTATCATCCAGCAATGAGCGGCAATTGATATGGGCAGACTTTATACCTTTGTGGGGTCGCGGAACTGCTATTTGACGCGGCCACAAAAGTGAGCTGCCTCTAGACAGTGTAATATGCCGCACTTTAACTTTCTGGTGGGACCAACCAAGCAGGTGCACCAAACCAGAAACCCCAACAAAGAAGGTATAAAAAAGTTTTTTTAAGCGGATTTTGTTCATTAACAAGGACCTTCATTACGCTTCGGGTATACAGGTACAATCTGTCGTTCGCGTAATTTGTGCACTTTGGAGCGTGAGCAACCACTTGGTGGTTTAAGTTTTGCTATACAGTGAAATCTTGTTGATACGATCTCGCTTAATGAATTTTTTTTTTCGGGAATATTACATTTCTTTTTCTTATCCCGGCCATCGTGATGTAGACATAAAGTACTTTTATACGGCTCATACAATCACATTTTCACCTTAAATTGGACAATATGCGACTGAGCCGTCGACAGCCGGCCATATGGACGGCCATACCGGCGAACAAACGCGTAGCGCGCGCCGACGGCAACAAAAAGCGCACCGCAAAAGCTGCCACGAAGCAAGCTTTTTCTGCCACGAAATACATCACTCATGGTCTGATTTAAATTGCGGCTCGCTGAGGCAGCAAACGAGCTGCGAGTGAGAGAGACCATTGAGATATGACCCTTCAGTAACGTACGCCCGAGAAACTGGTGTCGTACACTATTTTCATAACAATTTTGTTTGTTTTCTCTGTAAGCAATATCTAAAAAACTTGTTTGTGGAGTTTTTTTTTTTTTTTAAAGAAAATGGTTCCGAGACGTATTCTAAAGCTTGCTGAATAGAGATGTGTTAGCTGCGGTTCACGGGCTGTCAAGTAATGCTTCTCCGCGGAACTTCTGTGTTATGCAGAGCAATATTATTCAGTGCCACAGGAAACTTTGCTAGCGAATTTGTCACGATGTAAGCGTGTTCTTTTACTTTTGGAGCTTCCCTTTGGATGATACGATTTTCTAATGGTACGCTTCATTCCGCAGGTTACAGCGAAGACGCAGCAATGAGATTCTACTGTACATGAGCCTATTCGCATAGATGCCTAAGCGGTTTTCTGTGAGGTGAAGCAGAAACCTGGAGAGACTAGGCGAAACCTTCCGTGGTTCATGAAAAAAAAAAAAAAGGTAAGGAGTACAAACGCTGACACGAAAGACGAAAAGCACAAAGCACAAACGCCGACCGTCAACAGAAGGGAGCGCTGTGGCGAAAGCGAAAACGAAAGTACATACAAAAGTTATCTGCACGCGATCAGGAGTGGTAGCACCATCTGTTTACCATGTCTGTCAACTCTTGAGATAAGTGCTTAGGGATTTAATCTATTTCATATGGCAAGTCATTCGAAGGTTGGCTCGACTATTGATATGGTTTTGATAATATCAATCCTTCACCATTACACAATTATCTTCATTCTTGGTGTCTGTAAGGGAGTGCGCATTAATAGAACGTGGGCGTGCATTTACAATCTCTACAGCGCAAGAAAACATTATATAGGGTGATCCACTTGCTAATGACCTTTGATGCCGTATTAATATTTTATTAACACAACCGTCTGTCTGCCCTACGTAGAAGCGGCAACACCAATGTGGACACACCAGTGTGACATCTGTATGTGTGTCGGTGTGTCTTAGAAAAAAAATACTATTTTTGCCGTTTACCTGCACCTTGTTTTTCTGCAAGGCAGCGCCGATCCTACCTAGCTTATACGATGCCGTAAGAGCAACGTTAGCAGTGGATCTATTTCATTTTTTTTTTTAGCCTGTGCAATGAAGAATGAATTTTAGATATACCTATGACTCGTCATTTCTGCTTTTTGTAACGTTGTTAGACCCCGATAGAGGTTGTAATTATTTTTGATTTACAAGGTACTACAGGCTAAATGTGGGTCATAGCTCTAATGTGGTGTGTCGCATTAGCAGCTTCTAATGAATTTTTATGCATTCGTCGCCATTAATGGCGTACAGTACATAGAAATATTTCAATACAGTACATGAGAGAAAAGGGAAAACGCACTATCTCCTAATTAACGCATGGAAAATCAAACAAATACAGTAGTAAGAAATATTTAAAAACATATATACACTTACATACACACATTCATAATTATATAGAAACTGAATGCACAGAAATATAATGCATCCTAGCACCAATCCTGAACTTTTAGACGTTCAGCAACAGTGGTTACTGCAACGCTAGGACAAACATCTTCAATATTAAACCATTAATCAACTTGTGCATTAAAGCTGGCGCTCATTTTCTTGATTGAATGATTGATTTCTGTGGTTTTATGTCCCGAAACTGCCATTGATTATGAGAGACACCGTAGTGGAGGGCTCCGGAAATTTCGACCACCTGGGGTTATTTAACGTGCGCTGATATCGCACACACAGCACACGGGCCTCAATATTTCGCCTCCATCGAAATGCGGCCGCCGCGGCAGGAATTCATTCGCGCGACCTTCGGGTCAGCAATTGAGTGCCATAGCCACTATACCAGCGTGGCGGGGCGCTCATTTTGAAGGTGAGATAACTTGTGGTCGCACACATCATCATTATCTACAGAATATCGCATTCAAATGTATGGCGTAGAAAATACTAAAATCAAGTGTAATCTGTATGCCGTGAACCTTATAGCGTAAGGCGGTGCAGCTGGCGACATCGACGTCAGCTCGTCTCCCATAACAGAAACCATCAACCAACAACGTCACGAGTCGGTGTTGGCTGGTGTGCTCCTTGCGTGTGCTCTCTTCCTTGCGTGTGCTCTCTTCCGTGTGCTCTCTTCCGCCTCTTCCGTTAACTCTCGGCGCGTCGGTGAAAGAATTTTTGTCTTGCCCGTTGGCAGGTTTTGCGACAAGGATGACGAAGAGAGCGGTGACGACCTGCCAACAGCGCGTGCAAGCGCAGGAGATGAGCCATCATCGAGACGCGCGTCACGCGCAGGTGTTGCCGCTCGCAGCGCGCGCGTCACAGCTCTGTGTGGTCATGTGGCCAGCTGCGTACACATCGCTTCCGCTCGTGGTTTCGACATTTTCTGTGCTTTCTGTACTGAAACTACAACTGGGAGCTATAACAACGGCCACAGATAATCAAGCAGGATTTTGACTAGGGCTAGTTGGTTCTTTAGCTGGGTGAAACAGCGCGGAGAACGAAGACACAGGGAACACAGAAGACACAGCGCTCGTCCTGTCTTCTGTGTTCATTGTGTCTTCGTTCTTCGCACTGTTTCACTCAGTTAAGCAGATGATTAACCGTTGCGCTAGAAAAAAACGCTTGCATTCATGGTGTGTGGGTTATTATCTACGTATTGCAGCAAAAGAAGCAAGGTTCGAAATGTTTGTGCCATTACTTCTTTAAGCAATGGTCGGGAGATTGCGTTTTTGACTTGAATGCTTGAATGTAAAGTTTAGCCACTGCTAAATTTTTCATCTAAGCGTTCGTCCAGGGGCGCAGCTGAGGCGGGGGAAGGGGGTTTTCAGTGTCAACACCCCCCCCCCCCCCCCTTCCCGAATTTCTTTAGCGCTCTACAACTGACCTCTTTATTAACCTTCAACTATTTTCCGCAAACGCCTTTGGAACCACAGCATATAACATAACCTGGAAAGATATTTTTGGCTAAGCCATTGCGTTCATCTAAGCAACGGCTAAACTTTTCAGGCAAGCTAAGAAAGTACAGCGTGAACACACACAAGGACGAAGCGAGAGGAAGATCAGCGCTCGTCTTCGTACTCTCGCTTCGTCCTTGTGTGTCTTCGCGCTGTACTTTCTTAGTTATGTACCGAACAAGTCCAACTCGCCACATTGTTCTTTTCATGAAAGCATTTTGGGAACACATGCTGCTCGTGGAACTTCAAGGAAATGACCAGACGCAAAGCTTTTGACTGAGCTATTTGGTCATATGTAATTGTGAACTCCTTGCGGGTCTCCTGTCGATTGCTAAGACGACTTTGATAGCGAAAGCCGCGTACGTCGTGCGTATAGAGCACTTTATGCAATTTTTTTCCCTTTTTATGAATACATTTTTGGTCCAGAGCGCTTATGAGTTTACGCAAGCATACTGCATTTTTAGAAACTTAAGCGTCTGTTTAGTCATATCTCTAAAGAGAGAAAGCACTTTGTTATCCAGCGTAAAGTTCGTCTACTTGCTATTCTGTAGGGAATGGGGTGAGGGGGAAGAAAGGCCCTCGAAGAATATTGGCAGAAGAAAGAGAGAAAAAAATTTTCGTCTTTTAAAAGCGGACACACAATTTTGCGGTGAAAAGTTTCAAAGGTTGCACAGCAAGCCGGTGGACTGCTTCGATGGTGAAGCCCATTGACCCAACATCCGTGTCAACGTCAAGTGGTCTTGGCCAAGCTTGTGTAAGTTGTCATGGTATTGCTGTCGCTCGTTTTTACACACTGGCCACTCAAGTAGGATGTGCTCTCATCAACGTATAACCGTATCTTACCTACCTTATCTTACTAGAAGAGAAGCTCAGGGGAAGATGGAGGCTTGAATCGATGAACAGATCGCAAAATACGATTTAGAACAGTTCCGGAATGTCGCAGAAGCCAACGTTTGGACAAGTGGACTTGTCTTCGTCGCCGCCCTGGTCGCAGCCCTGACGAAGACAAGTCCACTTGTCGAAACGTTGGCTCCTGCGACATTCCCTGTTCTAAATCATATTTTGCGATCTGTTCGTCTACCTTATCTTAAACATTCTTATCTACTTCGGTCTCTAATTTTGACATGCGTTTAATATTATTTTGGTAGTATAAGTATTATCAATTCTTTTCAATTATTGTCCAATATGCCGCTTCTCTTTATGTGTCTTTATCTATATGTACGGATCTTTAGATACCTTTGTATATCTTGATCTGCCGTTATCGGTTGTTGAACCTTATCAATTGTCATCTATCTAAAAAACCTTCTGTCTATCTCTATCTATATTTACCGCTCTCTGATTCTTTTTCTATGTGTCCATTATGCACTGTGTACTTCTGCCGTTTTCGCTCTTTATCTATCGATATCCATCTTTATCTCTCTCTTTCCATCTCTACCTACTTCTTCATATGCTGCATTTATCATATTTATGCACTTGAATTGGTTCTGTGCACATACGTTGCTTATACCGCGAGTTTCGATTTTTCGTGCGGTAACACGTATGTTGTCGACGCCACGCGGTCGCATTCCGATTTTCAAGAAGGGGACAGAAAAGGATGGACGGGGACGAAACACTGTATAGCATGCAGTTGGAGCGCCAACTACCAACTGATCTTATTTGTATTTAGTGTAAGTTGCTTGACATTTAGAAAGGTTAAATGGTATATCGTAAGAGGTGACTTAAATATGAGTACTTACACAAGCTGTCCACCTGTGCGCCCAGCTCTCGTTTTTGAGCGTTGCCTCAAACGATGGTGTGCAAGTCCCTTTGACCCGACGGTTTACCGATAGCCACGTCTAGCGCCGGCGCGTGACTTTGTTGGCAGTTCGCAACGAATGACTCGCGCAACATCAGAGCTGGTGCTTGAAAAAATGTATCATTCCCAAACTCGCTATTGATTAATACTAGTGTCACGCAGGTGCTTCGAAGGCCTTCGAACCGACAGTCCATCGACTCAAAAGTCATGTTTGAGCTGCTACAGGGGCGGTTTCGATGGCCGTCGAGTCGATAGTCTATCGAGCTCGATAGACTATCGACTCGACGGCCATCGAAACCGCCCGTGTAGCGCAGCTCAAACTTGACCTTTGAGTCGATGGACCGTTGTTTCGAAGACCTTCGAAGCGCCTGTGTGACACCAGTATAAGACACCAGCGCTAAAGGATCCGATTGCACATGCTGACCTCTATGTTTCGAGGAGCGTTCGTCGCCGAACAAAGACCGTTATATAACTGTTCGAGGCGAGATGGCTGTCTGCTGAATTAAATAGTATATATCAGCTGGTTATAGCGGCTGTTTTCTACAAGATGACACAATAAAAGAACAACCGTTATCCTAGAGTTGATTTCTGGAACAAATATACACAGTCACGGTGTTATTATTATTTAATGGCTCTCTTGAAACTCTTCGCACACATCGACAATCACCATCGATGATTTCGGCAGAGCTTTTCACCCCTGCAGTTGTTTTGTTCGCCGAGAAACAAACAAACAAAAAGAAAGCTGTCAAATATGAGGTTCTGTAATATTCGCTCGTTTGCATTGTGTCAACGACACTGAGTAAAAGTAGCAAATGATACTGTACTGGTAAACCATTCCTCCAACTCTCTTCCTACGTTTGTTAAAAGACTGCCTCATTCACCGACATAACGAAGGCCAACCATCCGCACTTGAGTTTTGCGCGCCACGTGTTAATGAGAAAGCATTGCGTGTCTCGCGGGTCGAAAAAGCCGGTGTCCGCCATGGACGTGAATAGTACACTCAAGATTTCCCGCCACCTCCACTCTGTGAACATGGCAGAACGGTGAAGCCGTTTTCGTCACACCGAGTGTTACACTATGCAAGTCAAAACTTAGCAAGTATTTGCTACAGAAAACAATGTTGCCCTTAATATCAGCTTAAAACACATTTCTAGTTTTACCGTGTTAGCGCTGATGAGCTTGTGATGTCTTACTCACCATATTTATAATACGAAAAAAAAAAAAAAACCCAGGATTTTGATATGGTTCCGCAAAACGCCCAATTTCCCCACATTATAAGTTCTCTAGATAGCACGTGATTTTTATCCCTCGAATTGAAAGAGATATGAAGCGCGAGAATGAACAACCCTAATCATAATTACTGATGGAGTTTTACGTACGTGCCAACACCAGCCATGATTGTGAGGCACGCCACGTAGTGAAAGGCTCCGGAGTAATTTTGACCACGGGGGTTCTGTAAGTGCACCTAAATCTAAGTACACATTTTCTTTTGTTTACATTTTTTTTATTTCGCCCCAATCGAAATGCGGCCGCCATGACCACGTCACTCGATTCCTCGAACTCGAGCTTCGCAAGCCAACATCTAGCCGCCATGCTTCCATGGCGGGTAAAATGAACAACCATATGTACACTGAAAGGTTGCGGACAACTCTCGTATTCTATACGGCTCCGACGCATTGACTTGGAAAAATCAGACTATTTCTTTTCTTAATATTTTTTACTACATTACGTTGTCGTAATAGGCGTATACGCAACAAAAATGGTGCATCGCGGGCCTGAAGGGCCTACTCGCTGCCTGCGTGCGCGAAGAAAACGTGCTTCTCGCCGATGCTGTTTTCCCGTTCAATCATGAGGGAGGACACCCCACTCCCCGGAAACACCCGCCGTGTTCGTTCCTCAGTTTTGGTATTATTCTTACTGCCTTATTCACGCGCATCTTTTGAACTATGTGCTCGCTTTGGGTATTGCACTTTATTTCTTGTAAGTTCCGCAAAGAGAGATGCTTTGAATAAATCGGGCGAGCGTTTTGGAGAGAGAGCTTCCTTCCCAGCCTGTTTGCGCCAGGAGATGCCGACTTTCAGGATAACGTGCTTACGGTGGATAGCATATGGAAACCTATAAAAGGATCGTGTATATAGGCACGTCGGAGCAGACACCACGGATATGTAGACACGACGAAATATATACAGCTGATTCGGGCAATGACCGTCAATTTGTTCGCAAACGCGTTCATCAAAGAACTACGTCTCGTAGCCATAAACCGAAGTGCAAACAGTGTCAGGCCAATGGTAGGTGTCCAATATTAAGGATGCCGGCAATAGAGAGCTGCATCTGTAGCCCCTCCCCCCCCCCCCCCCCCCACCGCACGGTGGTCTAGTGGTTATGGCGCTGGGATGCTGATCCGAAGGTCACGTGATCGAATCCCGGCCGCGGCGGCTGCATTTCGATGGAGGTGAAATGTTGAGGCCCGTGTATACTGCGGGATGCCAGTGCACATTAAAGAACCCTAGGTGGTCGAAACTTCCGAAGCCCTCCACTACGGCGTCTCTCATAATCAGATCGTGGTTTGGGGACGAAATGCTTTCAAAGTCAGCGAGAGCAATGTGTAACGGCGAATCGTTTCATGTCCTTTAATGGTTCTAGAAAATTGTTCCGACCATGTGTGCGCGACAGGAAGGCAGCTATGAGAACAATGAAAGAGCTTTGCAGCGCGAAAAAGAAAATGGTCACAGAAACACAGCGAACCTAATTCTTCTACTCTGTCCTGAGCCAAATAAGCAAAACGCAACGCTAAGGCGTATTCGCACATGGGCCTGTTCACATTGCAACCTAAATAGACATGCTTGAAGTGATCAGAAATCGGTACCGGATGCAGCCGATCGAGATAGCTTGGTAAAACCGCCGAGTAGCGATCTACAATGGGAGTGATACTTTATACAAGATAGCTTGGGCAAGTCCAGCACCTGTGTTGTTTAAGTTTTAACATTGCCCCTTGCTTTTTCCATATAATTCTACGGTCAGTAACTGTTGATTCACGAAGGGGCCAATGTTGGCAGTGATTGCGATTAGTAAGCAACAGATAATTTTCCGTGGGAACGCTATTGTGGTGCACTTTATCTGTCGCCATTTGGAATTCTCTGCGTAAAGTGTTGAGATGATGTGGGCACAGCTCAGTGCGGTCCCGCACACTCTGCAGACCAATGACTCCGGATACCCATGCCCCTTTGTCATCGGTATATGTACTGATTCATACTCTACCGAGAATTACTGCCTTTCAGAATTCGCAGATTATTTCGCAGTTATCAACAGCTGAGCTGAAGGTATGGAGTAAATACCACCTTAAGGTTGTGTATATTTTAGAGGTGGCCATTTGAATATCTCGGTGGGACGTGCTCCATAGCGACAATGTAAAGGGCCTCACCATCTGCTTTTGCGGATTTTGGGCTCTGACTGCGTGCTGAAAACGGCATTGTTTGAAGCCACAACCATTGCCAATGGTAATACTTCTCAGCTTTGAGCGAGCGCTCACGTGTGCCGATCAGCTTGCAGCCGTATTGTTCTCCATAAGTTAGTTTTGTCGCAATACACTACTGTAATGCAGTGAAACATACATAAGTCAGGGAAGGGGGTACTGTAACGGGACACAGTGTGTCTTGTGTGCCTTAATTACACACATGAGCGCCCGCTATCTACTATAAGTAAAATAACATTAATCGGTGTGCGTTTTCAATCTGTTAATGGTTAAAACGTAGTAGCGACAAAATCTGCGTCGCAGTCTACATGGATCCTAGTGTATTCGCTAATTGCGGCGGACGGCTTGTCGTGCCTACACCGGTTGTCCGTACCGCGATCATCTTTATTCGTTTAAAGGGACAATAAAGAAACATTCACTCATTTTTTCCGGGCTACCTGTCTTTTCCTAGAAAGGTTGAAAAGTTGTCATCGAGTACAACAAAACTTGGAGCCGGCGAAGTGGCCGTCGCGGACAAGTGGCCGTATATGGAGGTGAGCGGGCGGCCGCAGCGGTGGCAGAACGACTGCCTCCAACCGTGGGGTTACAGAACCCTGATATGTATGTATGGAATGTAGTGAAGAATAGCAACGCTAGTCAGAGAGACAGGGTGCGCTACTTGCGGAGTTCGGAGAGCTCAACGCGCGTGCTGCCTCCGCGATTGCCAAGGCTTCAGTCGCGACTGTTTTCTGCCGATCTTGCCAAGCAAGACCCTTGACTAAACGCCCTGTTTCAGTATAATTGATTTCTAGGGTTTTACGCCCTAAAACCACGATTTGATCATGATAGACGCCGTAGTGGAGTGGGGTTCTTTAAACAAATGGGGTTCTTTAACGTGCGCTGACATCGCACAGTACACGGGCTTCAACATTTTTCCTCCATCGAAATGCAGCCGCCGCAGCCGGGATTCGATCCCGCGACCCTCAGGACGGCAGCCGAGTCCATAGCCACTGGACTACCGTGGCGCAGGGCTATGTATGTATGTATGTATGTATGTATGTATGTATGTATGTATGTATGTATGTATGTATGTATGTATGTATGTATGTATGTATGTATGTATGTATGTATGTATGTATGTATGTATGTATGCGTGTGCGTATGTATGTATGCGTGTGTGTGTTCCAATCCTGCAGCGGTAGGGCTGGAATAGTATAATTGGCTCACGCTTATTGGGACATCGAAAGTTTCTGGCGCAGCGTAATGCTTTGCAAGCAGTTCTCCCATTTCCACTTCAGACAGCACTCCTCCGAATCGACCAGCAATAAGCATATAATCTGTAAGTAATCCTCAGAATGCGCCAGATGGAATCGAGGTATGGCTGTGTTACACAAACTGTACTTCACACACACATAGATACGGCTATAATTCTGTAGCGTTCAGTCTTTGGCGTGACCTTGTTACCCGTATTAAGTGTCGTAAATGCCAAAACGTCCACAAATTACCCCGAAATATGCTAAAGAGAAAGCATACTCGTGTTGTAATATTTCTTGTTTTCCACGTATACCCGCCTTGCGAGCCACGCAACCCTTTTCCCGATCGTCATGCTCTGGACGCGTATTACGAAAGAGTTTCAAAGATCGGCGACAAACGGTTGAAAAAGTAGCGAACTGCAACAAACATGCACATACGGATAATAATATATAATAATAAAAAAAAGGTGAGTGGACGAGGGGGAGACAAAACACGGTTCATTGTGAAACGTAGACTTCTTTTTTCTTTTTGCCCGTATTTTCGAGATGACGTTTTTTTAAGACAAAAATAGTAGCATCATCAGTAACTTCACATTTAATGCGGAAGCATATTTTGCTAACTGAATATACCATTTGCACTTCTCAAATACACCAGACGAGTAGCAGCATTTAAAAAGCTGTTCTTATGAAACTTTATAACAAATGGGAATAGTAATTATTCTTCAGATTGCTTAGTTGTCAGGCGTGGTGAGCAACGATCTTGATTATATATATATATATATATATATATATATATATATATATATATATATATATATATATATATATATATATATATATATATATATATATATATATATATAATATGATACAATAGCACACATAACTGTAATTATTAACTGCGACGAAACGCTCACAACCCTTGGCACCACATTTATGAAACATTTGCCCACATCACTTACACACACTCCGTTTAAATAGGCAAATGAACGACTACACATGCACATATCACAGATTGCTATACGTTCGCAGAACGCGATGCAAAACAGTGATACATTTCCGGCCAAATTTCGCTGAAGGATGACAACAGCGACGGAAACGAGGGGCGCCATGAAGATGTCCTCGCTCTGTCGATTCGCTGCGAAGGCATTGCACTTTGGTTGCGCGTCATATTTATAGCGTGTATACTGGATGTCATATACGAACTAAATATAGTTGCATGTTTCTTGTCTGTGTTCCGTATAATTCCCTTTTTCAAAGGGGGGAAAACATTCCGAGATATCTATATGGTTTTGTCTAATCAATACGACGCTCCTGATTTTTCCTGTTTTCTGTATGCGATCAGCCAGGCCCAACTTTGTGATACGGTTTCTCTATATAGTTACGCTGCAAAAACGGAACAATGAAAAATATAATACGGCTGGGCTGCGTACCCGAAGGACACGGGTTCGATTCCGATCGCACACGGGCCTCTATAGCAGTTTAGCCTCCATCGAAGATGCGATCGCATTTTCGATGGAGGCTAAGCTGCAAGAAGCCCATGCATTCATTGCGTGTGTAAACTGCCAGTGTATTGCGTGTTTTCAGTGCACGTTATATAAGGAGCTATAGTCAAAATTTCCGGAGTTGCATGCCTCGTAATCGTTTCGTGGTTTCGGCGCGTAAAACACCAGCAATTATTATTAAAAGTAATGCGGCTCCTTACGTCTTATCGGTGCACCAATGCGACGAGAAGGCAGCAGGCACGCGAACCGAACAGGAAACGAGAACGCATTGCTGGCGTATGGCAGCGCACGCCAGGTGAAAGGGCGACACAGAAGATATACCGGCAGGCGCTGAACATCACGGTCGAGGACGCCCCAGCGTGTCTTGATTCTTTATCCGTTTGTGCCCGATATATAGGCAACACATTGCTTTCTATTGTGCAAGAAACTTCGGAGCAATGCACATACTTGCATACGAAATCATGTGCAGAGAAAGACGTGATGGAAAGTTCTGTTTTTGAGGAGTTATTCATGACGTTTTATCACCTTGATTTTTCTGTTGCTGTATACTGCATTGCAGAAAGTTAACGAGAGCAACTGTATAAGATACCTTGCTTCGATTTTGATATGTTTAAGCTTATCAAAATCTCCTCGTTCATACCGAACATACCGAATTGCCAATAGGTTTGGGTTCTTGGAGGCAGCAGGTAATTTTTTTTTTTTTCACTTTCGTTTCCGTTTTGCTTGTTGTTTCGACATTTCATTTAGCACCACAAGTAATTAAACATATGCTTTTTAGGGCGCATTATATCTTGACTTCACGTGGTTGGGACTGATTGAAAGCGAGCCCACTGATATATGTATACCACTTCTTCTTCAGAGCATTTAAAGACAGTTTTGCATGCGCCTTGTGAGGTGGCCTCCAAGGAACTTCCGGTGCAGTGTCCTAGTAGAGGACAGCTTAAACGCACCACCTTTAACACACACGTGCCTTAATATGCATGCCGTAGCAAACAAACAAAAAAAAAAGCAAGACTTCAAGTTATTTACAGTTGTGGGAAACACTTCTTGGTGGCTTCCCGAACAAAATAAGCGCTTATCATAATAAAATGTTCAGTAGCCTATGTCTTAGACGGCACAATTGATTTTGATATTCCAACTAACTGCAGGTCAAAGTTGTTGAAAATCTGCGGGGTTCTGTCTTGTTGCGAAACTGCAGCTCGCCAATAGGCCATTCTTGCTCGCTTAATTTCCACGTTGCAAACTCCTGTCGGTATCCTTATCCATAAACACCGAAACGGGCTCTTTAAGTGCTCGCTTTTTGTAGTACCTAAGTTTTGTGCATGCACTGCATGGCTGACATTAAGAGTCGAGTTCTGCTTGCAAAGATGATGCTTAAAACATGCACCTGCTGTCAGACATCATGCACGATGGCTACCTTGTCGACGTATATGTATGCATTGGTTCATCATGACACTGTCATTCTCCACAACAATCTTGCCACGAGTGCCGTATTAGTATAAAAGCACGTGGCCTGACGGCGCACCAACAGGGCACAACTGCTTGAGGCGTTCTCCAGCAACGCCTCAGACAGCTGCGTGCACGTCCGCTCGCATGCAGATACAAAAGAACAGTTGCACGACAACATGCGCCTCGCACGCGCGGCAGCATCACTTTACCGGTGAACAGCATGGTGAGGTTTGTGACGGAGGCGGCGTTGTTGAGCAGGTGATCCGTGGGAGGCACGCGTTTTCCCGAAGTCATCCACAGGCGGCAGACCTCAGCCGCCGCCGCGACCGCGTGCCCGAACCTCGGCTGAGGCTGCCGGCAGTCGGCGGCCACGTCGCGAGCCACGATGCCTCCACGCCAATCACGCCACGTCACTCACGGTCTGCCGCCACCCGCGTCACGCCCGGGCTCGTCACCTACAGTCATGCCACGCTGGCTTGTCACGCGACTTGTCACACGGTGCGCTGGACCGCTTCGGTGGGCTTGCAGAGTGAGCCTGGCGTGCTGGGCGCCCATCGCTCTCGGGCCTCCTCGCTCTCGATCCGAGAGGCCCGCCATTGGCGCGACACGACGGCCAATGGGAGAGCGCGACTGCGAGACCCGGGGAGAGGGCTCCGGCCGACGCCGACCAATGGAATCCGGATGCGGTACATTATGCGCGAATCCGGGGGCCGGAAGGGCGGACGCCGGTTCTTGTTGCCAGGAGTGGCGCGAGAAATCCGCCGGAACCAGACGATTTCCGACCACCGGAGGTCGGCGAAGGAGTGCGCCGGAAAAAACCTAGAGAAGACCCTCCACGGAAACACAAAAGAGTCCGTAACGAGCTACGAAACGAAGCACTGGCGCGCCGGCCCCGGCTAGTACGTCAGTCGTCCGACCGACTTGATCGGCGAAACGCTTGTTTCGGGGAAGCGTCACTGGCGGTGCGAGGTTTCTAAACGGCCGCTAAGGACGCGGAAGTCCGGACAGGAACCCGGCAACGGGCAAACTCCCAGGCGCCTCGCCCTTACTTTCTTTTTTCTTGCTCCCCCACCCCCTCTTTTTTTTTTTTTTATGTGCGCCCATCGCTAGCACACCGTCAGAGGCAGAAGACAGCCGTTCGCCTCCCCACGTGATTCCTTCCACCGCACGACACCTGGGCGCACACATTCCATGAGTGGCGGGGTCATTGGAAGACTGTTAACGCGCACGCGCTTCGACGCCCTAGTCTTCGACCGAGCGGGCAATTATCGATTTATGACCTTTAGCTGCATTTGGGACGGATAAGGCCGCTAACGTATATACGTGCGTGAAGGGGGTGCGCCGCGTATGCCTGCATGGGGCGGATAAATCACGTGGATTAATTTACAACACGCCACTTGGCGTGCAAATGTTCGTGTATAGCATACATGGCAGGAGCTCACCACACATTCGCAGTTTAACAATTACGCCGTGACGTTATGGCACCCGAAGATGTCAAAGCGCAGTGAAAGAAAACGTATTTAGCTCACGAGAGAATAAGGGCACGTTGCTCAGGATAAGAATGTCCGAGGTGATTTTGTGTAGGATATATTACCTGGAGTACATAGCTATAGGTATAATATTTACCAGGAAACGATCCAGTGGATCGAGTTTTCCATCGCCAGCTTTAGCCTTATTTCAGCATACCAGTTTTCCATCAATTGGCACGAGAGTGAGAAAAAAAAAATAAGGGGGGGGGGGGGGCAGGAACGGTTTCGGCTATTAATTCTTCATGCACAAAACCAATTATCTGCGATACCTATATAACTCAACAACCTCCTGAAGAGCAAACCCAACACCTTATCTATTGTGTATGCAACTTCGGTCTCATATTCTGTGCAGTAATTCCCCTTTCTCCAAGTGACGATATTCTATTATTCCGACATATCTTGTTCCTTCTGTAATCCGAGAACGCAAGTGTATAGCGTCAAGCACCGTACACACATGTACACTTAACCTCGTGCGATGATAATACAGGACCGCATTTGGCATTTGCAACATTCAATAATCATTACTTCCTCCCTATATGTATCAGTGCAAAACTTGTAATGTAGAACGAAACTGGATACTAAATTGCGTATGCTGCTGATGATACTCCACACTAAATTGCGTATACTGCATGCTGACTAAAGCTGCCGAATTCCTTGGGGCAGTGCATGCCTTGAGACCACATATATATATCTAGTATACTAGATGTCTCATGTGGTCTCTTCAAATACGTGCGTAATACGCCGTCTTGCGAGCGAATTGCTGTGGCTGCTACAGGTCTTGGAGGCTGAAATGTATACCGTGTGGCGGTGCGGTGTTATCGTCTCATACCACATATACTGCATGCCACCACCGCTAAGTCACCGTAATATATAGCGGTGAAGGTGGTCAGCGCATTCATATATACAAGCCTCACTCACTTTCTATTCTGCTAAAGCGCCCCCCCCCCCCCTTTCCCTTCTTTTTCTTCCTTCATTGAAACAGTTCATACAGGAAGCAACTCAGTTTCGATTCGGGAGAAACTATGTAATTATTTCAATGACCCCTTTTGGATGCCGTCCCTTTGCTTCGCACATAAATCTTCCTTTTCATTCCATCGCAGTGAAACTGATGTCTCATCATGCAGCAGCGAAAGTATACCTCCGCCTTTTCTGGAGCGACTTGCGCTGAAAGAGGGCTTCAAACGCATCCCCGTTGAGGGCGTGCAGCGCTACACATTCGGGCCGCGCGTTCGTGCGTTGAGATGACCTCTGTCGTCGTACATCATCCTTAGTCACGGTTGCGCAAGCCATACACATTGATGGACTGCGCGAGGGCTGTGGCCGGGGAGCGATCCCTGAACCACAGCGCCCTCCGTCCCACCCCTTCGCTCAACGCCGCAGAGCCACCCTTCCCGCCATCGCTCCCAAACCCCACGTCCCTGATGAACCAAGACGAAGTTGTTGCGCAAGTTGCCGGTCGTGGTCCCATTGATTGCTCGTCGAGGTGGCTTAACGAATGTAATACAAAATACGCTTGTGCACGTTGATTTAAATTGTTTTCGAGTACCGTGGAATACAGCGTGCTCACATGGACGAGTCGTGCATGGTTTCGGGCGCGTATAGATCCCAGAACTTATTTTTTTTTTTTTGTTTATGTATAGTTGACATCGACTGACATATTTATGGTGACAGTTGCAGTATATGGTGCTTCTATACAATGAGAATAAAATCGTTGTGCGAGTTAGAGACAATAACTAAAGTTAGACACTTATTCTGCTTATACTGAATAATTTGAGAACTGTATGTTGTCGTCAATTCCGCCACCACAAATTTCTTATCATAGAAGGAAATGAAGGTGAAAGTTTTATTTCAGAATTTCGCGCTGGAATTTCCATCCCTGATAGTCAGTCAGTACAATATGAAGCCACGGCTTCCGGAACTATGAAGAAACTTTATGGACGAAAAACCATAAATGAAGAGAGAGGAGATAAAAGAAAGAGTTGCTATTTATTGGTTACGACTCCCCGTACTACCTCAATGGTGCCACACTGCTGACATAGTGTCGCAGGCATGCAATGCCTTACCTTACATCAGCAAATCGGGCCTTTGGCACTTCAAACCCCGTGGAAAGTTTATTGCACTGGCCGAGTTGTCGCGCGCGGCTATAAATATGCACTCGCTATAGGTATACGTTCCTGGATGCGTAGGGTCGCATGGGCTGGACTGCCTTTTCGATCACATCGCTTGGGCGCTGTATATAGTGGGGCCTGCAGTTCCTTTTTCTGTGTGGCCGCCTTGACGAATGCGTGCTTTCGCCACACATTGCAATGCCTGAAGTTGTCCTCAAATGAGCGAGCGCGAGTCTGCGTTTGCCGCACTTTCAACTATAACTGCACATTCTTTCCTTCTGTCTCTCCCTATACGAAAAGCTGCACGTCATGTGGCAGCATGCTCACGTATTCCCAAACCACTCAACACTATATTATTATTATTATTATTATTATTATTATTATTATTATTATTATTATTATTATTGTTGTTGTTGTTGTTGTTGTTGTTGTTGTTGTTGTTGTTGTTGTTGTTGTGTCTATACGCCCACTGTAGGGCAAAGGCGTCTCCCATATAGCTCTAATTATCACGGTACTGTGCTAACTGCGGCCAATTTATCCCCGCAAACTTCTTGATCTCATCTACCCACCTAACTTTACGCCGCCCCTGGCACGCTTGCCTTCTCTACACTCTTGGCACGGTAACCCTTAGTTTATTTTATAGGTACACAAAAATGTGAAAACATGCTCCTTTACTAAAGGTTAAAGTGCTTTAACCTGTTGTCCTTACTCTTTAACCTGTCGTCCTCCACTCTATTGCCCGTAATGACGACCGGTTGTCTTGCTGTCGCATTACTTGCCCCGACACTGGTTGTCTTTGCCTTATTCTTAATTTCTATTAATATGTCCTTATAACACGCGTTTGTTCCCTAACCCACTCCGCTCTCTTCTTGTCCCTTAAGGTTACACATATTATTTTCTGTTCCATTGCACGCTGCGTCGTAACCATTTTAGTGAGCCTCCGCGTTTATGCACCCTAGGTGAGCATACTGGTTAGATGCAGCTGTTACACTTTCCCCTTCAGAGACAATGGTAAGCTACCATTCATTTTCTGACAACGCTTGCCGAATGCACTCCACCCCATCCTTATCATCCTATAATTATATCAGCCTCATGGTTCAGGTCAGGGGTCACACCTGGCCTAAGTAGACATATATTGTGCATTTTCACACTGCAACTCGCCCGAAGATTGGAATGCCAGCTCGCTCGGCAAACCATCCTTTCTTAAATGGTGTATACACGTTATCCAGTTACAAAGTATAACAAGGCGTCGTAACCTAGATCTTACTTAGTCAATCTGATATATACTGCGTGCGTCACGCGTGTGCATGCATGCGCTCGTCTATGTACGGACGTCCGTGTGCGCGTGTATGTGTAAGACGAAGAAATTGCGAAACATGACTCGGTTGTTGAAGACAGAACGCGTTATTATACCAAATTAAGTATAAAAAGAGCAAAATTGGGTCGCTTTATGAGCCGGGCATCGAACCTCCGATGTAGTCCTTATCAGCGCAACGTCATGTATAGCCGATGTAGACCGACGCGGTGGGTGTCTAATACGAAATAATCACAATAATCGTAGTTATATGTGCCTCTCGTTGTGCTTCCTCGTCGTCGTTCTTCCTGAAGCGAGTCAATGAACCAAAAAGGTTCCCACGCTTAATTGGTAAGGTTATACTGTATAATGAAGCTGAAAGCCTCAACGGTACGTACTCTGAAGAAGAAGAAGGAAAAGAAAAAGAAAAAGAAGAAGAAGAAGAAGAAGAAGAAGAAGAAGAAGAAGAAGAAGAAGAAGAAGAAGAAGAAGAAGAAGAAGAAGAAGAAGAAGAAGAAGAAGAAGAAGAACCTTTATTGAGGAAAAAGGGGAAGGGGTTTATGAGCTAGATGGGTGGGGCCCCAAGTGCAGGGCTCCACTGGCTTGTATACAGATAGCCGGACGTGGCTCGGAAGCGCTTGTTGCACCTCAGTGTCCGGGCTAGCGAGGAGTGCCTCCCATTATTCTGATGAAATATTCAATTACATTATGCTAACGATTGAATGGGCGCTACACCCTATTAGCACTGCACTCGAACATCCGTATATCTATACTAACCAAATGCATGTGCTAAGCATATCTTGCATTTTGTAAAGCTTCAGGTGTCGTTGAGCTATAGACTTGCACTAACTTTTTCGTGGGGTGGGATAAGTGATGCGAGCTGTCTATAAATGTTGCTTTTGTTATGTGTACGTGCGCCAAATACCACGCCAAATACCACTGACTGCGCACGCATAAGAGAATGCCCACTGCTGTCATTCAATCCCTGTAACGTTTGCTACGCAAAGGAAGTCGGCCTTAGCGCATCGCCACGTTCTACAAGTCGTCATTTGAACTCACTTATACGAAATGAGCATGCAAGGCATAAAGAGCGCATGGTGTCGCTTCTCTTCTCTCGGTATGGAATGATGTCCGACGAAAAAACTAATTATAACACAAGAAAAAGGGGGGAAGAGGGGAGCTGAAGGAGAGGAATGACATACCATCCCTTGTGCACGCAGCGCATTTGTGCGTCGGCAACTATATATGCCTTGAGTGACAGAGTAACCCAAAGAAGCGTGGCTATACGGTAACGCGTGGGCTGTAACTATAGATGCGCTGGCGCGCAGTCGACCCATACGGGCAACATTCCCGCCGAGTGCTGCGCCGCCGACCTGTTCAGGCCGCGGGAGACGGAGACGCGCGGGGCTCAAAGGGCTGGGCGGAAATGGACGGCCGGACACTTCCGGCCTCGCCATTGTCCGCACTCCGAGGGAGCCGAGGGAAGGGGATCTCGTGCGTCTCAGCAGCACAGGGAGTGCGTCCCGCGCAGCCGATGGAGCAGCAGGGCCCGCGGCGACCGCGAACCCCACTCTTGCACCGCGGATCGATGACTGTCGAGGAGAGCTGCCGAGAAGGGGGACACCACCCTCAGCACCATCTTGGGCCGCGCGAATGCGACCGACACTAAGTACATGGGTGGATGTGGAACGCATGGAAAGAGCCTATATCCCCCCTCCCCAAAAACACGCACGTACAAAGGATCACATCGAGCATGAATGAGAATCTTTAAAGTCTAAAGTGTGACTTTCTCTATACAAGCCATGTGTTCTGGCTATTGTCTCGCCGACTTCCATTCTGACGGCCGTTCTGTCGTCGTATTGGAGAACACGCGTCAGATGATAAAATAAGACAATCCAGCCGAAAGCTTGGGTGTATATAGAAAAAAAAAAAGAATTTGAAGGAATATCAGGTGTTCCGCAGAAGGGGGTATTCATCTACCAAATAAAAAGCAATTGACGGCATATTAATTCTTCACCATCACTCATTATGAATAGTGTGTACATATATGTTCAACCGAACTAAATAACGCCTGTGTTGTCCGATCCTTCGATAGCGCAGACTAACCATGACCGCTAGCATTCGCCACGATTGCCGAACGCACCTGCGACAGCTTTTGCTCCATACAAACGATCGACAATGCGCCTGCAGCAAACGCATGCATACTCATAGAAAGCTAGACAAAGCCGAGCCTTGCTTGCGAGGGTGTGAGCCAACTCAAATTGCCATACGCAGCCGGCTCGTGTCCTGCACAGTACATTTGTATATCCTGCGTGCGCGCCTGTCCCTCACGGAAAAAGCTCGTCCGTTGGGGGAGCACTGTAAGCCGCTGGACGGCGGCTCGTTCGTGCGACCGCGGGTCAGGAGGCAGACGGGCAGTCTTTCGTAAACAGCTTTAAGATAACGCTCAAGGAGCAACACACAAACTGCACAATGAACGCAAACAGAGCGCGAAGCGGATTAGACTCCGCAAGTCCGTTCGACACGCGTCGGTCGTAATCCCGAGACCGCGGTTGACGCACTGGTCTCGCGGGGCCAGAAGGCAGACCGCTATGTGGCCAGAGGCGAGCGTGCCCCACGCGGCAGCGGCCTCTCGCAGGGTCAAATCCCTTTGTCCCGTCTGCTCTGCGCTATCGCGGACGACATCGACGATCCCGCGCGATTCCTCCCTGTTCGCGTGAGCGGCCATATCAGCGGTGTTGACGCTCCTTTTTTTTTTAATTTTTTCGTGCGGGATCACAAACACGACACAATGGTGTGGCGCGCCTGTCGTTCGCGTGCATGCCTCGTGCACCCTTTCCAAGAGTAACCCGAGTGTCGACGTTTGCGCGGTTTTTCCGGTGGACTTTGCATGTGGCAGATTGCATTTATTGACGATGTAGATTTCCTGCCACGAGATTCCCTTTTTTGTTCGTTTTTACAGCGAAGCTGTACATGGCTGGGGCATTCGCTTATCTGGCTGTGTGCTGAAAGAAAAAAAAAAAAAAACACTCTGTGGGTTAATGCTGAAGATACAGCGAAAAACCGTTTGAGGGGCAGAGAGCTTCCAGCCTTCGAATAATAATAATAATAATAATAATAATAATAATAATAATAATAATAATAATAATAATAATAATAATAATAATAATAATAATAATTCCAGACAAGAATCACTTCACCTATAATTCATGCTAGAAAAGTTACCATCTATGCTTGACACCAAAGGCGTAACCAATAACGTAATCGTGATGTCGCCACGTGATATTACGTTGTGGCGGCGTTATGACATCGCCACGACGTCCATGTGATGACTTCACCACTTGGTCACCTGACTGGGTGCCATCTTGGTCTTTGTAAGCTGGCTTTACTTTTCGTGGAAACAAACTATTAATGAAAGTACTAAACAAAAGTCCTGGCCGGGCTATTTTAATATGTGACGCTGAAACAATTAGGCGGGGCTGTGCTGTCGCAAAGAACAATGTCCAGCGGAGCTGTGGGGGCTTAGCAAAGCATTACGAAATTAAGCAAATGAGAAGCGATTTTTTTTTATAGAAAAACAACATCTAACTTTTCTTGCACTATATATATGAGCCCTCTCTATCTTTCTCTTTCTTTCTTTCTCTCTTCCTCGTGTTTGTCAATCTCTTTCTTTCTCTCTCGCTCTCTCTGTCTCAGTTTCTATTTCTCTTGCCCATAGCGCATTGCTGATGCATGACACGCCGTGTGTTGCAGTGTATACCGTGTCTCGGAGTCGTCTTCCCACTCTTTACTCTTTTATTTGTTTTCTTCGTACTTTTGCTGTATGATCACTATCACTCATGATACCGCTATCATGATATCGTGATGTAACTATCATATAGCAATGGGCTGAGGGCGATAATATGGGTAATGGGTCGAGGCCAAGCTCGGATCCGCTCTTCCCTTCTACGGACGACGTGGTGGAGCAAATAGAGGGGTTCCAACAGCTCCGCTGTAAATAAATGCCTTTGCAGCATTTTGTTTGAAGCCGACGGGATTAGTGTTGTCTTTCTCTTTGTAAACTACATATTTCGCACACCCACCATGGTGGTACAATGGTTATGGTGCTTGTCTGGTGACCCGAAGGACACGTGTTGCAGTGAAGCCTCTTGTAAAGAAAGAAAGAAAAGTTGCCCGCGCATGATGCAAAGCGAACAATATATGATGTTGTATGGTGAGCATGGCTAGAAAATGTAAACTAATGCGCACCTCAATGACGCTGTAGTCGTCGATGTGTTGCGGTAGACCATGCGCAGCGGTTTGCACTTTGATGGGCACGTTCACAACCTGGCCTTTCATATATACCAAACTAGCCTCCGCCATGTCACCTCTGCGTCGTGGGTTAAACATCTTGGCTGGTCACGCGACTTCGGAGCGGAATGGCTCACAATTCCTTTTTTGCTGTTGTTGTGGGTGAGCAAAAAATGAAATGATTTTTAAAAAATTTACTCTGTGGTTATCACATAGAACTTACCTTCTTCAGAACGTTTCGCGTAAAATAATGCGAAGGTTTAGTGCGAGCGAACTGTCACTCTGTATGCAGTATGAAATGCTCCCGACTAAACTGCACCGTTTTACCCTATACACTCAAGCACACAATAATTCCAAGAACGAAAAGATGGGGACGGCCCGAGGAGCATGTTTCTTTGTTAGACACAGCTTTGTTAGACACAGCTTGAGGTTGATTGATGCAAAGTCTGCAACTTTGCATCAACCTCAAGCACGTTTACTAACATAATCAGAAATTGCAGCACGACGACCTCGTATTAACTCAATATGACCTCTCGCTGCCGCCGCGCATACCGGTGTATATAAGGGAAGTCAAGTGGCGGACAGATATCGCGGGTTGAAAGCCTTTATTTTCAGGGGTAGCAGTATAAGTGCCCGCCATACGATTCGAAATTATGCGCCATATGCGATCCAACGTCCTGTTCAAATTTCTTTTCAGGAATTGCAGGGATTTCAGGAATTGCAGCGATCAGTGATCCCTGCAAGTAAATGACTTAAACAGGCTCTTGCACAAAGCCCAAAGGCTGACTACTAATGATCAGCTCTGTGCTCCTTCCTGGCTATCTTTACATTACATTTTCTTCCCCACACTAACATTCAACCAAGGCTGCTCTTACATTTTCCTCTGTTAAGGTACTAAATCATATCAAATTGTCTCCCTGAGTAGTATACTTGTTGCTGGGCGAGTTGACTTACACTTAACCGGACGGCCACAATAAATACGATTAACTAGTGCAAAACAAGGAAGCAACAGGATTGAGGTTCACGAGGAAGGGGAGCGCTTAAATTATGGTTGCTCCTTTAGGTTGTTTCCTAGCTGCTGAACGGGACAATGTGATCTGCAAACCGCATATATCGCTGAGATAGTCACCGTTAGTCATTTCTAATCCTTCCCTGGTCTAATACCCGGAGTCCGCATCATTGTCAGCCTAGTATACGTTCAGTGGAGGACGAAGACATCTCCCAAGGATTGGCACTCTACCGTGTGGCTTGAACATACATACATACATACATACATACATACATACATACATACATACATACATACATACATACATACATACATACATACATACATACATACATACATACATACATACATACATACATAAAGAGTGCGCGCACTGGCCAAAGCGCAAAGCAACACAGCAGAGAGACGGCACTCTCTCGGGGACGCCGTCGGCGGTGTTCGACGCTCTTTGTCGTGCGCCCACGTCGTCCCCTTTGTGACGGCGGCAGGGAGCCCCTTTCTCTCCGCCTGACGACAATGGGCGCCCCTGCGCCGCAGATAGCGCTTCTACCATCGACGCGGCGCTGATGAATCGGTCGCTCGCTGCTGCTGCAGCCGGCATGGCATACCGGCGTTGTGTGTGCCCAGAGCGCGCTCCGGCCCGCTGAGTGCTCGCTGGTCGACACGCGCAGGATAAATAAAGGGGGGCCGCCTGTGGAACGGCGTGGGACAGCGGCGGCGCACCGAACTGTTTAGCGCCCGGAAAAAAATGTTGCAGGTTGTAGAAGCCGTGCGCTCGCTCGAAGATCGACGCGAAACGGAGTGTTTCTACATAGGCAGTGAAAGCGCACATTCGCGTGCGCATGAGTGTTCACAGCCTGCAGTTTAGTTTCCTAGGTCGCCTGCGAGATCGAAATGAAGCAGACTTTAACGCGCACAACCCGCGGCGAGGACGTAAGATGGAGAAAGCGTTCGAACGAACTTAATTCAACAACATGCGAATGCAAGAATGTTAGGACACTGCTCGGTTGATGGTGTGCATGCGGTAGTGCATCAAATGGCTGTGGCAGGAAGCACTTGATGGCGTTCTCCTATTTGCTATTCGGGTTCCTCGGTAACATTGCAGGTGGCGTCTGCGGGATGGTGCGTAATTTGCGACGTCACTGCTGCGAAACGGTGCGTCTTACGAGAGGCAGTAGAAAAATTTACTCCAACAGGTAGCTTCCAGGCGAAGCAAAACTTCGGTCGTCATCTCGGTGGCTAATCTGATACACCACAGCATATTTTCAACAGTGGAGAGGAATGTTACACGGACAGTAAGGATCAGCGCGCGGATTACCGTGTACGAAATTGTATGTGGTGCTTCGGACCACGTCTCGTACGTGTGCAGCCCTCTAACTGTTCGCAGCAGGATCGTGTCGCTTGCATTTACCCGTAATTTGCATGCAGTGAGACTCATATTTTTTTCATCGCCGAAGATGTGTTATGACGTGGTGAAACATTTTGTTTGATTCGCACGTTCCCAATGCACGCTCGCCTTCCATCTATGCGTACAAGTAAACACTTGGTAAGCGCGTTTGCCCCAACTATTTCCCAACATTGTCGCGTAAAATCTCTGGCATTCATTTGGCTCCTCCTCCCAGGGAGGAGTGCGGACATCGACGAAAACACGCCTGTGGTCGCTCTGTTATATATTGAGACCGGAATTCGAACATATCCGCAGCGCGTAAGTGGCAGTTTGGCCAGGCTCCAATAGGGGAACCCAAATATAACCGCACCGGGCAGTTATGGTCTGGAAGAATGCCAGCCACGGCTGAAAGCCGTGTGGTTATATAGCAGGAGGAAAACGAGCCATCAGATAAAAGAAGCAGCCCCAGAGGGAGAAGATTATATACCCAGTGCGATTTCGCGTGAGGCGCCTTGCAATAACCAATATTTGAGAGAGAAAGACAGAGAGAGAGAGCGAAGGAGAGAACTGGTTGCAGTGACAGCCGCAGACGCGAAGGATGGCAAGACGCTCCTGTGGAGCTTTTGACAGGGAGGAGAAGAACATAGTGCCATTTTTCTGCAACCCTTGCGAAACCGCGGTTCACTAAGAGCAGCGGTTTTCTCCAACCTACGCACTTCTTCCCTGCCGCCCACTCAGATCTGCTCACATTTTCTACATGCACAAGGATTGGTCTGCCTCCCGCATTTAATATTTCGAAAGCCTTTTCACGCACTATAAAGGGACAATTGACCCACAAAAAAAAAAAAACAAAGAAAAGAAAACGCGGCTAATTTCCCGCCGGTATAAATTTAGCGCTTTAGTTATTTGTTTTCCGCGAGATTCCCCATCGGCACGCGTCCAACAAACTGATCGGCTTATCATCCCCCTCCCTACTTTAATTGCTCCCGACACGTGACCTGAACAGTTGACAACCTTCCGATCGTGAGCTAGCCACCTTGGTAGAGTACATAGTAAAGTGTGTGGGAAAGGAAGACTCTCCGTGGAATCGCAACGTCTACCTGCCTTTGAACTGTTAGCAAGCAGGTTTCAGGGTGATATACTTCGATTGTTACATACAGGTGCACAAGGTGGGTTGTTTGCCCCGGACGAAGCTTTTGTGCAAGTGCGTTTGAATGCCTGCAGCAAATGAAGCACCCATTACACTGACTGCCGCGATGAGGTCGTCATGTGCGAGTTCACGTAAGAGAAACTTTAGGCACTTTGACTGCAGAATATATCATTCGTGCCTTTTACACAAAGAGTGAATAATGCCGGCAAAGACACTACACTCGCATAGCTTACGCCTCTTCATTTCATTACTTCTTCCTTCGGTATGCTGATATATACTAACACGAGCGGAATTACTTTTGTAAGCGATATTTTTCAACATGCCGCCCGGAAGCCTCTGTCACATGAAAGAAGTGCTTGCTCGTTGAAGAAAAGGAAAACAGCTTCACTGCGGAAAGTGTAATTGTTTCAGTGGAGGCGGACAGCAAAGGGCGTCTTGCCAGCCGATTTTTCTAGATATTTTCTTGCGCTGGGATTGGGCAGATGTTCAAAATTTTATGTCCACGTTATAGCGGTGAAACATGCATCTTTTAATGTGTATAGTATAACGCTACGAAGAGGCCAACACGCTCTCGAGAGTTCCTTATGTTAGCTCCCTTTTTATAACACCACCACTTCGTTCTCTCTTTCCCTCTGCCTCTTTATTTTCGAGTTTACACGTTGCTTGTCTCAGAATAAATCGTCCTCGAAGACTATAACGTATAGGAGTTTGGAGACCCAGCGCCGCTAAATCGCATCGAAACGGGGCTCGCGACATTCACGCCTTACTCGAACTTAATGAATATACGGTCGCGAAGCAACAGCAAATCGGAGCCCATCATCTCACCCTGCTGGGCACAAAAAGCTTTCTTGTCGGCGCCGTTCCTGATGTAGGCGAGATGCCCTACGGTGCTCCTGCGCACTTTATAAGCGTCGCTATTGTTCCTTTTCGGACGATAATTCTCCACGGCCGCAGCCAAGGCAGCGCAGAGAGGCTTCCACGGCGGCTTTGTTGGCGTTTACGCGGGCGAAACGCAGTGCATTGTCTGAGCGTTGGCCAAATGAGACGCTCCCTTCCGGCTTCTCTTTCATTTTCTTCGTCGCCTCACTGTCCGAGTGTTTAGCATATAGGAAACATGAAAAAGAAAAGAAAAATCCTAAGAAGGGAAGGTTGGGCTAAACTACTGAGATTCGCACGTAGTAGACCTCGTTATATCATTTTTTTTGTGTGTGTGTATTCATATGGAAGTCGCGCCAGTATGGCTATGTCTTTTGCCGCGCTGCCCGAACGAAAATATAAAAAGAAGTATACCGGAGAGAATTCAGCGATTCGCCAAAGTAGAGAGCCGCTTGTTGAGAGATATTTAACATACTCAATTATATCATTAGAAAAAAAAATGGGGGGGGGGGGTGGGGGTGGAAAGGCATACGGAGTTTACTATACATAGTGACGAAGCACCGGTGCATTTTAGAAGAATACGAGCGCAATAAAATATCTACTAATGAAGAAGCATAACAAAAGTGCAGATAGTCCGAAACAATTCCTTATTAGAGATATCAATGAGGTCCGCATGCAGGCCAACTTGTTCGACCGATCTCAGGAACATGAAGTATTGTCGATGCCTTTAATACTTTAATACTTTAAAACTTTAATAGGATGCTTTCATCGGGCTGTATATACAGTGAGCACACAGAAGTTGTTTAGCCAGCTGTGAGAGGATTTCAAAGGCAGCGAAGATCTAACATACGATATTCGCGCAGTACACTGCATATATAAGCAGTGCGCCTGCCCCCCCCCCTCTATATATATATATATATATATATATATATATATATATATATATATATATATATATATATATATATATATATATATATATATATATATATATATATATATATATATATATAGGGTGTTTTTTTTAGTTATTTTTAAAATTAGAAAAAGATAAATCGCGGGAATGTATTGTGTACCATTCGAGTATACGGACTGGCGGCCTCTAGATACAGAACAATTTCCGCACTTGTATGCATAATTAGCGAAATTACGCTAATTAACTTTTTAATTATCAGTAATTTGTGGCTACAGCAAATGAGTACTTTGGAGCCCGTCCTCGACACTACCTGTCCCAACGATCAAATTTTGAATATCGGAGTGCATGTCGGAGCTACGCGAACAATTAGTTCCCCGTGGCAGGCTCCTTCAAACCGAAATTGGACGGAAAAAGAGCGCCTGTGACGTCGATGTCGCCGCCTCCCCGGATTTCGTCACTCGCCCGCGGCGCCCGACGCCGCAGATAACAAGGAGATAACGCAAGCTGCTTGCGCGGCCGAAGCGGCAGGAGCGGTGGTGACCACGGGCGAGTGGCGAGTGACGAAAGCCGTGGGGGCGGCGACATCGACGTCACAGACGCTCTTTTTCCGTCCAATTTCGGTTTCAAGGAGCTTGCCACGGGGAACTAATTGTTCGCGTAGCTCCTACATGCACTCCGCTATTCAAAATTTGATCGTTGGGATAGGTATAGTATCGAGGACGGGCTCCAAAGTACTCATTTGCTGTAGCCACCAATTCCTGATAATTAAAACGTTAATTAGCGTAATTTCGCTAATTATACATACAAGTGCGGAAATTGTTCTGTATCTAGAGGTCGCCAATCCGTATACTCGAATGGTACACAATACATTCCCGCGATTTATGTTTTTCTAATTTTAAAAATGTGTTGCAACTAAAAAGGACACCCTGTATATATGCACTTGTGTGTGTTTGTGTGTGTGTGATGAAGTTGAATTAAACATGAAAGACAGCGGAGACAGTGAAGTCAGAGATGCACGAAGAGTACAGACGCGTTGCATTTTAGTCAGAATATGTAAATATGTTTGCACCGTGCTCTTCATGACAATTCCTACCATTTTGGAGAGACTGCACGTATATATATACTATATGCATGGCATACGTTATACGCTCTAGAGTGTACGCACCACTACGTATGTTCGCGCGGACGTTTCCCCAGTCATTCCCAAGGACGCAGCCTCGACCGTTTGCGGCTGAAAAGGTGGAGGCCTCGAGCGAACACGCGCGCACGGTTATCTTGCACTGAGCGCGCCGTTGCGTCGCTCACTATCGGCGTCCGCATACGCGACGCATATAGCAGCAGCCTGCAGCGGAGGTTGCTCTTTGATATTTATGTCCGCACCGCGTGGCGCCAAAAGTCGTGCCATTCTGACAATGGTACTACGCCGGAGAGTAAGCATACATATAGGCATCGGCCATTGCACGGCGCGTGCGGAGTCGGCAGTGCCAATTGCGTGCTGACCGTTGCCGGACGCGTCCATCCGTCACCCCAGGGGACAGCTCGGCCGCGGGCCGCCGAGGAGATGCCCGTTCGGTCATTTGATATGGAAAAACCGACTGAGCCATACATCATAACGCGATTCACTCTCGGAATCCGCGATGTCGCCGCCGATGGACCGCGCAGCGCGGACCCGACGTCGCGTGGCAGCCGTGCGTCCTTGGAACGTTTCGTGACCTCGTTTCGGGAAAGCGGACGGCCGAAGGAAGCAGCCGGAAAACGGCGCCTCTGCATTCTCCCCCGTCCGGCAGAAAAAGGAAACACGAGAAAGGAAAGGCCATTGAGAACGCGGGAGAATCAAAATTGGGCAAACCGGGAGGCGTGAAGCATTCAATGAAGTAGCCTTCCAGGGGGGCCACGAGCGGGGCCGCGCTGCTGCAGCTTGTCGCTTTATACGCATTAGCGTTTTCAGACTCCCCGCACCGCCTGCTTGACTCAGTGTGGCCACGCTTATACTCTCCTCGAGCCTATGCGTGAGCTGGAAAGGTCCGCTCTTTATAGTTATATACGCGATGTTCTGCTAAGCATGGGCAGCGATTGTTTTTGTCGGCTGTATAGAGCGCACAGAAGCGCGCGTAACTTTACGTCTTTACTGTAACGTATGTATATGAAGAAGGGCACGTTGGTCCTTGCGGCAAGACAGTTGTACCAGGAAGCCTTTGTTTTTAACTGTGAAACGTTAAATTGTAATTCGGCAGCGCTTCCGTGATTGTAAATCTGGATATATAGTTGTGGCAACGCCTCTGTGCAATATGGCATCTCCTCTCTCCCGCCTTCGAAAGGAGCAGGAAGAAGAGCTGACAACGCATAAGGAAAACAAAAAACAACAACGTTAAGATACACCCCCGCCATATATATATATATATATATATATATATATATATATATATATATATATATAGAGCGAGGACAAAGAGGTCAGGGGCTCGTTCATTTGTAAGCAACAACATAATGAATCAACAAACAATGAAGCCTAGGAAAGCACAGGGGACGTTATTGTGTGTGTGTGTGTGTGTGTGTGTGTGTGTGTGTGTGTGTGTGTGTGTGTGTGTGTGTGTGTGTGTGTGTGTGTGTGTGTGTGTGTGTGTGTGTGTGTGTGTGTGTGTGTGTGTGTGTGTGTGTGTGTGTGTGTGTGTGTGTGTGTGTGTGTGTGTGTGTGTGTGTGTGTGTGTGTGTGTGTGTGTGTGTACACGCGATGAAGGCGATAGCGTATGTATGACGAGCCGGGATACCTTTGTATCGACTGAGTTGCCCTTCTGCACAACTAAAGGCCACTGTAGTTGTCTTTGCTATCAAGGTATGTTGTAAGCTGCTGACCATGGAGTCCTCAGTACAGGCCTTCTCTATTAGTGTGTGAAACGATATAGAAAGCACGTATGTGTGTTCGCGAAGGGATCACAGGGTGTATATAGCAGCAACGCCCGTACGCCCTAAATCACTCAACCGCCTTAACACACGTAAGCATACATTTGAAGTTATCTTGTCACATCTCACACTGTCGATGTTCGTTTCTGTTCATAAAGAACAAAGAAAAAGAAAAAAGAAAAAAAGAACTCCGATGATTTTTTTTTTTTCGCGCTGGAAGAATCAGAGAAGAGTCAGGTAGCCGAGAAGGGTGGAAACTAACGAAAGTACGCAGGCGAATCCACTACAGCCGCCGAACTGCAGGCGGTGGATAACCCGTTAACAAGTCGGCGTATTCAAAGGGCGCGCGCCATTCGGTGTGCGCGAATCCGTCTTGTTATGCGGGCGGGAAATCGGGAAGGAAATGCTAACTGGGAACGAGGCGAGGAGAGGCTTGTCAAAACACTTTGCAAATTGGAGTCGCAGCAGGGAGGCGAGAGAGTCGGTTGCTCCGGAGGAGCTGCTCTTCCGGCAGCGCACCACGCAGGCACGCCGCATCGTCGGGGCTCGGTGAGCGCCGTCCGGTGTCTCGAGGAGGCACTGCATGGAAGCCACCGCAGTCTCCCTTGCCTTCACACCGCTTCGTGTCAGGTGGTTCGTTCATCGCTAATTAGAATGCGGCTGCATTCACATTCCTCTTGCCTCGGGGCAAACTTCGAACAGCGTTCCGCGCTGTACGATGCAGTTTCTCTCTCTAGTTTTAGCACGCTAATTTGTTTCCTTCGTTGCCGTTGTCGTTTTTTCTACTGTCATGTATACGTTGCGAAGGCAATACATAGAACTATAGATTAGGGAATGCTTGTACGCTGCCGTATATACGTTAGTTGCGGCGGCAGCAGCTTTCATATCCCCTTAGCTAAAATAGCTATTTAAATACTCCCTCCCTACTGAATGGCGCTAATTCAAGTTTAAATACACCACTTTAGAGGCACCTTTTGTTTCCATTTTTCTTTTTATGTTTGTCTTGTAGAGCACACAAATACCCACCTTCCCATCCATTAGGCCGCCGCGGAGCCCTCCACTACGGCGTCCCTCATAATCAGATCGTGGTTTTGGGACGTAAAACCCCAGAAATCAATCAATAAATCCTCATACCTGCCCCCCAGCAGACAGCGTTCCTTGTTCGCAATATCACTTCGCCGGCTGCGATACACGAGCCCGGCTGATACGCATCGAATAATTATTCCTTTCTATAGTGTAGTTGTTCAACTCGTTCTGGACAAGAACAAATACAAAAAAAGAAGGAAGGGGGGAGGGAGAGGGGTCTTTTTACACACGGCACTCTACACGTAGGAAGAGGACATGTTGAGCAATGAACATCGAACTTTTGTCGTGCAATACGCGTTATACCTTCGATGTCACGGCCATTGCTCGAGGTTGCAAGACTTTTGCAACTATACTGCGCAGTGGCATGAAATACGACTTTCTTGTGCTGCCAAAATACCCTTTGTTTAATCCACAACCCCCGCTTAGTGCGAACGTTGTGGTTTGGGTTCCGATCGGCGATAAGCAGGAAGTCGGCGATAAGCAGGTAGTTTTTTCGTCCTTTCTTGTTTTACCTTATGTAATATACTGTGTTATACACTTCAGACCCCCTCCACTCCCCTTGGCTTCATACGGTTTTGTATACCGAAAACGGCCCCTCGACTAATTTTCCTCGTTCTCTTTAGCACACCTCTACGTAGGCAGTGAGAATACAGACAGGTGAAGACAGGTGAACAGAGCCGTTCAGATATGTCGCTTGTCGGCGAGCACTATTTCGCGCGATTTCAGGCAAGACATGCACTAAGCTTAGAACTTTGTGACGCTGCAAAAACGACCGAGCGCTGGCGGAAGATTAGGTAGAAGGCCGACCGCATCACGCAGACACGGACGACCGGGAGCACAGCACACGAGGTCCGCCATTCGTTCGGGTTCGGGGTGAGTGAATGGACGGCGAGCATTTGCACCACGCTCTATAATGATGTCTCCAAGCGGCTGCGCACTGGCGGCGACAATATACAAAGCGCCGGGATCGGCGAGGGGAGACGGTCGAGAGCGGGGATTCATCCTGTAACTCGGCCGCACTCCCAAAATCACAGGTCGACGCGTGAGCGCTTGCTAGCTCGTGTTAGCGCCCAGGGTGCTGCCTGAAATTTGCGCTGCCGATTCGCTTGCCGCTCCCTTTCTGGTTCAGGCTTGCCTCGCGTAGCTCGTGCGACAGCCCAGTGGGCGTAGAGTTTACGGAAAATTACATTTGGGGATCGGCTCTCCGTCTGCGTGTAGCGAGGCACTGTCAAATACGAAAAGTAGCTTCCTCGCAGTTCGCGCCTCCTGCGGGGCTTCGCATTTTGCACGCTTCTTTGTGAGTTCTGTTGCTCCCGCTCAGTTCTTTCATCTCTAGCGACGCCGAGCAACATGCGTCTAGTCACAATGGTAGGCTCGAACATGCTGGGAACAATGATAATCGAACAGCTGGGTTCTTCAGGCGTGAGTTTTACACAAATAAAGAGACGCCGGGAAGAGAACCAGAAATAAATCGGCTTCAAATTCTCTCCGCCCGCAAACGAGCGCCGGGCGGGCTCTTTGAATGTGAAGGGAGTGGTAATCACATCAATAAAAGAGCGAAAAATAAAATCGAATGGAAATGAAGGCGCACCGGGGCACAATCCTCAAATTGTATTGTTGACACAGTCAGTCAAATGAAATGTCGTTAAGTGACTTGTCCGGATTGAAACAAGTCGTGTTTGCCGTTAAGCGAGGATGCTCCGCGCTGTCGGACGGGAAGGGAACGAGTCGACGGGGCTCTGCCTGTACGTGCAGCAGTCGAAACAGGGGATCTGTAATTGGGCAAGAAAGAACGCGAGCGCGAAAGAAGAGGAAAGAGCTGCACGATTCTGAGCGCAGCGCGACAATGTGCCAGATAATCAGGGCCGGTCAACGAGTTACCCGAGCTGTGACCCGCGCCCACTCCGACGCGCGCGGTGCCGTGAATCAAACTCATCATGCAAATTGGATTCCGTGGACTCTGACTGCTGCTCCCGGGGGGCCGCGTTCTTCTTATTTGCGGGTGATTTGCTTTTTTTCCTATACCACGTCGCGAGCTGACAGGCGGCGCTCACGAGCCTTGAAAGAAATAAAACGTAACGAGAGGTGGCGGGTGCGTCCGCTGTCAGCGGCGAGAAATAGCGGCGGCCAGTGGCGCGCTGTGGCCAGAAATGGCGGCCTGTGACTACCGCTATTTCGTATTCATTAAAGGATTTTGGCTGCAAGTGCGCGAGCGCTATATTTGAAGAAAAAAAAACAAGAGAGAAGCTAAAAGGCAATCTTAAGTGACAATTAAAGCATCTGCTTTTATAGATATTGTGGTGGGTATTGAGCTACGTTGATAGCAGCCCGAAGACATTTTCGCAGTCGGAGGAATTCCATATCTGTATAGTTTATTCAGAAGTAATATATCCCCGGTATACACTTTGGCTGGCTTAATCCTCAGGTGACAGTAATGAGTGGTGTATGTTATAGTCGTCGTCGTCGTCGTCGTCGTCGTCGTCGTCGTCGTCGTCGTCGTCGTCGTCGTTGTCGTCGTCGTCGTCGTCGTCATCATCATCATCATCATCATCATCATCATCATCATCATCCCACCACCACCACCACCACCACCAAGCCTGGCAAGCTTGAAGTGATTCTCTACATGGCATTCCTCTGTAAAGACATGTTATGATGGCAGGCACGATCACCTTTATGCGTAGATACATAAATCACAGTTGTCACATTGGACTTCTTCGTAGTAGCTAATCAATATCAATTGTGTGTTATAGAATAAGGGAAGGCAGACCTTTAAGCTGACACGCAAACAGCGTGCAGCTTCACTCCCTCATGCATCCCGATATCTCCCACCGGTATCTTATAGATACATAGCGCTACGTCTGTACTCGCGTGAGCACTCGAGGTCCACGGCCGCTACCGTTTTTTGCACCCACAGTATACACCTCACAACTGACCACCGACACACTGGACCAGACCACAGAGTTCTAATAACACCGTGGACCAGACCGTCCGCTACACCTGATCTCAACAGCGCGTCATTTTAAGCTTTGCCCTTATCAGGCTGCTCTTATCACGCATCACTTCAGAGTGTGTAGCACGGAACATCGACATCAAGAGGGTTTGACCGCCCCAGTAAGACAAAAAGAAAGAATGAAAGAGGAGATGTACAACCCGTGCCCTGCAAATGCCTGCCCTGCACCAACTCGCATACAAAACAACCCTTATGGTTAACTCAGACTCCAACCTGTACTGACCTCCTCTAATTAGCCTCACTTGCCTTTCCTATGCCTTTATTTCTCTCCCTCTGTTGTCAAAGGACTTAGTCGTCGACATGTATATGCGCTCTTGTAGCCTTTACCAACTGGTCTAGACTCACTGAAATGTTACTGTTTCAGCCCGATTAACCAATGATCTTGTTCCAGGTCTGTTCCTCGTATCGCTCGATCGGGTATAGAACTGTATACTCTGTCTTCATTGTTACCTTGATCGGCCCGTGTTCAGTGGTGGACGAGTGGCTGGTGACAAAATGATCGAGCTATGTCACACCGGTCATGGGGAATGCAGTGTGACAATGCAAAGTGCAGTGTTTTCTCCCCAGCGTTTTCTGTTCTCTGCATGACCTTGAAGCCCTGCTAATTGAGGGCATATATATAGAAAACTAAAAAGAAAGTGGCATATTTTTAAATTATATTCTTGACTTTGTGGGGAGGGAGAGCGATTATTAAAGAAAGGGGGGCATTGATGTTAACCAGTCAGGAGTCCGGTTGGCTATCCTACACTGGGGCATGGGAGAAGGAGAAGAAAAAAGGAGAGATGGGGAACGCCTACACAGGCGCTCGGTAAGGCCAGATGTTTTCAAAAAGCCCAGAAGCGCTTTCATTGCCTTCTGAGCCCTTTGGTCGGTGAGGACGGTATTCCAAGATTGTCTGTTCACTTAGAGGGCGATCGTCGAGATTTTTGAAGGACTCGGTCACAGGCAGTCTATCTGTTCCTAAAATTGTGGGCAGTGGCACAACAAGTGATCTATGGTCTCCTCGCATCCGCAGACAGCACACGCAGAACTGTCAGCCATTCCAATCTGCGCGCAGTAAGCGTTCGTGAAGGCCACTCCCCAACCACAACCGCTTGACGTTGTGGAATACTCTCGACGTCATTATGGCCACGAAAGTTTCCATTAATATCGACTCCATTATATACCGCTGAGCACCTTCAGATGTATATCGCGTCAGGCACGTTATGTAATGGTTATTATATTTTGTAATAAAATGAATGAATGCGACTATAGTTAAAATATTGCTAGTTTTTGCGTTACATTACGAAAGCTTCATTTACTAAGTGCAGTTGTACTGACAGGTTAGTAACTAACACATGTGAGTTCCAATTTACAATCCACAGTTAGCAAACGAGACGGACTTTTTCCGGGGGTTCAGGTAATGAAACTACGTAGCACATATACAGTGCTCGCAGAATTAAACGCGACATATAAGTATTGAACTACACCAACTAAAATGTGTAATTTCTCGTCATTACGTCGTCACTTCGATACGTATCTGGCCACTAAAGGTAATGTTGGTTCTAGTGAACATATACGAGCCAATATTACACCGACGGAACCCGAACAGAATGCGTTAGAAACAATAGTACGGGCACTAATTAGCCCTAAATATTCGTGTTTTATTCCGCGAGTATACTGCACATTGCAATAAAGTATCCCGAGTGGGAGCACAGAAACGTAATCGAAAGAACACAACGCGCCACTGTATATTGCAGCTGCAGAAAAGAAAGGAGGGGGAAAATAGGGTGAGCGATGGAAAAGAAAAAAAAAAACACAGTGGCATCCATACAGGCACAGCGAACAAATGGAGGCACGAAATATGCCACGCTGTATCTCTCTTTGAAGGCGACGTTCTTTGAACCAGAAACGGCATTTCGCCCGAGGCATTTGCACAGTGGCGGAAGCGTCGAGACGTGGATGCACAGGTTTTCGACAAGCGTGCGCGTACAAGGCAAACGAATGCACGACCTCAGCGGACAAGGCAACCTACGCAGACGCGCTATATATCCTCGTCAGTTTATTCGCATACGCTCCGCGTTGACGAGTGAACGCCCTGCTCTGTCTGCTAGTGCGAAGTTGAACGCGTGTAAGGTGCCCGCATACTTTGGATTTTTCCTTATTCTAAATTCGTTTTTTTCTTGTTTTCAGAACTTGCCTTTCTCGCTTGTTTTCATTCGATTTCCCGCTCACGCATGTGCCCTCCGCTTGTTCGAGCGAACTACATACGAACTGCCTCGGCTGTATAAGAACATGGAGCGTTGCAAATCACTCTGCAGTTACTTTTAGATACAAAGCACACTGAATTACGGCTCATATTTAAACGTGACTGTACTAGAGGATTGTGTACGATTGTGTGCGGCGCCGACAGCGTCGACGGCGTAAGAAAATATAAACTGATTGTTAGAACGAGGCGGCGCGGCAAGAAGCGGGCAACGCAGAAAAGAGAAGAATGGACTTCCGTTCGTGCTGATAGGTCTATATCCGCGAGACGCAACGCGGCGCGGCCTCGCCTCCTCTCCCTTGTGCGCGACTGCTTTCCGCGTATCGGCCGCGACCGACGTCTGCATTGTCGTTGCACTTCTGAGCTTGTTCATGTCCCCGTGAATGTGTATGTCGAGAGTGCTTCGCTTTTTCTTATTTAGCGCGGAGGAACAGCGCTCCGCTACGGGCGCAGAATATATGATCTTTCGTTTTTCAACGTTTTGTCCTACGCCTCAGTTCCACGATAACCTCCTCCTCAAAAGGTCGCCTCGGTACGCACGCACGCACGCACGCACGCACGCACGCACACACACACACACCACACACACACACACACACACACACACACACACACACACACACACTCACACACACACTCACACACACACACACACACACACTGGCTGTTACTCTGAACAGTAAAGCCAACATGGTCATAAGAGTTGTCGGTGGCCCTGGAGTTTGCTTATGTCGCATATCGACGCCGCATCTGGGCGTGCGCTTGATATTCCGTGAATGTGCATCGCCTCGTCATGACTTGAGGCTTAACGGTGGCTCGTCCACATTCAATGTCCCCCTGACCTGCAACTTCGTGCTTCTCTTACCTATATATGTCCGCAACAAGCGAAGGGACCATGCTGTGCCATTTATGGCTCGGAGTCGCGCATCGGAACACTTACACATTCCCCATTAAAATGGCCGACTGTAGCCCCGTTTGCGATTCCATACATGCAGCTGTTGCAAGAAACTCAGGTGCCTTCGCTAACTGCGAACAGACAAGTGAAGAGCACAGACGCGAATCCTGATAGGCTGGACTAGATACTGCATGTACCACTGCTGTCATAGGAACGGCGCGCAGGAGTGTATATATCTGCGACGAGGTCGAGAACGCTGCCTGCTAGCGTTGAGCTGCGCATGAGATTTAGTTCCCTGTTACTTTTCCCTCTTTCACCATGCTTCCTCCTTCCCCTGTGCATGGGTGGCACGCATACCTGAACTATACCTACGATTAACTTCCCTGCCTTTCTATGCACCCCTCCTTTCTGTCAGTCATGAACAGCTGCTGGTAAGTCACGAAGGAGGCGGTGGGGTTTGAACACAATCGCGTCTTCATTTCTTTCGTTACATTGACTTGTTTAATGGTGTTGTCACTAGAAGTCCAAGGCGACTCGATGGTACGTAACATGAACATCAATCATTTTATATGCTTAAGCAATACTTCACCACTGTAGTACAACCCAAATCTTTTTCACAATTGCTGCAACATATTTGCTTACGTTGAGATCCTACACGTTTGGATCCTTTCTCTCATCGATCTTCAATTTCCTACTATATGTTAACACGCAAGCATCGTTTTGTTTTAATTTTTGGGGGCGCCAACCTGCCACTTTTTGAAGACGCGCCTCCGGAGACTTGTCAAACCACAGAAAGGACGATTTCTTCGACGCTAAATTTGACCGTGTAGTACCACTGCGGAATACAAAACTAATTTTATTGATTGATCATTTGACTGATTGACGGATCGATCGATTTGGTTAGCGTCTGTAGCAGTAAGTTTAATAATTAAGCTTAATAAGAAATACAGGTTGCACAGGGGTACGCACCAACATCCAGCCATGACGACCAACTATAGTTAAACGCTTTTATGAAGATGTCGAATCGCCAATGGCTAAAGTAAGAAAGACACAGTATACCATAGTTGCGAAAGATTCCAGTGCTAAAGTAGGCAAGCAGCATGCTGGAAACAAGGCGGTTGGGAACTACGGCGTGGGTTGTAGAAAAGACAGAAGGGTACAGATATCATATTCAACAATAATCGGCCTTCAGGTTCAAAATGAGTGCTGACTTTTAAAGCGACGCAATGTTACCCTAGTAGCGTAATAACTGAGAAAGAGATTCGTGCCTTGAAATGACAATAGATGCATTCGCACGGTACCATGTATGCAAAAAAAAATAATAATAAAGAGAGAAAGAGAGAGAAGACAGAAAGACTGGCGCTCGTTTTGTATTCTTTTACTCCGAAGTTTTCATATAGTGCGCCACATTGCCTTATTGTTATGGCCGCATATGCATAAAGACGGCGGTAATAGCTCATCATTTGTTCTGTGATGCCACGCTTACATAGCAAACCCATCACGAGTACGTCAAAAATAAATGTGTTTATTTCACATTTTCCTCCTCGCCGCTAAGGTGCAAGCGCGACACACTCAGCGGTTCGTTCCGCGACTACGACGACCGCCAGCGTTTCGACATGTCGCCCATAACTCCGTATTTTTCGCCGACTTTTTTTTTTTTTTTTTGTTTCGCCTCGCATTATGGTCGCGCAGGACGCGTCGCCAGTCGCAGCGTCCTCGCGCGCCGTGGAGTGGCGTCAAGAGCGCGGCGTTAAGCGATTCGTCTCGTCTCTCGGCGAATGCAAACACCGGGCGACCGGCGAGCGTGCGCCACGCAAGACGGGGTCAGTTTTCCGTGAGTCGGCTATGCGGGAACTCTGTCAGCGGGGCCGCCAACGGCTCTGTGGGAAACCGATCCATATCCATATCCCGCGAGTCACCTAGCTCACTTCCCTCTTGGCGGCTTCGCACGCGCCGTCAGAAAAAGGAACGGGCCAGAGAGGACGAACGAATAGAAGGGGGGGGGGGGGGGGGGGAGGTTGAATGAAAGAAATAAAGAAAAAAAAATGCCTCTGCCACTAAAAGTCCGCCATCAGAAGCAACGGACTTGCGCTACAAAAACACAAAGAGACGGAGAGTGAGTTGGGGAAGAAAAAAAAAACCGCAGAGATTGACACGGGGGTGTCTTCTTTTTAGCCATCTCGCGCGCTTTCTCTCGGGGAGCGGTCCCGGCTACCGCCCATCGTATAATAGCGGCAATAAGGATAACACAGTTCCCCCCCGCGTGGAAATATCTTCCCCCCACTCGCACGTTCCCGCTATGGTCGCACCCCTCTGCCCGAAAACGCGAGCCCCGTTTCGCTCGGTTGGACGCGACGTCTACTCGAGGAGGTTTCCACTGCGCGGGCCCTGACTGTCGGTGTTCTTTATCTGACTCTTCATGTTATATATATATATATATATATATATATATATATATATATATATATATATATATATATATATATATATATATATATATATATATATATATATATATATATATATATATATATATATATATATATGTACCGCTCTCGGCTGGCTCTTCGCTACAACACAACGAATGCGCCCTTTGGCACCGCGATCCTTATTAAATGGCAGCACGCGTGTCGTGCCGGTTGTACTGGTGCTTCCAGTATAGACGTTTGAGTATAAGGCTCTCCGCTATGCCCAAAAGCAGTTAGTGCACGAAATGGCGATGCCGCAGGACAGCCGAAAAAAAAAAGATTACACAAAGGAAGAGAAAAGGAAGCGAGGAAGCCATTTATAGAGCGCGTCAAACAGGCTACATTTTGTCTACTAGAACAACCCAGCCAGTTATAGAGAGCGCTCGGGAAGTCGCGTGCGCCAACGCTTTTGTCGACCCGCGCCCTGTGCAGATCGTGCGACGCTATAGGACGCAAGTACGACGGTCTCCGGCAGCGCCCTCTCTCATCTCGCACGGGAGATCTATATTCGGCCCGTGACGTGCAGACGCGCTTCGGCGGGATGCGTTTCCGGCGGCCGCCGCCGGTGGTGCGCGTGCGGCGCGACGCGCTCCGCTAATGCGCGCTTTCGGGACGCACGTGCCGCTATATGTACGCCGTGTACTCCCCCGCTTGCTCCGCTGGCTCGGACAAGTCATAATAATAATCTTAAAAACTCAACTGCCCGGGATATAGGCGATCAGGGCAACGCAGCAGTGATGGGGAGGGGAGCACCGAAATATATCTGTCAATCATAAACAGCAGTGGGACCAGAAGTGGGCCGCTTTCTTTATTCCCTATGGCACTTGTCTGTTTTTTGTTCTTTCTTTCTTTCACTGTGGGAAGGCGGAAGGAGAGTGTTGGATGCAGCGGGAACAAAACGCTTCCATAAATAGACTTGTTTCCACAAGCCGCAGCGTATAGCCGTCCGCGGGGCTGGAAGTTAAACCACGTTTTAGTTATAAGCGACCCTCATGCTTTTCCACCGCGGCCACTCATCGCGCAACTCGTGCTGTCGCTTTCTTCGATGCGTGCGAGTTTTTCTTTTCTTTTACGCTAGCACATAGTTGAAACATGCAAGGACCGGTAGCCGGCTCAGACGTCACGTGAAAGGGAAGATTAGCATCCACCCGTTTGTAGCACAAGGCTATACATGGAAATTCATGCGGATTTCCTTGTAACATATCATTCCTTCCATGATATGTTTCGGTGTGCGCATCCTGCACTTCTTATCATTTATTAACCAACCCACGCATACTCAAGTACCTATGTATATATATCCTTTTAAAAGAGCTAACGTATAGACGAACAAATCTCCTATGCACCCACACGGTTATATATATATATATATATATATATATATATATATATATATATATATATATATATATATATATATATATATATATATCACCGTGTGTGTGCATGGGGGAAATGTTCGTCTCTACGTTGCCTCTTTTAAAAGAAAACCGAGATTGTTATTTTAGATGCCCACATTCCTTCTTGTATCTTACCGGCGGGCGCAAGTACTTAATTGATCATTTTATTTTATTTGTATTTTAGCATCATTTTTCTTTTTGCGTGGCAGTAAACATCCCTAAAGGAGAGAAGGAGAAAAGGCCGGTTGAACACGTAATGCTGTAACTATAGGAAGCAAGAAGTGCAAACTCAATGATCATTGATATCAAGACCCGCGGTTTCGAGGGTATCGGATGTGAAAAGACGATTTCCACCACAAAGAGTATATATTGCGTGGATGTGAGTGTGACAGCTCAACCGACGTGGCAGCCATTTTTATTTCGTTTTGTTTCACCTCCCCCCCCCCCCTTTTTTTTTTCTTTCTTTTCCTTTTCTTTCTTTCTTCTCTTTTTTTCCGTGTTACTATATGCCTTCGTTTTTCGTTATACAGCTCTCTTCTTCGTCTGCTGTCAAACGTATACATTCGTGGTCTTTCCTTCATGTTCCCGCTCCCCATCCTCCCTTACAGTTGTTATTTCCCTCATCGATTTACAAGCGGCGATTCGATGCCGGCGGTGTGTTCCGCAGATCTGGTTGCCATTGTGTGCACTCCAGCGCGCGAGAGATGATTCTCAACGTGTCAGTGCGCTCCTGCAGTTCAGGACCAAGAATCGAAGAAGCAAAAGCCAAAAGGCATGTTTACTGTGCACAAAAGCATGGCACCGCGCGTTAAGTTTCCTTGTTCAGTCGTTCCTGCTTTATCGCTTTGTTTTATCCTTGTTTTTCTTGCTTTATTTTTAAATGATGAGTTCGTTCCGTTTTTTTCTTTTCGTTGCTTGTTGGGTTCATTAAGAAGTCGGCCCGAGGCACTGCTGAATTAGGAGCTCCTTCGGTTTTTTAAAGCACTCCGCTAGTCGTGTTGCGAACGACTCGACCGTCCGCGATTGAATTTGCGCACACAAGGCTCATGCCCTTACACCACACGCTCTCTTCTGGTCGTTCGGTTTGTGCTTAGCGGTGCAAACTCTGTCACGCTCTATATGTGTGCGTCTTCAGTGACATCATCACCGTTTGTTTTCTTCTTAATAGCATGCCAGTAAATTATATACAGTCGACGGTAATAATAAGGAAAGAAGAAGAGAATATAAGAACTGGCGCCATTAACCTTTTGCAATCATTACAACCCACCGCGGTAGCTTAGCAGGTAGGGTGCCGTACTGCCCAACTCGATGACGCGGGCTCGATTTCAAGCCAAGGCGCACGGGGCCGCATCTCGATTGGGCCAAAATCCCAGAACACCTTTGTACGTATAGATTTCGGTGCACCTTAAAGAAACGCGGGTGGTCAAAATTAATTGTCACATGGCAGTACCTAGATGTTAACCGGTGTATATGATTACACCAATTAACCCCCAGCACTCAGTCCCAGACAGATGCAAAGCAATTGATGGCCAGGGATCGGAGGGCGCTAAGAATCTCTTGCTCTAGAAGCTGACAATCTGGCTTTGGCCGATAATAATGAGGATGATGGTGATTGGTAGGGGCGTAGCCAGGATTTTATTTCGGGAAGGGTCTGCAGAGCCCCCTTTATGTACGTTAGGGGATATGTTTGCACGTCTGTATGCATATACGTGCGCACGAGCTGCAAACAAAAAATGAGAGATGAGAGAGAGAGAGAGAGAGAGAGAGAGAGAGAGAGAGAGAGAGAGAGAGAGAGAGAGAGAGAGAGAGAGAGAGTTGAATGCGACCCACTAACCACCGGCTGCGCAAATTCTGATTTACTAGAATTGGAACAAACTTTAGGCAGGACATATAAATCGTCAGCAGCGAACCTACAGTTCATCTTCAAAAAATGTTCCGAAAGCACGAGATTACCATAGAAGGTCTCTTTGGTAGTTGTTTACGCAAAATCGTATAACCAGACCATCATGAAGAAAGCTTGAAGTCGAGGTGTGATTCGCACAGCAAGACAATTGCCAGATAAGCAATAGGGCGGTATTTCATGGCGCCTAATTTCATTTGTCATTGCTTTCGCCGTTCGTTACTGGTTGGGACATGGCCAAAACAGCGCAGATGTTTTCTATGAGTGTGTTGTGCAGCCGCCAAAGACAGATATAATTGTCTTTTAGCAACACCGAATGCGCCTGTCGCACCACTTGTAGCGTGGCATGCGTTTCCTGAGGCTTCGGCGTAGCGAACGGACACACTGCCTGCAGGCTGCTCGTAGTGACTCCATGGTCGTTGCTGTATATCGTTGACGCCGCCACTTTCCAAATTTACCATCACGTAAATCCTTGTCAGTAAATTTGAGTTCTAGCATTTGTTGTGCGGCACTGGGGCATGATGATACTATATAGCGGCAGACGACATTAAAGCATGGCGAGCGCCTTGCAAGTATGCATGCCTGCAAAGCATGCCTGGCGTGAAGCGCGGAACGTTCCAAAAGTTGTACTACGCGTAAATTTTGACAAAAGCTAAAGCGCGCATGGAGTGATTTTCTACAGAAGAGAAGCGAATTTTTTGCGAAATTGGCAAGAGGACGCGGGAGAGTATGTCGTGTGGTGCATCGTACCTTTATTATAGCACAGCATGTAAATTCGGAAAACTACTGATATTGCGGCCTAGAATTGGTCATCGGCGTGCAAATGATATGCTCATTAGGCATCGTAGTTCCAGCAGCGAGTGTATATATATATATATATATAGTCATGGTGGTGAATAGGCCGGAGGCGTGAAGGCAGAGATGAGTAGTAGACCCTCGGAATTGGCAGCAAAAATGCGGAAAGCGTTTATTCAACGTTTCAGCCGGAGACCGGCCTTCATCAGGAATCAATATATATATATATATATATATATATATATATATATATATATATATATATATATCAAAAAAAGTTCTTCCTGGCTGTCGGGATAAATATACTATCAGAAAGTCACAGTGACAAACATAGGATTTATTCTGACGTTTCGGATGGAGGCCAGCCATTTTGAAAGGCTGGCCTCCAGCCGAAACGTCAGAATAAATCCTATGTTTGTCACTGTGACTTTCTGATAGTATATATATATATATGCATGCACAAGAAGCCGTGACGACAGCAAATCGGTGCTTTCTTGTTTGTTCGCGAATGCTACATTGTGAAATCTTTGCCAAGTAAAGGCTAATTCATCACTTTCATCATGCATACTGAGTTTAATAAATACGTCAAATAGGGGTTAGCGATCTATTGTCGTTAGCTCTTCACATTTTAGTCAATGCATGGTAAATATGGTTGCTAACTGTTGTATAAACATTTTCTTTAGTTAAATGCGCCATTTTATGATTATGACTGTTCCAAGCTTGTGTGCTTATATTTTTTCATATATCTTGTATTTTCTATGTCCACTGCTCTGCCGTGTAGCAGGGGGTTGGGACCCTTGTCAAGTTGGTGCTGCGGCTTTTAGTCCCGATCACTCCTTTGTTGACAAATAAAATAAAGATGAATGATTGAATGAACTCTAATTTCGCACACTTCATCGCGGAAGCCATGTGTGTACAACCACATAGAAAAAAGGAGAGAAAGGCGCCGGATTTCTCAGGTGTCTTATCACGATGTCGTAGTTTGCTGCCTACAAAGGCCAAAGTACAGATTTACAACGCTTTATTTCATGCCCAGTTAAATTATTGCGCCTTAGTGTGGAGCACAACCACTATAACTAACATACGTAGAGTTCTGATGCTACAGAAGAAGATTATTCGCTATATTGGCAACATAGACTATTATTCTAGCACCAGAGAAGCGTTTCCTAAGTACAATGTTATCTTTATACTTTTCGTTTATTACATACTGCGCGATATGCTTCTGGATCCCTGAAGAACTACATAAAACAGTTGGCATTTCTAGAACGTCGTAGAATTAATGCGAACACAAGGAACCCGGAGACATGGTCAGTTCCATATTTCAGGACGAACTACAAACATCAATCGTTGGTATATAACCTACCATCTACTTTAAATAAATATGAAGATATTCACATGGTCAGTAAAAAAGACTTGAGCTTATATTTCGTTCACTTGCAAAGTCACATACTGTGATATTCTGTCTAATTGCATTGTGTGTAACTTATGTCGTTTCTTTTAACAAAGTATTTCTGCTTCCATGAATTCCTTGCTGCGCTATATGACCAGTGTTTGATTTTGTTCCAACTAGTATTGCTACAGTAGTACGGTGTTATTATTCTGTGTTATTATTATTTCTGTTTATTACTCACGCTATAGCGGTATTTTATTGTATGTAGCAATTTTTTTTTGCACATGTATTTATTTTCACTTTTTCTTCCTGCAATTTCTCGTGCTGGAAATACATGTAAACCGCTGTGTATGTACTTACGATATCGTATTCTGTTTTACTTGTTGGTTTGCTCGCCACTGCACCTGACTGCTTGTTGTTATTGCCCTGTATAGTCTGGTCGTTCAGTCCCGTCAAGCTACTTATGTACCTTTTAACCCAACGCAACCATCCAGCATGTATATACTGGAAAATAAAATTGAATTGAATTGATTCAGCCTGATTTGCTATATTCAACTTCAGGAGAGGACGAAAGGGCGCAAGATGCAATGGCGAATCAAACTGCGATAAGGCAGGTGGATTTTATTGTTGCTTTAAACGGTACCTCTTCACTCCTTCATTTACAATATTATAACATCGTTGACTTCGAATCTTTCTCGCGAGAGATATTTTTTCTACTGGCTTCTTACCTCATAACGTAGACAACGTTGCCTACCAACGGTCTAGTTCCATAAATTATTCATGGCTTGTAGTTCTGTCGCAGAGGTAGCCGTTTCAATGAGGAAGGCCAACTGGGAGAGTTCTCGCTTGACTGCGAAGCAGAGCGGTATCTCGTTGATACGATTCTGCTAAATATGCATTTCTTTTCCCGGCTAACGCATGCGTATATAGGAGCAATTTAGCTTCACACTGTTGAAACGATAGAGATTTCTCCTGGATATGGGTAATACGACTGCGAACAGATATTTCGAAGATTCGTAACTTGCTATAAGTGTACTAGATTAAGCTACGTTCCAACGGCCCACGAAAAACGTGTTAAGGGCCAGCAACATTAGAGGAAAAAACGCGTGCTGCGCGCCGGCGCGGTGGCAAGGTGCACGCCACAAAAGCTGCCGCGATGCAGTGTTTTTGTGCCGCGGGATGAATCTGTGCTGGACTGATACAAATTGCGGAGTAATTATTGACCGATGAAACTGGCAAGATTGGAGCACGGAAGTCGGCATTGATGACGACCAAGAATGACTGTTCCGACGCAGGTGGGACAGCTGCGGCGACCGGTGCTCAACAGCTGGCGACGCACTCGCAGCATTAGAAACCCTTTGGTATTTCGTCGCAGATACTCAGTTCGTTCAGAAGACAGCCTAGTCTCCTTGAAACTCCTTAAAGAACTTTTCACAAAGATAGAAAAAACGGAATTTCAGCTAATACTGAGCACTGACGAGCTACTTTGAAGTTGCTAAATATTTTGGCTGCAGTTCGGTTGATGTTAAGCAATGCTTCTCTGCATAGCGCGCCAGTTATGCAGAGCAGGTTCACTCAATGCCGCCGGAATCTTTGGTTGCGAGCTTGCACCATTGAGGAAGCCTGTTTCCCTACGTTTTGCAACTTGCTTTGGATAATACGATATTTAACGCGAGAGCGTTAAGGAGTTTTCGTGTCGCAGAAAATCTCGTGTCGGGTTTGGTGTCGATGTCAGTGGCAGCGTCCACGGCGGAAATAATCATTTCGAGCTACCGCTGCCGCCGTTTGCCGAAGCACCCGACCACGCAAGCCATCTGTCATGGCACAGGTGCGTAAGTGAACGAAATTCAACGTCTCAAATCCATCAGAAAAGTCGTAAACCACGACTTAACACCTACGTGCATGACAACAAGGACTGTAATTCCAATGTGCGAGAAAACATAATTTTTGTTACGAGGAGGCGATGCGAACGCTGCCCATATGACACTCTATAGCGTTCACTCTTTATGGCAAAGCTTGAGCGTACACAACCTATTGAATAACACGTTTTAGTGAGACTCCACATTATAGCTCTTACCAAACTGGTGGCACCAAAATGCTGTAAGTTCGAGATGTTTCATAGACTCTTCCTAACGCATTTCATGTCTTAGCGCAGCTCACTTTCACATTTGCAGGCGAAACTCTGAAGCAGACAGGAATGTCTCTACATAGTCACTAACAAGTCACCTTTGAATCACGTATTTGCTTTCCGTGCTTAAACTTTCCTTTACCATGACATAAATTCATGTCACTCAACAAGCAAAACACCCTGCAAGACTGCTACTTTGTATGGAAAATTGTAATTGAGCGTGAACGAATCTTGACGCGGGTAATAGGCGCAAAGCGAGAAGCCGCGTTCGTGGCATCGACAGTGTGCTTCCGCATAAGGAAACATCCCCAAAATTCCCGGCATGGGCATGACTGATTTCCGAGTAACACAGAAGAGAGACAGAGACAGAGACTTCATTAAAAATAAAAATAGGTGATTCTTAGGGTGGAGTCGAGAGCCCCAAAGGCCTTAGCCGCCCGTCCAACCTGGTCGCTGCTCGAAAGTTAACGCGCGAGCCGCGGCGTCTTCCCTCTCATTACCTTACAACACCTGGTGCCCCGGGCGCCATGAGATCGAGTGGTGGCTGCGGAGACGATGTTGCATTACACCGCTACAGCCTTTTGGGGATTCCGCCTCGTTGGAGGAGCTCACGTGCAGCCTGAGAGTCCGTGATAACGTTACTGTCACGTCCCCTACATTCGCTCGTGTGCTTGCCAGCGCGATAGCCCTGGTCTCTGCTTCTGTCACTGAGGGCTCCCTAAAGGAGAGTGCATTGATCATTTCGCTGTGTCTGTTGAGCACTGTACTGCGACAAAGTTTTGGTTGTCGAGGCGTTGCCTCTGCGGACTGGCTTCTCTGTAGGGGACGACGTCCACATAGTAGACGTCTTCCCTGTCCAGCCGGTGAAGTAGTGTTCGTAGCCACGCCGTGCGAGCCTTACGTCTGCCATGAGCGATGTTTAGCGCAAAGCAACACAAGAACGAATAGGGAGGACACAACACGTGCACTATAGCGCACGTGTTGTCTCCTCCTTATTCGTCCTTGCATTGCTTTGCGCTAAACATCGTTCATGTTTTACCAACAAGGCCGCATTTCTTCCCTTCTTACGTCTGCCCTCGTGGCGTTCCGGGTGCATGTCCCTCGGCAAAGGGGTCACGTATAAGTGGTCCCTGTCCCGGGAATCGAGCTCGTCGAGCTCCTCTCCTACGTGCACTGAGTAAGGCGGTATGCCTGCCCTTCTCAATAAGCTTTTACCCGCTGTGGTGCGGCTGACCCTCTGGAAGTTATTGTACTATATGTCAAAAACTTTTGATCACTCGGCCATCACTATGACCATGTCATCCTTTTTCATGATGTTCCCGCATGAAGCCCTCTGTGGACGCCCCGAACGCGGCTTCTTGATATAGGCCTGTTATCCGCTTCTAGTTTTGTTTACCCTCCATTCCATTGTCTCACACAAAGGCAGATTCTCCGAAGGTGCTTTTGGTGTTGTCATAAATTTTCTTCAGCGTCAGTTTTCTGGCAAAGAAAATAAAGCACTGCACGATCGGTGATGTGCTGTTCCCATGCATACACCAGATACACTCCAGTATTTATGCACGGTCCGTCTTATAGCAAACATGTCTGCCTTCTCTTGCTTCTTTTTCTCATGGGCAAATCATGAAGTGTGCAACATTGAAACGTGACATGTGGCCGGAAGCATACACGAAACGAGTTCCAAAGCGTGCAATGGTCTCGAACCTGAAACTGCTTCCTCCTGAGTGTGCCCCGCCGCAGTTGTCTAGTGATAAGCACTCGGCTGCTGAACGGAAGGTCTCGGGATAAAATCCCGGCCACGGCGGCTGCATTTCGATGGAGGTGAACTGTTATGGCCCGTCTACTGTGCGATGTCAGTGCACCTTAAACAACCCCGGATGGTCAAAATTTCCGGAGCCCTGCATTACGGCGTCACTCATAATCGTGTCGTGGTTTTGGGACGTAAAACCCCAGAAATCATCATCATGCTGGGTGAGGCCAGAGACTTTCCAGCCGACCCCCACAGAGCTGTCCATCATTTCTGAGAGTGAATATAAATTTGTGAACGTTACCATTAGTCTGGCAATAGCTACAGTCATAAACATGTGCTAATTTAGTTTATAGCTGGTAAAATTGGACGAATTCTCCCTAGTGCTATGTACAAACGAAAGCTAAGCACCACCATACGTGTCTCAATCATCAATAGGATCGAAGTTCGCCATTATGTGCATCTCTTTCATGGACCCATAGAGGCAATAGGCTGGTAAACCTTCGTATGAAGTTGAGACCAGGGTTAGGCTATTCTCTGCATGAAGTTGCCTTCTTCCATAGTTTCCCTTTTCTTATTATTCAACTATTCAATAAAAAAAAAAAAACAGATCACCTCACATACAATGAGTTTGTCTTGATTTAATGTAGGTTGATTTTTTGTGATTTAGAGCGTACATGGCTTCCCCTTGTTTCTTTGTCCCTCCCTCTTTCTTGAAGAGTTTGATGTTGCAGGTTCTTTGCTCTTCTCGACTCTCTACCACAGCGAACCTTGACGACAGCGCGGCGCCGCGTTTCGGCTACCCGTGCAGCGGCAGGGAATTTACTATAGCAACGCTTAGCTCCGACGCATTCTCACGAGTGCTTCCAACACTCATGCGGTCGGACATCGCGCGGAGTCGCGGCGTTCTGCAGTCGACGCCCGCGAAATGCGCAACCGCGCTCGCACATTTGTAGCGAACTCCATTCACGTTCGCGAAGCGCGTGCCGGTCGCGTGGCCCCTTTTTCGGCGTCGGGAGTGCATTCAAAGGCATGCACAACATAGTAGTTGCCGAGAGGCGCCGTCGCCCTTTTACACAGACGCCGCTGCAACAACGCGCTCTCGCGGCCTCCGCAATTACTGCGCGCCCTGTTTTCGCAGTCCGGAGAGGACGGCGGACCCGAAAATCCCACGGCTCGCGGCCCGAACCATGGCCCTCCCAGTGGCGCCCCGTGGCGGCGGAGACACGAGCCGGAGCTCCGAACAAAATGGGTCGCCAGCGACCGAACTTCGATGAATGGCCGCTGTGTGGCAGCGGCTGCGGCTCGCGCCAGTGCCGAGCGCACAATGGCGTGCGGCTGGTGCAGCCGATTCGGTCGGTGTTTATGTGGCGTTCGCCTGGAGTGGGTTTGATGGACGCCTTCGGGCTTCCACCCCGTACAACCTGCCCTCTCCCTCTCGCGCGAGGAGCTAGTTGATGAATTCTGGGCACTGCGCGTCATCGAGCGGGGTCACCTCGCTGTTGCAGCCCAGTCACCCGGCTGGGAAACGAATATGGGACTTGTCACATCGACGCTTTTGTTGCGCAAAGTGCGACGCCCGTGCGTGTTTGATTGAGGGCGAAGTTTTCATTGGAGCTTGTATAGATGGTACGGGTGGCGGTCGTGTTATGCGTGCGAGCGAGCGCCGAACTTGTTCCTGGCCAAGAGTGGCTTAGTCAACTGAATGATTTAAACCAGCACCGTACTCAGCCAAGCTCCCCTTCCACTCCTCTGGGCGGCCTTCACGCTTAATTTTCCAGTTTTGCCTCTTTATTTTTCTTCTCTTCTTTTCCCGATAGTTCTACATTATCAACTTATCGTCGACTACGCGTTATATGATCGAAAGTTATTGAATAAGAGGAAGGAAGAGCGATTTTGGTTTATTTTTCAAGCAGCGACTGCGTGAAACGATTAGTCACAAACACCTGTACATTCAGAAGGGCTAAAACGAGATTTAAATGTTGGTAGCTCCTCTTTCACTCATAAGGAGCAGAAAAAAGGTTCCGGCCTCAATGTTCTTCTCAGTTTCTAGTTTGTCTGCGCTACAAAGTAAAACAAGACAAGACGAATGGTAGATTTCCGAACAAATCGTTACATTTCGTGGTGTCTATAAAATCAAATTATGCGAGCAGTGTGCAGTAACTGATCGCATTGTGCAGTAGCTGTCTAACGGGACGCTTACACTTGAAGCAGTGACCAGATGCGGGGAATAGAAAATAAGATAATAAAGATCTCTTTACAGGCGTTTTTTGCGCGCACGTCACGCTCTGAATTACGATGAGTGTTTAATGGCTGCTTCCGATCCCTTCACTGAGCCATGTTTTTAATCACGTATGTTGGGAATGTTATGTCACGCTCAGTAGCACAGATAAATGGGCGAGTTGGTACGTAATCATGATTAAGAAAACGGCGCAGCACACACAAACGATATACTACAGAAGATGAGAGACCGGCATTCGTCTTCGTGTTCTCTTCTTCTGTAGTATATCGTTTGTGTGTGCTGCGCCGTTTTCTTAATAATGCATGTCACGATCTCAAGAGGCCATCTTACCTTATGGCTCATCCCATTTCAACCTCGTCCAGCGTGGTAATGCCTCCATTGTTCTAAAGCTGCAATCTCGAAGTCATGGGTACATGAGGTCTCCACCAGAAGCGATTGATTAACTCTGGTGACCCTTCCAGCCTGACAGTTGCTTTGAGCACGATGATCCTGCAAAAGCTCGATGGTTCCGTTATAGTGTGTAAGGTCCCTCCACAAATGTCCAAGAACTATTGGTTGTCATGCCGTATGTGCACACAGTTTCGCATAACCTTAAGAGGTTTGCGGTGCATCTCGTCTTCACGGTCCCTTAATTTTTGCCGGCTGTGCGCACTAGCCGCAGGCTAAGTCGCCGGCCTGCGCAAGGAGGCATGTAGATTTCCGAACGAATTTCGAACTCTGCGCCACCAAGGTTCTGTAGGGTACTGCTCAGCTGTGGTAAACAATAAATAGAAAAAAACCGGGCGCTTTGCCAATGAGAGGCTCAGAGAACATTCCAGCGTCCCTGAAGGCTCAGATTAATTGTGTGCACGTACCTTTCCATGCACTGCAGAGAGTGCGGGTGCTCTTCCCTACTCGATGAAGCCAAATATGCTCCGGCACTGAAACGCGTATACGTTAAGCCTAACATCTGATTCTTACATCGAATCTTAAGTGAATTTCGGTCATACTTATCTTGATCGGATCTCAATTATTAGATACAGCAGGATTCCAAAAAGGCCCGGCTGATATAAACAATGAAAGGCCGCGGCGTAGTCGACGTTGCCCCAAGGACGGCAGAAATGGCTCAATGTCTTCTGTGAGACAATCTTTCTAGGCAAATATAGCTCCGAATTTGCCATTCTTCAGACGATGCTGAAGAACGGCAAAATTGTCACCATGTTTGCCGGTGAATGTTATCGGCTCAGCCGATGTCGGCACTAAGGTGGCATACTTGGCACAATGTTGCCAATAAAAGGCGACGGCTTAGCCGACATTGTATATAGAACGTCAAAATCGGCGCCACCTTTACCGGTGAAAGTTATAGGCTCAGCCGATGTCGGCACTAAGGTGGCGTACTTGGCACAATGTTGCCAATAAAAGGCGACGGCTTAGCCCATATTGTCTATAGAACGGCAAAACTGGCGCCGCTGAAAGCCGACGGCTCAGCCGATGTCGGCAGTAGCGCGACATAAGCGGCCCTATGTGGCCGCTTATGCCGCGCTGCTGGCGCTGCACTATGTGGGTAGCGGCTATAGTGGCCCGAAGTTGCCAGTCATTGAGTACGGCTTAGCCAATACTGGCTAGCTACCAGCAACATTAGGCCGTGGGTGGGCCGCGCTATGCCGCCGTAAAACCAATATCGGCCCTATGCTGCGTGCTGTCTGGGAAGGTTATCGATTGCCTGAGTTAGGGGAAGGCTGGAGAGGGAGGCACTCGAGGTTGGAAGGGTTAATGCTAAGGAAGATCTGTCTGCTATATAGTACACTCTGTGCACCTCACAGGCACGGCGATGCACGGCAGGTACACGGACAGGCAGGGAAATATTTTACTACGTCAGCCCCTCTTTGCGTGCTCTGTGTTTTGTCTATTAACGCCTTATACGACAACATTTAACCATAGGTTTTAATGTTTGTCCATAGAAAGCATCTGCAAGTGACTACATAACGTTTTGTTTAGGTCCATGCGCAGACATAATATCGCGTCTTGATCAACTCGGTGCTAGCACATGTTCTGTAGACTTCCACATATTCTTCGTGCTGCAGGGATTATTCGTAAACCTCAGTTGCAAGTTGAACGCCTTTCCTGACAGTACGAGTGTTCATTTCGTCGTTGTGGTTAATCACTATCAGTTATCCGCTATTCATCCTAAGAAGAAATTCTCGCGCTTCTGGAGCGTTTAGTTGTTCAGCTTTTGCCTATGTAAACGAATTCGCCAACTGCGTGACCGCAGCAACGTCCAAGACACCCTCCTGTTGCGCCCGTCCTGCCTCATAGTTGGGGGGGGAGGTGACTTCTCTCAGTGTCGCCACAGCCTTTCAGGGCCGATGATCACAAGGGCATCACACGGCGCAAACAGTATTCAGAGCATTCATGCTCGTTCTCAGTGGCTTAATTTGTCATGAGAAAGCGTGCTGCTACTCCAAATGTTTTCGAGCGCGGCATGTATAGATAAAGCCACGAGCTCTGACACACTATAAAACAGAAAAGAGCCCGAAGATGTTCACAAATAATTCTACTCGTCGTTGGAGGTGTCCTGTTCACATATATTATAACCGAAGGCTGCGACCACAAGCCCCGAAGGAGAAAATGTGATTGCCACTTTCTGAATAACAGCGCAATAATAATAATAATAATAATAATAATAATAATAATAATAATAATAATAATAATAATAATAATAATAATAATAATAATTGGGGGACCCTTAAGCTTCGCCTTTAAGAGTTGAACGCGATAGAGAAATCCGGCCCCTAGTGTGCACTTCAACCACTCAGTGCATACTTATTAACGCGTGTTGTTACACACACACGCACAGACACAGACACACACACGCGCGCGCACGACGTATCTATAGTAATGGTAGAGGTTTTCGATCTATTTAACAGCACTTTTTTATCAACTTCATGAAAATTTTGTACAGTGATGTAGTCACATGGTCCTCTATTATGAACTGCGCGTAGGCGTGACACTCTTATTCGTAAATGGTCACATTCTGTCGTCCTTCGTGCGTTAACTATCTGGCAGCTGTTCGATTTGTTCTTTTGGAGACCTCTTCCGGCCAACCGCAACAAGCATCACCTTATGGTCGGTGAAATGGCAACTGCAGTACTTCACTTCTTTAATGGTGTCGGGAAAATGAAATGCTAAAATTGTGGATGCAGAGCATCCGACGAGACCGCATATAGGCTCTGCTGTAGTCGCATGGCCTCCGAGATGGCGGGCGCTCTCGACGTCACGGAGGCCATGGTAGTAGAGACATTGCTTGATATGTCTTCCGCTAGATGGACATAGTTGTCCATTTTTGGAGCTGTTATTTTTCGCTCACGGACGATTTTTCGCTCACAAGAGACGCGTGGAGACGCCGACACCGACGGCGGTATTTCTGCGAAACGAGCTCTTTAACGCTATCGCGTTAATAAACACCATTTGTTAAATGTAACAAAAGAGACTACAGATTCTAAATGGATGATACCGTGTCCCGGCTTCCAAGGCATCTCTATCATTAGAGCTCTGAAGCAAGAGCCGGTGGCTTGATATTAAGAAATGATTGCATATAGCAGAGAAAACATTAACAGAAGAGGAGGAGAAGGATTATAAAAGAAAAGCAGAAAGATCAACCACGCAGAGCCCGGTCGGTACCCTGTTCTGGGAAAGGGGAGGAAAACGTTGAGAGGAAAAAAGGAATACCCCTCTAGCATCACCAGAGCAAACAGTTCCGTGCTTGATGTGACAGATGGTCGTTTTGTCCTGTATGCCGAGAAATCGCAGCAGCGCCTTTGTTGCTTTTTGTAGCTGATGCGCTCTCTCATAGCTCCGGGGGTTTTCGAAAGACTGGCTGTAGCACTGTAGGCGTTCAAGAGTCTCCTCGGCAACGTGGTCGTTGCACTCAGAGCTATAAATGAATATGCGCTGTAGAATGCGACATCCAGTCGTAAATGACACGAGACCCTCTCTTCAAATCGGAAATGATCACGTAGAATGCAGCCGCACTTGCGGCACTGCTTCGAAAGGATTCAACCGATGGTGTGTGCCACTTCCGTAATGTCATAATGTGCGCTCTATCCGAGATAAAGGCGTACAAATAGTGTTTTTCATTGTGCTTTCCTGACCGCTTCATCTGCGCGGTCTTTAGCAGCTGGGATGCCACACTCAACTAGCAGCGACTGAAACACGACGTCGTGTTCCCTTTCGGTCGCGTGGTGGAACGTTTCTCGTATGTCCGACCCATGTTTCTCGCAGGACCCGCGAACAAAAACTAAGAAGAAACGCTGTAGAGTCGGCTTTATATCGCGGAATATATTGCACACTGATTAGCCCGTTGTTGGCTATTATATTTGACGGCGCCTCGGATGGCAAGCTCCGAACCGGTCGTCATCGCACAGCAGATTTTGTATGTCAGGGTGAGATGCCGTGACGGTATATATGACCACTGTGCCGGTGAAGCTCGTCATGCGTGAGTGGTAGACCTATCCGTGCATATGTGGGCTCAGTCAAAATAGAAAGTGTGCAAGAAATGCGAAGCTGCTTGTTCAGAGTACAAGGTCGAAGGTTGTTCCTTATTCCTGAGACGGAAAGGCTGACTTCTGCTTGCGGCAGGCCTGGCTGCGGCAGGCGCATTCTAGGTGGAGGCGAAAATGCTAGAGGCCAGTGTACTGTGCGATGTCAGTGCACATTAAAAGAACCCCTGGTGGTCGAAATTTCCTCAGCCCTCTACTGCGGCGTTCCTCATCTCCTCATCTTCCTGCTTTCTCTCTCCCTCCCTTCCTCTGTTCTCCTTCCCTCCTTCCCTCTGTGCACTGAGCCGTGCTCCAAACAAGGGGTGCAGTAAATAGCGTCATTTCCTTAAAATTAATCGCATAACACGCGAATTCTCAAAAGAGTACCGCCAAACCGAGGGGTCTCACGGGTCCCTCCTTGGGCTTCCGTTAACTACCGACATATTTTCCCCTGTTCAGTGATTCACTAAGTTGCTAAGGTGGCAGAAAGAGCACTGGATCTGAACACCATTCATTAAACTGCCTCATAGCTTCCAACTCTATTGAATTCTCGGTACATTTACTAGAATGACATTTACTGGAACGGCCGGTAAACTTAATGATGTAGACTCGTCTTACGATCTTGCGAATGTTGGCGTATGTTCCAAAAATACGTGACCTCATTCGCAAAACAAACAAACAAAAAAAGAGCGATGCCTAATACATTTTGTGGCTTTGCCACAATACAGCATTTTCATGCATTGAAGCGTACTAAGAGTGGAAAAGAGCAATTAGTTTTCACAGCAGCCAGCAAATATATCCCTTAATTATACGCGTACGCTTTTGCGGTATAATTAGGTGTATCAGTACAGTCACTTACGTCTAAAAACTTTGCTCCAGGGCGGTGTCTATGAAGTTGCTTTGGCCGTCAGAAATAATAATAATAATAATAATAATAATAATAATAATAATAATAATAATAATAATAATAATAATAATAATAATAATAATAATAATAATAACATGCGAGCTACCAGGGTGAAAAAGGAGGGTACCCTGCTGCATGTTGCAAATGCACTAAAATGAATTATTTGTGTGCCCCTGTTCCTTGGACACACTGCCGCAAAAACATCAAAAGATGACTGGGGAAAGCCAGATGGGGGGGAAGAGGGGCGGAAGAGACCGGTTTCCATGGAACATTTATTTCAGCGCATTCCTGAGCGGGGTTCTTTGTGCAAAGCTGCTTGGTAACCCATGGTATAAAGCATTAATATTCCTTAAGTGTATACAAGTGGTGTCTCATTCACATAGAAGCATATAAAACATTGTCTCACATTTGGCTTGCCCTTGATGCTTCGTTACAGCCGGACGTCTTAACGGCAGACTCTCACCAAGCACCAAAGAGATGAGCGTCGCCTTTACGAATGCTTATACTTCCTTTTTACTGGAATGCCCGATCACCCATGCAGAGCCCTTCTAGGTGCCAGGAAATTATTGAGCACTTGCGGATATCTCCTCAGTAAGCCGTCCGACGGTTATCTTTCCGCACACGTGTGAACCGGCTGGCCCCCTTACCATTTCCCAAGAAAAAAAAGAAAAACATGTTTGCCCTATGTCCACATGCTCACTTGCCGTTTTCTTTACCCCTCTTATTTGCCCTTGCGCTAGCTCCCAGGCGCGCGCGCGCGCCACACACACACACACACACACACAACACACGCGCGCGGATGTCTGATGTTTTGGCTTATGTTACTCTGCTCAGTAAAGATGGTGCTGAAGAATTACGAGCTATGTTCTTGAAGGTCAGAGCAGATATGTAGAATGCATAGTGTGCATAGGTGTACGAAAGGTAACAAAACACTATGTTCACTATGTTATGGAATCGCACAGTGCTGCTGAATTGCGCGCGAATAGATCTGAAAAGTATATTTGAGTAAATAGCGAAATGCAACGCAGCTCACAAATAAACGAGGCGTGTGTTAACAGCACAATAATAGGAAGATTTGACACTTTCTCGTATTCCACAGTTTATGGTGTGCGTGTGACCGGATATGTGTCGCCAGTGGAGCCTTGGGGAGAGAGAGAGAAATACGTAATTCACTTCCGATGTTACGCAGAACTCGCTAATGGAGTGTTGCCAGATTTCTCTAGAACAACGCAAAACTGCGAACTTCGAGCGCCCGCACGTCAGCTGCGCCATCTATCAATGAATGAGGGAGGCGTGCGCGATTGGTTCGGTCGGCGGCCTCACAGCGCCGCTGACCGTCGTTGTCCTCGCGATTCCCGGCGCTGGTATGAATGAATGAATTTTGTACCCCAGTTCGGCCGCGAAAGACCACTCGAATATGCAGCTTTTTCATTGCTTTATTTTATTTTTGCCTCAGAACTTGAAAAACTACCCTTTGAACATGCGAGTTCCATTGGACCGTGCAGTCGCGCAGGTGCAGTTGATGGCGCACAAGTTGAAAACGAATTGAAGTTGCCACTGCGTCAAATGTGAACACCTCATTATGGTATGCACAATAATGATAGTCAGGTCGTGAAAAATGGAGGCGCACATTGGCCTCAAGTGTTGGGCTGATATGTCCCGATGCATTCTTGCTTTTGTCTAAACTAAGATTCTATGTCATCGTCATTCTCTATGACTGTAAATGAGGTACAAGATAGGGGCATAGGCTTTCCAATGATGGCTAAAAAAGCTCCGTCACCCTTTCATAATTGTTCGTAGCCCCCTTTTATTTTGTTGGACGGTGAACTTGAAATGATCTCTGTTTAAGGAATATATTGTGCCTTCCCACTAGGCGCACAACTAAAACGAGGACGTTTTTCGTATTTTATGGACAATTTTCTTCTTTATTGTATCTTTAGCACGGAGTTCAATGTCGTGCGAAACGCTTCGCCGCAGAAGTTGCGTGGTTGCTTAAGAGAGCAGAAAACAGTCGGTTTAATTAACAATCGATTCTGTACTATTGATTGTTAATATCGATTTTCTTTTTCTGGGATGGCAGACGTTGCATCATTATTGACACGAAAGTTATCATTGATTAGCCTTGCTTTGTCTGCTCCTGCGCTAATAAACAAGTCGATGACGATGTTCAATACAGACCGGCGAGCATGTGACCTGAATATGGCACGCTAAAATTATAAACATAGCTGCACAACTTAAACCGCGACGCCCAAACCATTCACCAAAATTTACGCTTCCGTTGCGGACCGTCCCTCTTGTTTGCCACGGCCGTTCTTTTTTTTTTTTTTAATTACTGGACTTGGTGGGAGCGGCGTCGATGCACCAGTTAAGTGTCATTTCACGTCTCAATTAAAAGGAAAGAGTAAACATCGAGCGAGACCGGTCTCATTAATTAGTTATCGATGTGAAAAGAAAAGTTCATAGCAGCCTTAAAGTGTACATACATGTTGTACCTTGTAGTAAAAGCTGAAAATGTGTATAAAAATTGCACCTCTCCGTGCTTTCAGGGCGAGTATATAGCTGGCGTGCAAGAAGACACTGCAGCACATAAACTTGGTCCCAACAAACCGTTTCAGTATAACGACCCCCTTACCCAGTAAAAAATAACAAAAACAAATATTTGTTCCGAACTGCAGAAGCAAACTGAATGGAGCTGTTTTCTCCCTTGTAATGACCATTGCGAGCGTTCATCCCAACACCAAATTTGGGGACAAAGCTGTACGTACCCTGCGCCGCCATATATAAATATCGGAGTTTTAAAGGGGCACGGCAACAAACCTCACCGCAAGCACCCGGGTGGCCTAGGCCTGGCCGCCGATCTGTAGGTTTTTGAATAACGTTGTGTCCATCCACCCACTTTTCTGACCTAGTCATAAAACGACGCCTCACGTAGATGAGAGCCAAATATTATTCCCCTGCACGCACTAGAGAATTTGCACTTTGGTTTAACATACAGCTGGAAACCGCCTACTCTTTTCTGAACCAATGACGTCACAAGGAGCACCGACTACGTCGTTTGTCTTTGTGTGTGTGTGTGTGTGTGTGTGTGTGTGTGTGTGTTTTCAAAAGGAAGATACGTACATACCATTTGTTTCTTGAAATCAAACAGACAAATGAAGCATTATTGAGGATGTATCCAAGATCATGAAGTCGTCAATGCGAGTTCCACTTGTGACGTCATTTGTTGAGGAAGAGCCGGCGGAGTCTAGCGGTATTTGAAACCAAGCGGCTAATTACCCAGTGCGTGCAGTGCAATAAAGTCTGGCTCACGTATTCATGAAAGGTTCGGCACCGTCGTCTGACTTTAAAAAATGTTGCAAGGCCCCTTGCTCTCTACGCTATCTAGAAAGATGGTCAGAACCGTGCAGTCTTCTGAGCGCTTCGAGTCCGATTTGCTAGGCTTCTCATTTGTTCGTTTGTTATCATCTCAGTATATTCACGTTCAGAACGGTGATCTGTGGTATATTCTCTCAGTATTTGCGGATAGAATTCTGATAAAACTGTGAAATAACCCGCATTCAGTACTTGCAGAGAAGCAACCTGCGACAGATTCTTGCATGCAAATTTCACGGTCTTCCTGGAATACGCAACAGCTTTTTGTGAGTTCTCGTAGGGTGCAATCAAACTGTATAGAAGTAAATTGAAAATTTTGTGTATTGCTCGCAAGTATTACGTCAGAGGAACTCTCCCCTTAATTGTATTCGAGCGAGTTTGGTCTACTGGAACCAAAGCTATGATAAAGCGCGCCTGTCACCCCGCTGGTAAGTTATCAGTTTCGCTCAAGGTGCGTTAGCTAAGGATTAAGCTACTTCAAAGGAAGGTCACATATTCACATGTCCCCTTGCAAAAGCTTAGGAACTCATGTCATCAGCGCACTTCACAAGGAAGCTGACAAAATTAGTTCTCATCGAAATCGAGTAAACAAAAATAGAAGAACAATAGTGTTTGGAAAAATGTTATTACCACTTGTAAATGTTATTTTACTGCGCCATGCTTGCACAATGCGAAAAATGCGTACCACACGGGTATTCTATAAATGTCTTTGCTAACTGAACCTCAGTTGACCCACAATTCACGTGTGTGTATATATATATATATATATATATATATATATATATATATATATATATATATATATATATATATATATATATATATATATATATATATATATCAAAGATAAATCCTTGGCAGCAGGTCAATTATATAATCAAAGGGTCACGTTGAAAAATATAACATTTATTACGACGTTTCGGCCGCGAGACCGGCCTTTTTCAAGCTTTTTCAAGCTTGAAAAAGGCCGGTCTCGCGGCCGAAAAGTCGTAATAAATGTTATGTTTTTTCAACGTGACCCTTTGATATATATATATATATATATATATATATATATATATATATATATATATATATATATATATATATATATATATATATATACACACGGAGGGGTGGAAAGTGGGGTGGGGGGGCCCCGCCACGGTGGTCTAGTGGTTATGGCACTCGGCTGCAGATCCGGAGGTCGCGGGATCGAATCCCGGCCGCGGCGGCTGCATTTCGATGGAGGCGAAATGTCGAGGCCCGTGTGCTGTGCGATGTCAGTGCACGTTAAAGAACCCCAGGTGGTCGAAATTTCCGGAGACCTTCACTACGGCGTCTCTCATAATCAGAACTGGTTTTGGGACGTTAAACCCCACAAATCAATCAATCATGGGGTGGGGGGAGATGGTGCTCGCATATGACGCACGTCGTCTGCGTTTCTTCCACTCTTCGGTACGTTTCTTTCAGGTCCTCTATCCTTCCTGTGTGTGTTTGTTTCTTCTTTTCTTATTCTGTGTACATTCTTTTCTTTCTTCATCCTTTTTTTTTAAGGAAGAGCTCTCTCAGACAGGTATAAATTGAAGCGGGAATACAACCACAGGCATTCCTGATGAAGGCCGGACTCCGGCTGAAACGTTGAATAAACGCTTTCCCCATTTTTGTTGCCAATTCCGAGGGTCTACTACTCATCTCTGTCTTATCAATATATATATATATATATATATATATATATATATATATATATATATATATATATATATATATATATATATATATATATATATATATTGACACGTGCGGTTGGTTTCGTGAACGCCGTTATCACCTTCCCGTTAATCGCGCGCTTGCTTTGGTTGTTTGTGGCGAGCGCAGTTATCACTTTCTGTTATGCCCAATGCAAGCCTCGTTTATCTTGCATGTCACTTCGGGAACCGTGTCGACGACCAGGTGATGCCCGCACACTATCAAGAATACAAGAGAAGTACTATTGGCCTCGCCTCACTGCGGACGTCGCCCATTACGTAAGACTGTTCACGCCGCTGTTGTGTGAATTGTGATTGGCCTTGTTTTGCTGGGCACAAGTTCGCCCAATGAACAGTTCGCCTGACATCACCTTGAGTCCTTCGTGCTTCGTTTCAAGTTCTGCGTGTGTCACAACCACGTGACACATTTGGTAGAGGTGCTTCTCGGTCCATGTACCGTACGCCCCCGTCCAGCCGTGAGCCAAGCCCAAGCCGCCAAAAGGACGAATCCAACCCGGTCCTTCGAGTTAGCCGCAGACAACAAAGACTCCCGCCCGAATACCTGCCGCTTCCCGAGAAGGACAAGAAAACAAGGGCTGCAACGAAACCGGCATCCACGATGGCGGAAGCAAGATCTCCGGCAACCGTGGTCGTGCACCAGCCCAAAGAGCCACCTACCTTCCGCGGATCGTCGTACGAGGACCCCCGAAAGCTGGCTGGACATCTACGACCGCGTCTACGACCTTAACAAGTGAGACTCCGACGATAAGCTGCGCCATGTATATTTTTATTTGGAGGACGCCGCAAGGACTTGGTTCGAGAACCGCGAGTCAACGCTTCGAACCTGGGACGACTTCCGGGCTGCTTTCCTGCCAACCTTTGCAAGCGTCGTGCGGAAGGAAAGAGCCGCATCACTGCTTGAGACTCGTGTGCAGCTCCCCAACGAAAACGTAACGATTTTTACGGAGGAGATACGCGACTTTTCCGCCACGCATACGCCGACATGTCTGAGGACAAGAAGGTTCGCCTGCTTATGCGAGGAGTGAAGCAGGAGCTCTTCGCTGGACTAATCAGAAACCCGCCAAAGACGGTACAAGAGTTCCTCTCCGAGGCGACGACCATTGAGAAGACTCTTGAAATGCGCACCCGCCAATACGATCGGCGCATTTCCCCAGACGTCGCAGAAGTCCGAGGACTCGGCCCCGACGACCTACGCGAAACCATAAGGGCTATTGTTCGTGAAGAACTGCGCCGGATGTTTCCGTCGTCTCAGCCCCAGGTCGCCTCCCTCGAAGACATCGTTCGCGAGGAAGTGCAGCGCTCACTGAGCGTCCCCGAACGACCGCAGCCCCAACATGAGGCGATGACCTACGCCGCTACTGCACGCCGACCTGCCGCCGCTCCTTGCCCACGCCAGGACCCAACGCCTCCGCAGTTTAGCGCCGCCAACCTGGTGCGGTTATCACTTTCTCTTATGCCCAACGCAAGCCGCGTTTATCTTGCATGTCACTTCGGGAACCGTGTCGACCATTCCTGAAACTTTGCATGCTGACGCGCACACTTGAGTAACTTATGGAATTCCAGAGATAATGCGAGAGCGCGTTAAGCTGTGCGTATAAAAGCCGACGCACTGCGCCGCTTGTGAGTCTTTCCGTCGACCGACGACTGTTCACGCCGCTGTTGTGTGAATTGTGATTGACCTTGTGTTGCTGGGCGCAAGTTCGTCCAATAAACAGTTCGCCTGACATCACCTTCAGTCCTGCGTGCTTCGTCTCAAGTGCTGCGTGTGTCACAACCACGTGACAATATATATATATATATATATATATATATATATATATATATATATATATATATATATATATATATATATAACAGAATTGACAATGCGCCTCTTAGAGAACGACGGTTTATTACATCAACGTTACGGGCGGAGCCCGACCTGTCTTGAAAAAGGTCGAGCTCCGACCGACACGTTGATGTAATAAACCGTCGTTCAATAAGAGGCGCATTGTCAATTCTGTATATATATATATATATATATATATATATATATATATATATATATATATATATATATATATATATATATATATATATATATATATATATATATATATAAAACTTATATATATATTATATAACTTATATAACTTATTATATATATATATATATAACTATATATATATATAAAACTCAAACTTCATGCATGAGAGACCATGCTCGCAGCTAATTCAGTGCACAAACCTATCTTATTTCGATGCCTGAAGGACGCTGTCGTCAGGGTATAGGACAAGGATCGATTCATCGATGCCGTCTCTTGCACAGTGGCTAGTCTTGTCAGCCATGTATGGCTATAACACTTGCAGCAACACGCCCTCACTATACTGCGGCATGTAATTAATATAGCCAAACTCTGGTATATGCCTTTGACACTTTTGAAGAGGACTGATGGTGGTGGGGAAAGGATCTACCGCCGTTCCCGCCACTGCATAAATTTTAAGCAATTCCTACGAAGCTTTAGCCATCGCTAGATAGACGCAACGGCCGAAGCGAAGCCCTTTGGTAGTCGAACCCGGGACCAAGCGGTTCGAACCGGTAACCTAGGGCATTCGAACATCATGTGAATGTAATTTGACGTAGGCTGTAGAGGTTAACATTAAATCACGTGTGGCTCATAACCGCATATCCTATGCAAGTATGAGGCCGTCACGGTAACTGACGTAATGCCACGTTATTGAAGTCATAATCTATCAGTTACGTTAGTCATCACTCATCACATCAGTTATGACGTCGAACTGCGTAACTATCGAGATGCCTTTGCCCAAAGTGCAGTTTTTAACAATCCAAGCCAGCTGCACTTGGTCAGCAGGAAACCAGCCTAGGGCAGCAAACATTAAAGAAATAAGCTGAAATAATACATACTTTTTTAAGAACTGTATACATGTATACCGGCCCCTGACGAAACGTGCAGCTCGCACGTGCGTGACAGAGACAGACCCTAACCGCAAAACCGTATTGCCTCTTCGACAGACGAGGCCGCTGTTTTGGTATGTGGTCCATCCTTCCTCCGCGGGTAAGGACGAGACTGTTTACAAGTTTCCATTTTTACAAAGTCAGCGTCGCTCAAAAGTTTGCGTGTATGAGCTGCATGTTTGGGTTACTTCCCATCTACACGTGCACGGACGGGCCAGTCTGGGCAGCTGGGCTGTCTAGATGCAGCCAGCTATGTGCTGTTATCTGCACAGCATATGTATATATAAAAAAACACACAAACCTCGGGTTACGTGGGAGCCTACAGTCAAAGCAGAACCGTTAGGGTTGTTTTCGCTTTTGAGAATTCGTTCGGCGCGACTATAAAGTGTTGAGGAGCCCAGAAATTTCCTCAGAGGGGTATGTAAGGAATAGGTGTTCTTAGGGAATGCAGGGAATTAAGGAGGTAAAAGGGAATGGTCACTTACAAAAATGCCATATATGGTGATGTCAGAAGTTGGGCATATCTGGCTATAGTATCCTGGCTCGTGTCCGTGTGTGACCTTATTTGCTTAAATAGTGACAGAGGCATATGTGGCAACAAAAGACCTCGACGAATAATGCGATGTATGACTCTGTCATGTATTGGGCGAGTATGGCCACATATAGACACGTGCCATATATAACCAGATATGCATATATGGCCAGACATGCATATTTGGCTATGTGTGGCATGTTTCCATATGTGGCCGTACTACTTGTTCAACACATGTCAGAGTCATACATGGTACTCTTCGTGTCGGTCTTTTATTGCCACATATGCCTCTATCACTATTTAAGCAAATAAGGTCACACACGGACAAGAGCCATATATGCACAGATATGCCCGATTCCTGATATCTCCATATATGACATTTTTCTAAGGGTGCGCTTAGGTGTACAGCCCTCCTTCTTAATTCATAACTTCTTCAATATTCTTGCGACGGGAAATTTTTTTCAATAGAGCCTGCCGAAAGAGATGTGCATGCTACTTCTGTTCATACACATTGCGCTAATTCACGCGGATTCATTAAATTCATTATATGATATACGTCGTCTCGTACTCCTTAGTTTTGTAAGTTAATAAATACCGCTTCATGCGACATGCAGCGCTAATTCCTGGCAAGCTTTGTCATGATCGGAGTCACAAATGTTGCGAGTCATATGTGGAGCTACAACGACAGAAGTGAGAAATTCAAAGTAGCTACAGCTTACCTCCCCTCTCTCTCTCGCTCTTCCCCCTACCTGACATTTGACATTCAGACACACACACACACCCTAATTCCAGTTCCTGGGGAAAGTCATCAGTCCGTACTTCACAGCGCGAAAATCGTGACTCCTCTCATTGATTTGTGTGTTATCCACCGTTATACGGGCGTATCAATGTAGTACATTAGGCAAAACAGAGAAAGCAAGAAGACCGCCAGAGAACAAGATGTTACGCTGTTTAATTCCTTTATTTCTATGCCAGTTGGCGTTGTATATCTTTTTGGCTCATTATCAACAAGCCATAAGCGTATCAGCTGCTCCCTCCTGTCCGGCACCAGGCAAGGATTCCCGACGGTCCGTGCCTGAGCAAAACAAACGCCGTTCACATACACGCAACCCGCTTCCGTCTTCGCGGATTTCTTCCCACTTTTGTTCGGCGCACCGCTCATCCTGACACGCCGGGTCCGGCGGACCCAGCGTTCCCGTGGTGCCCCGTTATCGCTAGCGGAAGCGGCGACCGGGGCTCGGCAGGCCGCCGTGGGGTGGACCGGAGGCCGCTCCGCGTGGTATCGCGGGACCCTCCTCGCTCCCGACGTGTCAGCCTGGATGGGCACGCTGGGCGACGGCTGCCCGAGCGCGCCTCCATCAACGCGAGCCGTTCGGTGTGTGTCACGGGGACCCGGGCTGGCGGGGATCAGCGAGCGATAACGCTGCGCTGGGCGCGCCCCGCGTTAGCTGGCGCCCCTAACGAACCACGAAATTGGAGAAGCACGCGATACGGTTCTCCCCGCGAGCCCATCGCGGCGTGCAATCACCGTTGGCTGACGCGAAGGGCGGCCGCTTATGAACTGCTGCGCGTTTGCGTGGGCGCACTGCGGTCAACGCGGGTCCACGATACGCGTTTAGCACGGGAAGCCCCGCGTGCAGAACGGAGTGCGCCGGTCGGCGGAGGCTTTGTTCGCGCTGGTGACGTCTTCATCGCCGAGGCACCTTGTCCGTAGTATTTGTCTAATGTAGGAGACGTGTGGGCGAATGAGAAGAATGTGTACACGATGCCCCGTTGCATCTCGCCAGGAACGTTCGGTGATTTTATCTCTCGTGCCTTTGTTTTGGGATTCTGGGATACTCGCCGTTGCTGTGGCAGATTTCACGTAAGATGTATTTATTAAGCAATTAAAGCTTAGCTTTTATTTTCACATGAGAGTGGTGGGTTTCTTACAGCGGTGGCTTTATGCTCGAACTCAGCATTAGCCACGCGTGTCAAACTAACGTTCAGGCAAACTACACAAACCGTGTCGTCCCTGGGTGACCAAATACCGTACAAAATACTGACGCAGGCAGGAGTTAGCAGGCCGGGGATGCCTCAAATAACCATACGTTTAACGTAGAAGAGAAGCTCAGGGGAAGCTGGATGCTTGAATCGATGAACAGATCGCTAAAAACGATTTAGAACAGGGAATGTCGCAGGAACCAACGTTTCCGACAAGTGGACTTGTCTTCGTCAGCGGACCATCAGCGTCCTCAAGGCCTTGAGCGTCCAGCGGCTGCTGATCATCTGACCACGGCGGCGGTCAGCCTCGAGAAGCAGCGGAAGGTGCTAATAATCGCTGGATCCAGACAGGCCGCCACTGGAAACTGAACCGTGCAACGTTAAACGCAACATCCCTATCAGCGAAGCTAGCGGAGCTACTCGAGGAGCCAGAAGGCGTTAGTTGGGACATAATTGACCTTAGTGAAGTTAGGAGAGCAGATGAAGCATACACAGTACTGGACAACGGATATGTCCTATGCCATAGAGGGTTTCCCGAAAACAGAGAATATGGCGTTGGGTTTCTATAGTTCACAGAGATATCGCGGATAACGTCGACCAACCCTCAGCATTAATAAAAGGTTAGCATGGGCCGTGATAAAACTAAATAAGCGATATAAAATTAAGATAATCCAGGGATATGCTGCAACAATTAACGAGCCATGACGACGAACAAGTAGAACAGCTCTACGAGGATGTCGAATTAGCAATTAAAAGAATAAGGACACAGTACACAATAGCCATGGGGGATTTAAACGTAAAAGCAGGAACAGAACAAAGTGGAGAAAGCGATTGGCAACTACGGCGTCGGCCATAGGAATAACCATGGAGATATGCTAGTCAAATTTGCACTTTAATAATGAACACGTTCTTTAAGAAGCATAAGAATGAGAAGTGGACATGGAAAAGCCCTAACGTGGAAACAAAAAGCGAAATTGATTTTATAATGTGCGAGCACCCCGGAGTAATTCAAGAGACAGAAGTAGTAGGAAAGATAAAATGTAGAGACCACAGATTATTATGGGCGGAGATTGTACTTAACCTGAAGAAACCAAGAGCTAAATTAGTAGAAAAAGCGCAAACATTCAGGTAATAAAAGCAAGGAAAGAATAATTTAAAATTGCTCTGAAAAATAAATTTGAAGCCTTAGATCAAAACGATTAAGATTCAGAAGGAGTAAACAAAACCATAACGGAACTGATCTTCAGAGTAGCGATAGACGTAAGTGGTAAAACAACAAGGCAATATGTAAGCAAGTTGTCCCAAACTCCTAAATACTTATTAAAGAAACGCCAAGAGATTAAAGTGCCGTCGTCAAACATAAAATAGTATTTGTAGAACTATCAAAGTTTATCATTAAAGTCTGCCAAAGATCGAGATATGAGGAACCTTAACATTAGAGAAATAACGAGAGGGGTAGCAAAAGTCACCTACATCAAATCGGCCAAAAGAAGCTTCACTGAGGACAAAACAAAACGAGTGCTCTAAAAGATAAGCAAGGTAACGTTATCAACAACTTTCGTGAAATAGTAAAGGTAACAGAATATTTCGACTCTGAACTGTACAACTCCCAGACAGACCATGCAACCTTAGTAGAAATCAAATCGGAGGAGAACACTGAGGTTCCACGTATAGCCACTGATGAAATCAGAAAAGCCGTCAAAGATATGCCCTGAGCTAAAGCAGCAGGTGAAGACGGCATAACAGCCGACTTGACCAAAGACGGAGGAGACATTATATTTGAAAAACTTGCTTCGCTCTTCACGAAATGTGTCAAGATATATAATCCTAATGCACAGGAAAGGTGACATAAAGGAGTTAAAGAATTACAGACCAGTTAGCCTACACCCAGTGATATACAAGCTATTTACAAACATAATTCCTGCTAGGATAAGAGAAATACTCGACTTTAACCAACCAATAGAACAAGCTGGTTGCAGAAAAGGTTACTCAACATTGGACCACAGCTATGCTATATAAACCTAATAATTGAGAAATTCGCTCAGTGTAACAAACCTCTTTATATGGCCTTTATGGACTACGAGAAAGCATTTGATTCTATAGAAACACAATCAGTTCTATCGACTTTACATCTACAACGGGTACCGGAAGTATACGTGCAAACCATAAATACCATCTACAAGGATTGCACACTCACAATGCTCCTCCATGAGAGAAGAGCAGAAAAATTCCCATCAGGAGAGGTGTCAGACAAGGTGATACGATCTCCCCGATGTTATTTACTGCATGTTTAGAGGAAGTGTTTAAGCGTCTAGACTGAGAGGAAAGGGGAATCAGGCGGCGAATATCTCAGCAACTTAAAGGAGTACTGACACGAACGTTAGACGTCTTCGTATTATTGCTCTAAATAAAAGCCTTGATGTTGAGAACTCTAAATAGAGCATCGTGGTGTCTAGGAACGAAATCAATGTATTTTTATACGGGTGCCGTAAAAACCTATTTTCGGTTTCGATTTTTTTTTTGGGGGGGGGGGGTGGCGGAGGTTTTATAGTGACGTGTCAACACAGTCGCACGTAGGTCTAAGTCACGTGGACACAGCAACTCGCGACGGAGCCGCAGCAACTCTGTTGGTTCTGTAGGTTGTACTTGGTGCACAAAAACAATGATTATTTTATTGTCATCTAGAGACCTTGGTCGTGATTTCAGCGATATTTTGGTAACTGCGTTCACACGTCATGGTATTCTCCATTGCGATGGGACTGGCTTGCAGACGCCGGGCGGCGGAAACATTAAAAACAAATTAAATAGTTTATACGTGTTCCCTGGGCCCGGTGTGTAGAGAGTGTTAACAATGCACGCCAACAAAAAGAAAAATGTCCCTTTTGCGCCACCTGACAATTATGTCGGTACTCCTTTAAGGCTTGCAGACGATATTGTGCTCTTTAAGAATGACAGGGACGAGCTACAAAACATGACTGAGGACCTAAACCGGGAAAGTCTTAAAATAGGACTTAAAATGAATAGGCTAAAGACCAAAACTATGCTCAACAGTCTAGCTAAAAAACAGGGATTTGAAATTAGCAATCATCCCCTTGAATGTGCGAACGAATACGTATATCTAGGGTAGTTACTAACGTGAAAAATATATGCTCCGTAGAGTAAGGACGGGATGGAGTGCGTACAAACAGGCATTCCCAAATCATGACTGGACACTTGCCGTGGTCACTTGAAGCGAAAAATATTTAATCACTGCATTCTCCCGGTACTAACATACGGTACAGAAACATGGAGGATAAAAAAGATCGAGATGAAATTAAGGAGCACGCAGTGGGTAGTGGGCAAAAAATCTGGCTGATCCCTCTATGGGAGCAATTTGTACGACACGACAGTGAAATGTGTCTCCGCATAAGCAGTTGAATGTTTATTGCAGATAGAGGTGAACTTGCCATCGGTGTTTCGCTAGTCGGCGGGGAAATGCCATCCACGACTAAAGGTAGCCGGTACTCTACCACAACGCTATTGACACTCATGCTCGAAGCTGTACGAATGCGCCTTATATTCGCCGTGGAGCGGGTGGCCGTGAGTTCGATTCCCAGCGCATTAACAGAAATTTTCAGCATGTTTTTCTTTGCTTTTACTACATGCATGTTTTTCTGCGTCACATTCGTTACGGAAGTGACGTGTGGGGTTGTTGTGGACCCCGCCATCAAACATTTTCGTGTTAAAAATGATAGGTGTAAAGCTAAGAGACGGAGAACGAGCAGGAATGGATCAGGAAACAAACAGGAGTAGCTGATATTCTTATATCAATCGAAATAAAGGAGCAGACCCGGGCAGGACATATGCGGAGGACATTTATTATGATGGACACTAAGGGCGACGCAATGGATACCAAGAGAAGAAAACGCAGCAGAAGCAGGCAGAAGGTTAGATGGAGCGATGAAATGAAGAAATTCGCAGGCATAAAATGCAACCAACTCGCCCAGCACAGGGCTTATTGGAAATAGTTGGGAAAGGCTTTCGGTGCTGCAGTGGACTTAAAATAGGCTGATGATGATGGTGGATCATCATCATCAGCAGCAGCCTGTCCACGCCTGCTGCAGGGTAAAGACCTCTCCCGCACTTCCACAGTTGACCCATTACTGTGCTGGCTGCGGTATATCTCGTCAAACCTAAGCTCATCGGTCCACCCAACACTCTGCATAGCCTGCCACTCTTGCCTTCTTTTGGGATCCCCTCTGTTGCCCTAAGTGGCCATCAGTCATCTTGCCTTCTCGTCACATGACCTACCCATGCGCGCTTTTTTTTTAAAATTAGACTGAGATGACGTTATCACGCGTTTCTTCCCTGACCCACTGTGACCACTTTTTGTCCCTTAACATTGTACCTATACCATCAGCTTCTCCGTGTACCTCTGCATCGTCCTCAACTTAAGTGCCCCTTTGCGTGAGTCTCTATGCCCGTAGTACGTATACACACCGGTAAGATGCAGCGGCTGTATATTTTTCTCTTGATGTATACTGGTAAGCTGCCATTCATAATATCATATAATATCAGGCTTGTCTCCTCGCAACAGTTTTCAAAAGAGCCGAACAATCATTCTACCTTATGTGCACAGCATTTCACACAGGTTAAAGAAGATTGGCCAGGCCGCCAGCGTTCAGGCGGTTTTTTTTCTGCACCTGAAAAATTGCAGAGACTATGCAAGCGAGTCAACAGCACCTCGTGCATACTCTGCCCCTTGCTCTGTCGCGCACAGGTCACGCTACATCCCCTGCGCAGTAGGCGTCGTCTACTCGATTCCACTGACGTGTGGAAAGGCTTATGTCGGCCGACCGGCAGGTGCGTTAACGACCGCCTGCGCGAGCACCGAAACAACGTGCACAATGTGGTGCAAGGGAACCTTGGCATTCATTGCCGGGGCTGCGGTTGCAGGCCCCTCTTTGATCAGTGTGCGATAGTGGCAAGGCATTGGTCTCAGCTAACCCGCGAGATAATGGAAGCGGAAATGATACACAAGTTACGCGACAACTGCGTAAGCACCCCATCCGTTGCACTCTCACGGTTTGAGCGTGATTACCTGGCCGGGCTGAGGGGCAATCGCGAACACGTGTCACATGTGATTTTCACATGTGATTTGACTGGCAGTACGTTGATTAGGCTTGTTTTTTTATTCTTTGTATGTGTATATCTTCCCACTCTGCAAAATAAAGATCAGCTGGAAGTCAGCGCTCTTTCTTTGTCGCACTTTTTTCCTATGTTCGCGCGCTGTGAAACTCGGCTATGATGAACTACAAGGCATGATTTAGAACCTACGTAGTGAGAGTATTAAAGTAGGGCTATAAATGAAAAAAAAAGAACAAAACAAAACAAAATTATGCTCAACGGCCTTGCCAAAAATAAAACAGAACTTTAATATTTATTATCAGCCTTTATAATGTGTGGAAGAGTACGCATATTTAGGGCGGTTATTAGCGGGGGAGCCTACTCATGAAAAAGAAATTGTCCACAGGATAAATGTGGGCTGGAGCGAATACGGAAAACATTACCAAATCATGACTGAAAAGTTACAGCTGCCTTTAAAGCTGGAAAGACCATAATGACTGCATTCTCCCGGTACTAACATACGGCGCAGAAACCTGGAGGCTACAGAAAACACTCGAGAATAAATTAGGGACACCACAGCATGCGTGCAACGGAAAGAAGGATTATAGGTGCAACTATGAGAGACGAAAAACGAGCGCACTGGATGGAACAAAGAGGAGTAGCTGATACCCTTGATTCAATTAAGCGAAAGAGGTAGACTTGGGCAGGACATGTAATGACGAAAAAAGACGACAGATAGACAGTGAGAATGACAATGAATATCAAGAGACGGAAAACTCAACAGAGTAAGGCAGAAAGTTAGGTGGGGTGATGGAATTAAGAAGTTCGCCGGCATTAGGTGGAATCAACTCGCCCAAGACAGAGCAAATTGGTATTCGTTGGGAGAGACCTTTGTCCTGCAGTGGACTTAAAATAGGCTGAAAAAGGTGACATTGATGCTATTTCAAGGGCATCATGGGCATAAGTATTTCCTCAGCCAATGACAGGATGGTAGTCGTTCAGCAAAAAAGGAGATGCTTGATGCGTTTAATTGTACAACAGCGAGATCAAGCCCTAGAGAGTGATCATCCAAACTTACCAACGCAGTGTAAGACTCACAGGAATAGACGGTTACATTTGTTTCTTATTACGCAAGGACGAACATTTTTGTAGTTCACCAAGTGCTACTATATAATCGGCAAAAGTACGCACTTTTCCACTAATGATAGCGTACATCCCCAAACGTCCCAAACAATATTTTGACGACAGAAAACAGCGAAACCTTGTAGCAGTTAAGAGAAATTACGTCCGAAGTTTGTGAATCACTGGGGCATGGAAACAAAATATAATTAATTTGCTTGTATTTCTATTTAACACTTCCCTTTCTCCTGGCTTTTTTCGCATGTTGTCGCCTAACGGGATACGACAGTGCGCGACGTATTACGTGAGTCAAAGCATCAGTGAAAAAAATTAAATAAATCCTTGTATTTCCGTGGGAATGCGATAAGGGGAGTGTATCCGGCGAGGGGTTCACGTGACACCCTTGGCCGTGGATCCGACTGCCGCGGCCTGCGTGATTGCGGCGTCCGCGTCGCGTGCGTGAGCCCTCGAATAACGTGCCCGTTTAACGAAGGGAACTGCTGAGCGTGTACAGTCTGACAGCAGCTGCTCAGCGCATGCGACTCTACTTCTCTGATGAACCCGCAAACGTGCCCATCCGTCACCAGTCGAACGGCCTGCCCTGCGGCAAAGGACACAGCGTTGCTATGTGCGAGAGGAGCAGACACGGATGATCTGTGTGTCTCACTTGGTGGCGGCGCTGTGCCTGGGATGTCAACGCTCTCAGAAATTACGCGTGTTAGATTGCGAAATGAAAAGCCACGAAATGTCGATATGCTATGACATCTACAATCGTTTTTCCTGTGAAACTCACGTTTACCTCCGCCACAGTCATGCCATATGTGAGAGCATGTGCGTGATCCCACGAACTACCTTTCATGCGGCTTCAACAGGATGTCCGTCGATTAAAAAACAAACAAAGAAAGAAAAAGAGCACGCTTCACAGACAGCAATGCTGACTATGTATGTCGAATTATCTTGATCGAAGAGAAAGCCTTGCTCCCCAAAATCTAAATAAAGTTCGTGTGACACATATATATACATGTGCATAGCCTAGCGATACACGACAACTGAACAGAATTTCGAAGCCCTCCAGGACGCCTAACAATGTATGCACCCTCTTTTCTTCGCGTGCCAGGTTGTTGTGTAGAAAATACAACAGGCTAAATTATTTTTCAGCAAGAGCTGTAGTTTCTGCCTCAAGAAATATGCTGGAGAGAATAAATATGTGCCCTCTGAACGTTGTAATCATCAGTTGCCTCGTTAATGCATGCTGTACCATACAAATCCTTCGAGTGACCAGCGGAAAGTTAGTCTGTACCTATAGAGAAATATCTTCTTTACACTTCAATGGAAGCGTCATAAAATAAATGAGGATTTAGCAATTTATCATCGGCAATTACAGAATGTTCAATGTATCTCCATACAATTTATAGCGGTGACGGCTTGCAAGGGAAAGAAGAACGCTCATTTCAAAAAGGTAGAAATTGTACAGCTTATTTGAGAGCTGGAAACTCTACGACAACCTCGATGTTCCACACGCGATGCGGCAGTACGCGTCGTCTGGATGAGAAAATATGTTTCATTGCCTCAGTGGACCATTTAGGTTATTTTATAAAGCGGCGTTCACCGCGCAATGCAGGATCATGCGTCCAAATGTCGGAGCTATATACAGAACAACAAATTATTGGCTAATTGATTTGACATGCTACGAAAGGGAGCGTGGAAGCACCGCGAAAAAGAAAGGAGAGAGGAGAGTGGACAGGAGAGACGCTTACTTGCAACTAAGTTTATTACGAAAAGTTGTGCACCGCTAGCATACGCGCGAAAGCAGTAAAGCCGGATTTCGTTCCCCCTAAAGAAACATGACAAAAAAGGAAGACCAGAAATGTACATACCGTCACTACACAAGACGTATCAAAAGACAGGCGCACTTTCATTTCAGACACATGTGCCATCTGAAAGCAGGCTTCACCCCCTTACTTGGTATGTGCGATAGAAATGGTGCAGCTGTATACGCTACGTCGTCACGAAGACCCGAGCATTGACCTACCGTGGTAGAGCCATAACCGTCTTGCTCCCTGCTACCCCGACTACCATGAAGACATCGGACCGACAGCCCGCTGTATCTGCTTGGACTGGCATGCTCAAGCACGTTGCCCATACGTAGAATTTCTTGTAGCTTTGCGCTACAAATGCTAATTTTCCCTTTCATGAACTAGACAGCGATGTACGTGCCATTCCAACGCAGCCACTACCTTCACCGTCACCACCTATATCATGATTGGATCCATACAGTTTGAGAATTAGCCCTCCGGAAGGTGTACTGCAGTTACCGGTGGCCTGTCCACTAAAACCGGGCTGATTCATCGAATCACATTTCCCCTGATCTTCCTTGCCCAATAAAGCCAAAGTGGTAGCCTATTAGCAAAGTATTTAACAGCTCCATGGAATCATGAAAGGTGGAAGAACATTCATGGTATGGAGGAAACGGGATGACAGTTTTTCCCTTTCACAAACTCGCTGCACTCAGCCACTATATAGAGAGGAACGTTAGCTCCTTTTCCCTTCATATTTATACTGACGGCGCGCCGATACATGCATATCTACATTACCATTAATTACAATAGCCTCGAGAATTTTACTTTCGATTTCTCTACATGCTCTGCTTGTGACCTCGATCGGTATACCCCTGAAAGGATTTGCCTGAGTCGCGGGAAATTAGATAAAAGGGTATTTATCCTACTGATTGAGAGAGGACTTAGCATCATAAGTAGAGCAGCAGGCCTGTCAATGTACTGCACAGAACATGGTTGCGCGGTACTCGTCGAGGAAGCCGAATTCACGAGCAGATGAAAAAGGCCAACTTAGGGTTCTTCTCTAGTTTCCTTATATATGTTCCCCGGTAGTGACCGTAGAGGCAGTTGAACCGTTTATTTGAACATTAAAGGAGACGGTGCACAAGTCACAACAGTGATGCTGTAAGGTGAAAGCAAAAAGCCATTACGCCTTGACGAAGGCTTTCACCCCACTTAACACATAGCAAACAGCAATACGAAATGATTGGTCTTTATACAGTGACCCCCCCCCCCCCCTTTTTTTTTTTTTACATATCAGTCCTATATGTTTCTTAAACCGTTACCGCAACTTCAATAAAGTTATGTGCAAGTGAAGTGCGCACCCTTCGGTCCGGCAAGCTCTCTTTCCCTCCTTTTTGTTTTTCGCACCACTTGTGCACTTCCCCTTTACAAGAGCTACATTTAGCGCATCTCAGTCTACCTATTCAAGGAAGAAATTAGCACCCGAGTGACTTCGGTGCATTTCGAGATATTTGAAGATGTAATCATATCCAGGAGCGGAGAGCGCGATCTCTGTGCATTGTTAATCACAAACGCTGAAATGATTCTCCCTTGTAAGCACAGAGAATTGACGATAGAACGCAATTAGACAAAAATGTTCTTTGCCGTATTACTTAACTGACTAATGACGTTGCTGATGAAATAGTTTGAAAGAAGGCCAGTCCTGGGGAACACGAAAACAGCATCGAGAAGGCTGGGTGACGCGGAGGTTAATGAGAGATGGGGGAGTGCTACCAAGGCTCGCAAGCCACCATCACCACTAGCTTCGAACACCGCAGTGAGCGATGTAGCAATGCACGTGTCACGGTTGCGACTATGGCCGTGGGATGGCGCCACGCGTGATTGGTGGCACGCGGCCGGATTCGGAAGCGCGCTTTGGCACGTGACCTCCCCGGGCGCTCCCGAACTCGCCGTGTTGCCGCCAGCTCACGAAGAAGCGGCATCGCGTGCGCCTAATTACGAACAGTGCGCTTTGCATGACGAATGAACCTGGTCAGTGTGGCAGCAGCCCCCCGTTTTTGCCACGCGCGCGCACTGCTGCCATCTTTTTGTGTTTTGGGATGATCCGGACTTTTCCTCTGTCTCAGTTGCGTGCCACCGGCTCGTGAATGGGGCGCGCGTCTCGTAGCGAAATTCATGGTTCAGCACACTCTTCCACTGATGCTCTTTTCGGGATCGCCCATTGTTTCGGGAAGCTATCTTTTCTCGCTCCTTGCCTGTATCGCAGAAATGAAAGCACCCTCACCGGGCTTTTCTTTTTTTCTTTCTTTAGCAAGCTAACATAGAACGTCGGTGAACTGCTTTTGTGATGGACATGCCCCCCTCCGACGTGATGACATGCTGTCACCGGTAGCATTGGCGCTGAAAATAAAATGCAAGTACCCAGAAAGAGAAAGGGAGGGACGCTAGGACGTGTGGTGCGATGGTTTCTGAGTCAGATTTGAGGCCTTCCTAAGTTCGCTTAGGCATTATACACCGTCGTGGGAATTAGTTTCGCTCGTTAATAAATGTTTAAAGAATCACTCATAGAACAGTACACTTAAGCTTATTGAGGTAAGCTGCTGTTAGAGGTGCGCGTAATTTTCGCAAAAAATTTACATGATTTCAGCGAAATCTCACTGATACGATCCGCCTCATGCGTTTTCCGAGATAACACATTTTTCCCCTCGATCCCATATACGTAATGTGTTTTCACGCGGTTGATACGATCACATTTTACCCGAAATTAGATGATACAATAAAGCCTTGGTCTAGGTCAGTTGGTTCATTCCTGAAAAAAAAAAATATTAGAGAACTGCGCAAAGGAGCGTGGGCAGAGAAGGCACAGCAGGACTGGCGCAGCGTGCAGTACTGTGCCTGTCCTTTTGCGGCTTCTCCGTCCTCGTTCCCTTGAGAAGACCGCTAATATTTTTTAATGGATAATACGACTTTACATTTGGGTTCAAAACGCGTACTGGCGGCGGCAAAAAGCGTGCCGAATGCAGTTCGTGTGATGTCGAGTAATGCTCCACCACATAACGCGCTTGTCATGAAAAGCAGTATCACTCGGTGCTGCAGGAGGCTTTGCTAGCGAGACAACACAGTTTTCGGACGATTTATTCTCTGATTTCAGTGTGACAATCGACAATCGAACCATTTGATTCAAGCATTATATCTAATTGCAACAAATTCACCGACGAGAGCAGTATTTAGACATGCATTTAGACTGGCTGAGAGATGCGCAGATGGCATACTACGCTGCGAAAAGAGGTGTCGTGCGCGCCTCACCCAGGTATGCGAAGTCACCTAATTAGAAAGGCCTGGGACAGTCTTTTTCACAAGGAACGTTGAATAAGGCACACCCTGATGAACGCATGTAAATTAACATTTATGAGGGCTGTGTGGTCTTGCGGAATGGCACTGATTACGTATTTTTATTCGTATTTAAATGGACATTTCTAAATATCCGAACCTTTTATCGTGGGTAAAGTGAAGCGCCGTGCAGCTCTCATAATATGCGGTTATATTTTTATTTTCTCTGTCCGCTTCGTTCGCTCTGAACATACATCTGTCCACATTGAATCCTGCAGGGGAATCCTGCTGGTGGTAGGCATCACTTGGTCCTCACTTATGTTGCACCCTCTTAATTACACTGTTTACAAGTTTACGACACGCCAGGCGTACGCAGTGCATCCTTTGTTTTCTTTCAGCAAAAATTAAAATTTCGTGGCACACGTCTAAGTAGCAGGGGATGTTTCATGTCGCACGATTAAACCGCGTTCTATTTTTTTTTTCTTGCTTGTTTCAATATCGTCCACAAACTCCACACAATGTTCGACAAATGCGCGCGCTCAACTGTGGGCTTATGTGGGGTTAACTACGACGACTATGACATCAACCTAATTTAGGATGATTCTAGCAGCGAAACTGCTTAGGCTAACCGTAAAGGCTCTGTCGTACCAGTTTTAACAGCGAAGCTGTTTAAGCTATACATATAGCCGTAATTTGTCAGGCATCATGCAATACCACGCGACATTGCGTTACGTGATTTTGGCGGACACATGTCACGCGACATCTCGTTACGTGATCTTGACGGAAACTTGTCACGTGACGTTTCCTTGCGTGATTTTGGGGAAACATGTCCCGTGGCAGTGCGTTCCATGATTTTGGCGGGAACATGTCACGTGACACTGCGTTACGTGATTTGAGCAAGGACGTGTCACGTGACATCGTGTTACGTGATTTTTTTTTTTTGGGGGGGGGGGGGGGCGCATGTCTCTAATAAGGTCACCACCCCACCACCACCATCAGAAGGGTGCCTCGATGCCAAACATGCGCTGCTGACATCTAGAAACCTCGCGCGTTGTGCCAGTGGAACCCCCATAGTGTGCCGCCAGAATCATGGTCCGCGGCTCGATCATGGCTCGCCTTGCCCTTCGTGAGCTGGTGACATCCACTGGCGCTTGCTGCTGCACCGCGTTAATTAGACGATTATCGTCGGTGCTTTCGGTGCGCTGCTGCGTGCCCGGTTGCGCTAGCGACAGTTAGTGAGCACGCCGACGGCCAAGGATGCTTTAAGATATCTCTCACACCGAATTGTCACGGAGGAAGCAAGTGTTTTGGCATTCTTGAGACTGGCAGCGTTGACGCCTGCTCCGGGCCACACTTAAAGGTTCGTGTCGCGAACTTACAACTATCGCGTTATTATTATTATTATTATTATTATTATTATTATTATTATTATTATTATTATTATTATTATTATTATTATTATTATTATTATTACACACGGTTCGAACACAAGCACGAGGTCTATATAAGGGCACTTTTCCGATGAGCTCGTACATGCTACGTAATGGGCGTGGCCGCCTTGTTAGGAAGCCAGCGGGTGTGACAGCAGCAAGGCAGGACACTCGCACTCACCGTCCTTGGTCAGCCGCAGCGGGTGACTATCGGGCGTCGACGCGTAGGCCTTGGCCGCAGTTCGACCGCCTGGGCCGTCGTTGTTTGAACCCGCGCTGCCACCGCCTGCGAACACGCAACCGCGCAAACACTGTGAGATGCCGCTGCACACAAACGGCGGCGCCCAGACGGGGCGCGGAAATTTTAGTGAGCTTGCCGCGAGAGAGCTGCACATTGTCCTCGCGGTTTTCTTCTGGGCGCGCTTTTTATTGCCTTTAGTCTAAACGCAAAAGGACTGAGTCGGTCTGTATGTCTGCCTGTCTCTTCGTCACACGATTCAACCGCACGGGCCATGCAAACAAACCACAAAGCTATAGGCATGGCTCACGGGGTCATACACGACAACATTATACAGCGCAAAGGAAACCTCACGCCTATTTGAGGAAACGTTTATGTCCATAATGGTGATCCGCAGCGTTCATTCAATTAGGAATACACATTGGACTGGTTTTTACGTTAGTAAATGAAAAATCAACGCGTCAGAAACGGTGTCGAAGCGAAGCTGCTGCTGCCGGAAACGGCGAAACAGCCACTCTCTTCTGCCTTTTCTCGACCGCTAGCCTTCGTGCGTACTTGCCTCCGCGGAGAGGCAGTTATCGCCAACTCATCACCCCAACTTCCTATCCTTAAGAACCACCTCCATGTTGAGAACGAAAGGGTAGTGTCCGTTCGGCAGCGCGGGTGGGCGGAAAGAATAATAAACTGTGATAAGGAAGTCCAACCCAACCGCAGTTGTGGATGACGAGGTCGGCACCGACTGGCAGACACGATGGCGTCTAGGCTTAACTAACTAGGGCGGCAAATCACGTTCAGCTCACGCCCCACTAGTGCAGCATTGGCGATCCGGCTTCTTCACTACAAAACGATCTACTACAGCGTAGACTTGTGCGCCGCCGCTGCCGTAACAGATCTGTGTGATGCAGGGATACACCTAAGAGCCCACGCTAAGCTCACGCCTGTGCTGCAAATACTTATTCTGCAATTGGGCTGAACAGGAACTTGCCACCGGCACTACGAGGAAGGTCATACGTGTCGATATAAATGCCGAATAGTCAGTGTACGAATGCGTGAGGCGAGTTTTTGGTTACTGTGGTGCATTACGCATGGCGCGAGAGCAGGGTTAAAGCGGGGAAATTTGAATTGAATTACGCAAAACTTCGGCTGCATTTTTTAGGGGAGGAGTGAAAGTGGAGGGGAAGAGCGTGAGGTGCGGGAGAAGAGAGGGTTTTACGTATCAGAGGCGGCACAAGAATGTCGTCTTTCGACGTCATTTGCAGCGAAGCAAGCAGACATGCGGACATCTTTTCGCGATCTTCCTGTTAAGAAACTTGATTCTGATTGATTTCTGGGGCGGTACGCCCCAAAACCAGCTCTGATTGTGAGAGACGCCGTAGTGCAGGGCTCCGAAAATTTTGACCACCTGGGGTTCTTTAACGTGCACTGACATCGCACAGTACACGGGCCTCAACATTTCGTCTCCATAGAAATGCAGCCACCGGGGCCGGGATTCGATTCCGCGGCCCTCGGAACAGCAGCCGAGTGCCATAGCTGCTAAACCACTGTGGCGGGCAGCTTAAAGAATTTATGCTTGCGCAGTGATATTGCGAATGTCTGTTACGCACAGTGTGGTGAAGTTGTCTCGACAAGTTACCTACGAAATCTTTTTAATAAATTACAGAGTGCCATACTCTAAGACGATAACGCGCAAGACACTTGAGAACGAGCAAACATTACCACAGGTAAGAGAAAAAAATAATAATCAAAGAAGCAAAGGAGACCGACTTCATAAAATTGTCCTGTAGTACATCGAACAGATGTGCGCACTTATGAAAAATGCAACTCACGGCTTTAAAAGTTGTTCTTTCACGGTCGCGGCCCAACTACCCATCTCTCATCTTTTACGTGTCATAAGCTCGACATGACTATGGGGCATGCCGTGGTGGGGACACGGATCAATTTTGAAATATAGCACACGGGCATTTTTGCATTTCTCCCTCACATAAATGCGGCCGCCGAGGTCTGTAATCCTGCTCTCCAAGTATTGACAAAGGAGCAACAGATGAGTATCTAGTGGCTGAAGTTTGAAGAACAACTTGTGGCTGGGCGTGTATATACAGAAGCTCATGCTTCGGTAACGTCTCGGCAATGTCCGCTTCCACGACTTGGCACGACTTGCCAAAGTATTAGGCCCAGGGCCATCATATATAGTACAAAGCAATGAAACCACTACCACGTTCTTTGGAACACTTTGACATTAGCGGGGAGTATTGACGGGACTCGATATACATGCATGCTTGTGCGCGCCAAATAATCGCGGGCTCAAATGAAATTTTTGAGCTTATTGAAGTTGCCAAACACAAGCATGAATACCTTTTAATTTGTTTACTAATAACCAAGCAAAACAGTGCAGCCGTCGCTGCGCAAGGTCTCACCAGAAAACGCGCTGATTTTTGTTTCGATAATAATAATAATAATAATAATAATAATAATAATAATAATAATAATAATAATAATAATGCATCTGAAGGGATGTTCGCATGACATATTTTATATAGATGGCTATTTGCATATAGGCGACACGAAGGCGAGAAAAGTGAAACAAGGCTAGCTTCCACTCATCGCGGTGGCTTCACTTATACGTGCCCTGGATTTAGATTCAGACATTTCTCCAAGACTAGCCCCGTATTCCTAATTTTATTCAAAAACTCGTTTAACCCGCTACTGCCACGAAGTGTAATGTAGTGGTGATGACCATGAGCATTTATCGTCATCACTGAAGGTAAAGCGGAAGTTCTGTGCATCCCTAACCACGATTTGCACGGTGAACGAGGTTGTTGACACCTGCTTGCGTGTCTGTGTATACCACTCGTCCTGTCAGAGGTTTTCTACTTTCTCTTCTTCACGCTGCGTCGCGCTGCCTATTCCAGTCACCAAGGATAACACGATAGAGATCAGGTTCATAAGCAAAATGTATGTTCCTGTTTCAAGTAAAATAACAAACGCAACAGGTTGATTGGTTGATTGGTTGGTTGGCTGGTTGTTCATTGGAGGAAATATTTACAAAATGTGGGAGAAAAAGGAACATTATTAGTGTAGACCACTATAACTGTCTAGTTCATCAGTTCACACTTGAACAAACGGAATAATTTGTTTTGCGGTGAGGCTGATGAAATCAGCATCTTTATTTTTGAAAATGCATGGCGTTTCTCTCGTGCTGCGTTGTTCCGCAGATCAGACGAAATAAGGAAAGCTCGTTGTGCTAACTCCAAAAATGCGGTTGATCAATACTGCGGCACTACCGCATATAGTGCCAAACGGAAGTCTTATATTACGTAGAGAACTTTACATTTTTGTCGCACGTTGTTGCTAGACTTGTACCGCCTGTGAACTGGATATCCCAGATACTGAGTGAAATTCACCGATTAATAAGTTTTTAAGAAACTATCAGGAGTAAAGCGATCAATCTTATGAGATCTGCGCCTTCGTTATTTCATCTGCCATGGTCGTTTTTCAGGGCTGTTTTATATATGCCCAGTTGCGGAGCATCATCAACTTTGTCATCAGCCTGTTTCATGTCAAACATGTTTCTTGAATGACTCCCGGTTATATGTCCCATAACAATAAACATAAACCTGTGGCCTGCCTGTATAGTTCGTATTCGGGTGTAACGATCTAAATATGGCGGCTTTTTTACGCACTCGCCGCTCCATTTGAAGCTTTAATTACAGGGTACTGCGTGTAAGTGGGGAAAGCTTCTTAGATATAAAATATCCTCCGACTTGGTTCAAGTACACTATTTCGCCGTTTTCTTCGGTCGCTTTGCCGTGCTACTTGCCCGGTGAATGTGCTATAGGCTATCTTATTACAATGTTCAAGATATGCAGTCATCGTTCCAATATTCTGTGAAGTACTTTGGTACCTGTTGAAAAGCGAAATAACCGAGAGCACTCAAGCAGCTCACTGGACGCACCACAGGGGCTGCCTTTTACTTGCATATCTAAATGTCAACAGATCATTTAACTGTCTGTCTAAAATATTATTCTTGTTTCTAACATTTCACGTCGTAGGCATGACGTCTCATGAATCGCTATATGAAAACTAAACATGCGCGCTATTAAATACATTACTATGATCATAGGAAAAGTATAGTGTTCGTACTACTTGTATATGTGTTTTCTTTTTATATGTGTTGCGTGTGCAGATAGAATAATAAGTACACATTATGAAAAAAAGAAAGAAAAACGTACTACGGAAGACCACAGGTGACGTTAACGATCCCTAGTCATAGTTTTACCTCCCCCCTACCCTCCCCTCCCCCTCACGCTCGTCAAGTTAGTTCATGGACAAACAAACGAAAGAAACATATCGACCCTGATAACAATCAAAGTGCCTGCGCTGAGCCACTTCAAGAGTTATGGCCTATCGTATAGCGTATTGCTAACCATGCATGCATGGTTTTTAGGCGCCAACGTCCGTACACGTTTCAATATATGCAAAGCAGCATTTAAAGGCACGGAGTATATACACTGAATATAGAGATAACGAATAAGGATGGGCGCCATGATTTAGCCTCGCTCAGCCGGAAAACATTTGCTCGGGATCCTTTATTAGTCACGAGGGGGAAAAAAAAGTTATGATCGCTAAGCCTGTCCCACAGGGCTTCATGTTTGTCAGTGAAAGCGACGAGAAAAAAGATGCTCCGCGAGCGAGCAACACACCGCAGTGGCCTCGTGTTCGGTACAGCTCCTAACCGCTCCCATCCCTCCCTCACGCAGTGCGGCCGCACAATTGAGCACGCGAACCACCCCGCGCGGCTATCGGCGATCCTGCACGGCATATACATGCGCCCACAAGCCAGCTCGTTTAGCCGACACGCGACACGTTGTCGCCGATGATGTGCGCGCAGCGTATGCCGGCGCTGTATTGTGCGCGCAGCAAATAAATTCACTCCGCGTGCGTGACGATAACTCACGCGCATGTGGGGGAGGGGGGCGCAAAAAGAATGAGGGCACCGAGACGCCAGGGCAGAGAAGACTGGCCGCGGGGTGATGCAGGGAAGCTTCCCAAAGGCGGAAGAGAGTCCGAAATCATTGCGACCCCAAAGTGCCACACGGCCGATCAGTTTCCAGCGAGCGGTAGTAGTGGGGGACACGCGTGGCAGGCCGCGCGCTCTCCCCTCTCGCCGCCCGCCGGCGGGGTCCATTGGCGCGACACTTCGAACGCACAATCGAACGCTGTCGACTTCCAGTTGAGTTCCCACGAGACCAGCGCTTCAAGGCAGCACCCCGTAACGAGAGGTCGCTCCCCGGTCGCGCTGCTTGCACGGTGGCGGCCGCAGGGACGCGCGTAGCGGCAATTACCGCCACCAGCGGGGGCGAACAGCGTTGACTGCGTGTCGTCGGCAAGAGCCCAGCCGATGGCAGTTGAATGAGAAGTCGATGGCGCCGCGACTATGACCCAGTGTCGAGACCCGCGCTCTTGTTAACTCCGTGGCAGTGAGGGATGACCTCACTCTTTTTTGAATGCCGAACTCCCGCATGCAGCTAAGTTAGCCGGTCCCTCGGCCTTCTCGCATGTGATAACTTGGGAACGAAGAGGGAGCTGCAGCCTTGTATAGTATATATACCTGTGCGTGTCGGGGGATGTCGGTATGTTTACAATTCCTGGGGTCATTAACAACTATATATAATTGATTCGATGTATTACTTATCCGCATCAGATTTGTAAATCATGTAGCCAGTGATTAGGGGGATCCTATGTATAGTGTGTTCCTAACGACTGCGGCTGTTTCTGTGGAATGCCGTGCAGCATGAGCCATAAGCATAACAAGGTTTTATATTGTGTGCTAACCTCATCACAACGTGGCTAAAGTGAAATAACCCTTTAGCGCTCTCCAAAAAGCCAAAAGTTATTCCTTATGTACCCAACATACGACCAGCATTGCTCAAAATAATATGCCTGCTCTCACGTTGCTAAAAACGTCTGACACAACGTACCTCTCTTAAACTATCTTTGAGGAAAGGTTAGTCCATTAATCATAATAGAAAATGAAGGGCTGCGTGTTCGTATTCTTGAAATACATAATTTGAGCTTTACCGCAAAGTGGCTTAATCAGAGCGTCCGCGAATCGTCGACCCTATATATGTCTGCACCTCATTCTCAGCATGCGCCATGCAGTAACTGTGCTCGCAAGGTGACTTGCCAGACTACACGTTTAATACCCCAAATACGCATTGTGTGCGTGCAGCGCATGAGATCTTCAGCGAAACTTCACGGCGTTAATTTCCCTCGTATCTCTTTAAGCCTCGCCAAGCACTTCCGAACATTACGTTGTCAAAGACGATGTTGAGAAGACACAATGCCTCATAATCTTTAATCAGAAATGCATTTAGTTCATGTGGTCTCACGAGCGCGAACGATCATATTTGGAACCTCGTGGTTCCCGTTGTTGCATATGAACCGGGGCTAACGCTTCCAGACTTCGCCTTGAACCTTTTGAGCTCTATACTGTTGTTTCGACATATACAGAATAGGGGTTGTCCTCAACCAGAGAGATGACCCTGCGGTCAGGACAATATTAGGTTATTTTGCGTGCATGGTTACAAAGGCCCTATAGTGAACTACATGTATACCTCTATACCACGGATACAGAAGCATTAGCCATTGTTATGACCTTGAGGTCTTTCCGGACACACTTGGAGCACGAATGTTCATATTTATTCACAGACAACCAGACCGTTTCCTATGTGCTTCATCTAGCGTAGTCAAAGGGAAGCATCGCACGGTGGACGAGCAAGATACAAGAATATGCCCTCGAGACTCATCTTGCAATGGAGATCACCAGAATCGCGAATCTTTGTCCACAAGTGCTCATGCGCAAGAGAATGGATGTGGACATGAAAACTGTTATGAGGCGGGAAAGAAATAGGGAAGTTGATATTTAAAAACATAAATCGTAGACTTAACCGAAACAGAAAGGTCAACTGTTAAGGCTATATGCCATAAGAGCTCAGAATCTGAACGACATGGTGGATCTTGGAGGAAACATGAGAAAGCTCGCTCTAAAATTCACTTGAAAGGACTTGAAGCCGGATGTCGGTATGCGAACTTAGAGCTCGTACGCGCAAAAGCGAAGTCGAGGATACGAGGAAATACAATCGAAATGTATATACAGGGTGTTTTTTTTAGTTGCAACACATCTTTAAAATTAGAAAAACATAAATCGCGGGAATGTCTTGTGTACCATTCGAGTACACGGATTGGCGGCCTCTAGATACAGAATAATTTCCGCACTTGTGCGCATAATTAGCGAAATTACGCTAATTAACTTTTTTAATTATCAGTAATTGGTGGCTACTGTAAATGAGTACTTTTTAGCCCGTCCTCGACACTACGTATCCCAACGATGAAATTTTGAATAGCGCAGCGCATGTCGGAGCTACGCGAACAATTAGTTTCCCTTGGCAGGCTCCTTGAAAGCGAAACTGGGCGCGAAAAGAGCGTCTGTGACGTCGATGTCGCCGCCCCCACGGCTTTCGTCACTCGGCACTCGCCGGTGGTCACCACCGCTCCGGCCTCTCCGGCCGCGCAAGCAGCTTGTGTTATCTCCTTGTTATCTGCGGCATTGGGCGCCGCGGGCGAGTGACGAAATCCGGGGAGGCGGCGACATCGACGTCACAGACGCTCTTTTTCCGGCAATTTCGGTTTCAAGGAGCCTGCCACGGGGAACTATTTGTTCGCGTAGCTCCGACATGCACTCCGCTATTCAAAATTTCATCGTTGGGATAGGTAGTGTCGAGGACGGGCTCCAAAGTACTAATTTGCTGTAGCCACCAATTACTGATAACTAAAAAATTAATTAGCGTAATTTCGCTAATTGTGCATACAAGCACGGAAATTTTTCTGTATCTAGAGGCCGCCAATCTGTATACTCGAATGGTACACAAGACATTCCCGCGATTTATGTTTTTCTAATTTTCAAAATGTGTTGCAACTAAAAAAAAAAAAACACCCTGTATAGGGGCGCAATGCACGGCGCCGTTTTCGAGGTATTGCATATTTATTTCGTGGAAATTGCCCCGCCACGGTGGTCTAGTGGCTAAGGTACTCGGCTGCTGATCCGAGGGTCGCGGGATCGAATCCCGGCCGCGGCGGCTGCATTTCGATGGAGGCGAAATGTTGAGGCCCGTGTGCTGTGCGATGTCAGTGCACGTTAAAGAACCCCAGGTGGTCGAAATTTCCGGAGCCCTCCACTACGGCGTCTCTCATAATCAGAACTGGTTTTGGGACGTAAAACCCCACAAAACAACATATTTCGTGGAAATTAAGGTCGAAGGCATGAGGAAAACTCAGGCGTCCTTGTTTCCCGTGGACGGATGCACGCGCCGTGTTGCAGCTAAGGCATGCTGTGAAGACGCTATTCGGTAATTTCACCCTTTGAGTGCAACTTGTCAATAACCGTGAAGATGATTGTCTTAGAGGAGTGATCATTGCGCTGAGGTTGTTCCTGTCTAGAGTGCCGGGATATATATATATATATATATATATATATATATATATATATATATATATATATATATATATATATATATATATGCGGGCATGATGACGAGGAGTGGCCGTCGGCGTGGTGCAAAGCGAAGTAAATCCTCCTTCGAACAGTAACAACGGAAGATTTATTTCATGCAACGTTTCGACCGGAGTCTGATCTTCGTCAGGCATACAATACATCGGTTGTTGATGGTATTTGTACAAAGATCGTGCAAGAAGGAGCGAGGGAGGGGAAATAGAAGAAGGGAGGAGAGACTACAGAGAGGAGATATTTTTCTCATCTCTCACAGCGAACTACAGCGCTAAATTCGAAGCGCCCTCACGGTGCCAGATAATTCTTTCGCAAGAAATTATCCTTGAATAATTACTTTGCACGTGCAGATGCGACACGATTTTTTTTTTCACACAGACTGGAGGTGGTCGAAAAACAACCCGTTACAATTGATACGGAATGGCCCATATACTTGTTTAAGAAGGTGCAAGCCTTTTTCGAAGCACATTGTGCATGTTGTCAGAACCTGCCGTGACCAAAAAACACTGATTATAATGAACGACGGTTCCAGCAATAGGAAGAGCTTTTAGCCTATCTAATATGCCAGGAACAATAGTTATAATTTATGGCCTTAGTCCTTTCGGCACATATAAATGTTATTTCTCTCTCTCTCTGTTCTCTTATTATTTCTTCCTCTGCCTACAACGCACAAGCAGAAACAACTTCACGTCAGCTTTTGCGAGAAATTTTGAGCAACATCCAACAATGCTTGCCTGATAGGTTCGTTAGCCAGCCAGGGGAAAGAATAATCATGGACGATCGACATTGGTGGATTAAGAGCAAAACCTTCTAAAGATCTGACAAGATCAGGAACATTTATTATGGATTTCGAAAGTGTATTGTTTGGCTATTTTGTTTCCCTGTTCAAGATGACCGCGAGTTTGGCGGGTCGTCGTCCACCAATGTAAGAGGTGGTCATGTGAAGAAAGAAAAAGGCAAGAAAAAAAAACTATGAACAACAATTAGAATATTACTCTCATTACGAGCGCGGCTTTGTCACGCTCGTGCCCCGAGACGATGTTAGATAGTTTTCTGGATCAGGTTGACAGATTAAGGAAGGCAGGGTATCCGGATTCCGTGCTCATAATGACCGCCAAAAAGCTCATTAAGTGGGTAAAGTCTCAAGAGAAAGGGAAAGACACAGACAAAGGAGACAGAAGTACTCCAGAAAAAGTTGCAGTGATTCCTTATGTCCATAAGATGTCTCATGGTCTTAAGAAGGTAGCAAGGCGTTTTGGGGTAAAGGTGGCATTCTCTGCGCCCGTCAAGACGGGTATCATCTGTGCGGCTGTGCAGAAGAAAGTTGAGAGCACAAGTAACAATAAGAAAGGAGGGTGTGGAATTAAACATGACGAAGATAAGTGTGCCGTTCCCTGCGCCACTGAGGTAGTTTACAATATTCCGATGACATGTGGTGCAGCTTACATCGGCCAAACGGGCCGATGCCTGAATACGAGATTGAATGAGCATAAGTCTACAGTAAAGAAAAGAGATTATGCTCATTTGGCCGCCCATTGCAGGGGATGTGATTGTAATCCTATCTTCACTAACACATCTGTTCTTTTCAGACATAAAAGTCGCACCATAAGAGAGATTATGGAAGCCTTTCTTATAAAAAAAGGGGGAGAGAATTGCATAAGCCAAGCGTCGCTCAATCTCCTAGATAAAGAGATCCGGTTTTTAGAAGGCACATAAGGACAATCAGTTTTGTTGCACTTAGCCGCTGTGTATGTCATGACCAGTATGTTCACGTGTGTTTCCTCCTTATATATGTGCTATCGTTTCAATAAAATTTCAGTTGTTAGTCAGCGCTCGTGTCGTCTCTTCTTCGCTTCGGTCCGTGTGTGTGCGCGCTGTTCCACCATGACGTTATACCAACTAGCCCAACTTGCTGCCTTGCTTCAATATTACTCTGACAGGCGCTACCTCCTATTTCTCCTGTTGTGATTTCTCCTGTTGTGAAATTAGAAAAGGCAAGGGCAAAAGACGACTTTTTTAAAATCTATTTCTCCTCAAGCTCTTGAGCAGCCGAGGCATTACCATATTTTTTGCATATCTCATTCCCCAAAGAAAATTCCTATCTTGCTGTCTTATGCAATCGAATAAAACTGGAAAAAATAATCATCATTTGCAATCTTCTGCGCATTTTTTCCTGCCTAACCCTATACAGCTTTAGAGCACCCATGGCTCCTGTGCGCATATGGTTCGAATGCAAATCTCTATCTAGAGGTCCTTATATTTTGTTGAAAGGAGCACGGTATATAGGAATTTAGAAAACTACATATTACCGGGGGCCTTGACAAGGTCGAAGATGCCTTTCGCGCGAATATATTTTTGTAGAATCTCCGAAGACATTAAAGGAGACACCCTGGGTGTGCCAGTGATCCAACAGGCATGGAGAAGGCGACAAAGAAGAAAAAACGGTTCTGCATGGGACAGTGCCTTCACTGGAACATTATATATACAACGTAAATATGAACCAAAGAAAATGGTGTAAACCGAACATTTTGCTGCAATCATACCGGGTTTCAAAAATTACTTTTGAGAGATAGACAAATTAGGCGCAAATAAATATGAATACTTGACTTGCAGTATGCGTGTTGAACTTCTGAGCTCAGTCATATACACACTTGGAATGATCTTAATATTCGCAGCACATTGCGAAGATTGAATTATCGAGGTTTTCACAGAATGAATTGCTTAAGCACTTGGTTTTTAAGAAAGCGAAGGAAAACGTTAGTGTAATGCCGCTGCCCTTTGTCGTACAATTGAAGAAAGCGCACATTAACTATTAGAACAACTAATTAAGATAACGTTCTTAATTAGTTACTAGTCGTTCGTCTATTTTCAGTAGATAACTTAGGGTGAATGCCTGCATATGAAGTTCTTTGTTGCCCGGTGCGACAAAGCTAGCTAAAAGCTAATGTAAATGTTGTTTTTGTTAATTACCATCATGTTTTGTAGTCTTCTTTCTGAAATGTGAAGTGGGTTAACTGTCTGCTTTAAGTCTCGCATACAATGTTGCACTTGGCACAATAAATACCACCTATACAATAAGGAAAAAATAAAAATTATTGCTCAATGATTCGCCATCGCGTTGTTGTGTTGGCAAACTAAAGTCATATCGGAGAATCATTTTTATTAATATTTAAAAGGCCGAAAATCAGGCAAGCTACTGCTAGCATTTACATGGATGATTGAAATGATTCGTATGATTCTGAGCCTACGTCACTATACCTGATTATGCAAGTAAGAATTCAAGAGTGAAATGCTGAAAAGTACATTAGGCCGCTTTGCTATTGTCATCTTGGAATATTATATGAATCCGTCATGTATTGTCACTATCAAACGTGTGACTGTGTAAATCTTGTGTAGGCGGGGGAAAGGCTGAGAGAGAGTTTGCATCCCGGCTGTGAACTAAAGGCTCCACCCTGCGAAAACGATCCTTCATTCTATTTTCAATAAATGTTTGCTGTCTCTCTCTGCATCGGGTCACTTTTTTCGCCTTGCATGTAGGAATAATATGGCTAATACACAATACATCATATCTTATCTTTGTTGTTATACGCAGGAAAATGTGTAGCACGCGTTTATTTCGAGTGCGTGCAAGGCGAAAAACTACGTGCTGATTGCTGATTTAATGCTTCCATATATGAGGGTCACCGTTATTCTGAAAATAAATCAAGCGATATTCAATCCATAGGCCACAACAGAACTACAGAAAGATGTGCGTGTTTAGTGGTCTCAAGCAATATATATATAGTCGTAGTCAAGAGTTCGACGAAAATTCGCCTGGTCAGGCATTGGATGAGATGAGTTACGGTCACTGACCAAGTCGGATGAGTTGATCGACGTTTCGGAACCGCATACGGGTTCCTTGTTCACTGAGCAGGACAAGAAGTCATTGTCAATTATATACGCAAAACATGACGTAACGAGCATGCGTAAACGGCAGGCATAGTACCTGGTGTCCTGTTCATTGTAGCTGGCGTCGACTGAATGATTAGTGATTCCAGAAGCCGGCGCGATGACACGTTCTTTTCCTTGGCGACGATGGCGGCATTATCCCAGTCAATGGTATGACTGTGTGTATGCACGTGCTCAGCGATGGCGTTTGTCGTGTGATTCTCTTTAGTCACGTCGATCAACTCATCCGACTTTGTCAGTGACCGTAATTCATCTCAATATATATATATATATATATATATATATATATATATATATATATATATATATATATATATATATATATATATATATATATATATATATATATATATATATATATATATAGATGAGTAGTAGACCCTCGGAATTGGCAACAAAAATGCGGAAAGCGTTTATTCAACGTTTCAGCCGGAGACCGGCCTTCATCAGGAATGAAGGCCGGTGTCCGGCTGAAACGTTGAATATATATATATATATATATATATATATATATATATATATATATATATATATATATATATATATATATATATATATATATATATATATATATATAACTTACGAATCATAGAGATAGATACATGTACGCGCACACGCGGTCTTTGTCACTATGGCGTCCTCGAGAAAGATGTGCCTTCTACATACGATGTCAAAGAAGTCGTTATATTGAACAAGTTGATTCATAAGAACAAACATGGCCTGTCTAAATGTGTGTTAACAACCTCCTTAAATAAAGACACAATAAAATCAATGAACGTATGCTAGGAATAAATATGTTTTTGAATAAACTAACACCTTTATGGAAAAGAAATATGAATGCGGAAGAAAATATACAGCTTGCTGCCGAATGGAGACGGACCCCAAACATTAACATGTGTTCGTATCTCATGCTCTGTTATATATTTAAATATAAAGAAAACACATGTCGTAACCCCTGCTTCCCCGTGGTTATCCAGGCCTTATTGAGTGTTAACTTGGTATTATTACTTTTTAGTTATTAAGTACTAATATAAGTAATTCAATGTTATTTAAAAGATTCGTTTAAACATATTTGTGTTGGCGATATCACCAGCTAATAGTGGTGTACTCTGACGACCACACTTGACGATAACAGACGCAATATACATTCCTCGAATGTTAAATTGCGTAAGCTAAACTGTACCTTGCCGATCGTTCGCCCTTTATCAAACCACGTGCGCGACATGGAGGCCATCAGTAGTCAGTTTCTTTGGTGTTAACAAGGAATATCTGCAAGAAATTAGCTTCCTGGTAGTGTGTATACATAATCAGATCATAATTCATTACACCTCTCCAAAATCTGAGTGCTACACACACACAGAAAAAAAAAACATAAAGGGGAGGAACTTGAATCCAACAATCACTTCGTGATTAGCGGTAAGGCAATGACAAACTGAATTAAAACATGTCGACATTTCATTGTTTTTCGCTGTCAACAGACATGACACTGTATTCTCTGAGTCCTCTTAAACAAACGCGCTTTGCAGAAAAAAAAAACACAACAAAAGCAAGCGCACCAACAACGAATCACGGGTACACTTTACGGTTCTGTCGCTTTCTGCGCTTTTCGCCAAGAACAATAGGGAGGCCGCTCGAAAACAATAGATCCGCGTATCGATTCGCGCAGTCTCGCGCCAGGGGTTCTATTGTTCCGAACGCCCCCTATCGCCCTGCAAGTGAAGCCAGGCGCATTAATTTTCCTCCGGCCCCGCGGCTCGTATGCTGAAATTTTCTTCCTTAAAAGGGCCGGCGCGGCTTCGAGCACACCGTGTTGGGAAAACAGTGGCACAAAGCTGCTGCAGCGCGGTGGGCCGAAGCGGACTCCTTATCGCTGGGCGCGAAACCGAAGCGCTTTGTGTCTCGCTGGCCGCTTTGCCGCGCGAAAGCAGAAGCCGCCGTCGCCCCCGTTTCTTCCGCGCTGGCGAAGCAGCCACGGAGTTCGCGTGCGCCCCCACAAAAAACGGCTTTATCAGCGTGGCGAGCGAGCGCGTAGCGTTAATTTTCTCGGCCCGCGAAATTAACGGAAATTCGGGGATGCATTCACGTCAAGCCCCTTCGCGTCCCTTTTTCATTCCTTCCCCCTTCACAGGAGCGCGAGCGCGCGCGCGCCAGTTGACTCTCTCGTTCTCCCGGCAACTTCCTGACGTCTCCCTTTCTCCCTTCTTCCGATTGGTTGCGCGACGTCACGCGAGTCCACCGCTCCCATTGGTCCCCGTTTAAACTCGCCGGCCCTGCTCTTTTGCCGTCTACTTTCCTCCCCGAAAGCAGCAAAGCCGTGCGCGTGTTTCACGGGGGAACCTTTTTTTTTTTTCCTTTTTCCTTCTGTCCCGGCTTCTGGGCGCCGGGAAAGCCGCATTTTCCTTCCCTCCTGCGCTCTTTCCCCGTTTTTGTTTGTTCTTTGCCCAGATGAGAGGGGAAATGGCGACTTCCGATTGGTTGGCGCTACGCCAATCACAAATGAGGAGCAGTTTGGTTTCGTTTTCCTTGTGCGGTGCCGCTGCTGGCACGTCGCCCCGTTTGATGAAGTTTTCGTCGCTGTTGTCCCGCGTTACGTATAAGCACAAAAATCACTGCAGCACGCTTACGACACTACGTAATATTGAAGACAAAGAACGTTAAGCCGTCGTGGCAGGCATTTAGTGCTGTTATTTTTCACTCCAAACATCGGTCATCGTACAACGCGTCTCGAAGTTGCGCAATTGTTATACGTATACACTGTAGCGAACCAATAAAGAGAAGTTCCGACTCATCTATTGTGCTCTCGAAATCTGTTGCGTCAAGAACGGCCTTGTAACGATGACATTCCTATTCAAGGCCGTGTCTGAGACGTCAGATTGCTTTGACATTCGGTGCAAATGAACGAGATGTTTATTTTTCGCTTTAAATCTAGAAACATGAAAACACAGGCTACCTCGTAGCCTGATTAACCAAAATCACAAAATCATTCCCATGTCTAATAACATGAAAGGGAAAGCAAATACTATCCGAAACCACTAAACACACATGCGCGAACTCAAACAAAAGCATTTCTATACATGGTACATGTTTTATGATACATACCTACGTCTACAGAGCACCTCAGATGGAATTCTTTGTTTGATTTCTGCCTAAAACCACGTAACCCACGACAAACTATTTCTAGAAATCCCACCTTTTTGATCAAGGACACGACATAACGTTTCGGTAGCTTCCAAGCCACTGTGGCATAATGGGCATCGAACATACCTATGCAGCTGCTTAATTGGCACATGGGGAGGGCTTTCAAGACGCTATGTGAAGCCTTTCGAGCCATCTCCATGCGCAGACTAAGCACATTAGGAGGGCTTCTCCACTTTTCCCTGCTCAAGAACAGGTGCAGCAATGAAGATTCGTGCACTTGCACATCTCTTTGCCTTTCCCGTCCCCCTGTCTCTTCCTCCTTCTATCTATCTATCTATCTATCTATCTATCTATCTATCTATCTATCTATCTATCTATCTATCTATCTATCTATCTATCTATCTATCTATCTATCTATCTCATATGGAAAACAAATTGAAGGCCGTGGACTTCCTGTGCCTGCGCAATAATGGCCTCTAGTGCTTGGATGCTCCTCTCTTATTTATTTATTTATTTTTTTTACTTCTTTAATATAAGAGTTCGGATGTAGCGCTTTGAAGCGAGAAATCTTATGTAACCTGTGATTACCAGAAAATAGAATGTGCTATCGGCGGTGTCTGAAAGGCTAAATGCCGTTGTGCATGATCGCGAATCGCGAGATTTAAAGTTTTTCAAAAAGCGGCACCGCGTTTCGGCGACATTGTACGAATCGCAGGATTTTTCGTCAAAACATAAAAATACGAAGTGATCACTATCATATAAAAAAGGGACGCTGCGTCGCTTACTCGTACATTTCTAACACGCACATTCACTTTTCTTTCAGTGAATAAAGGTTAAGTATTTCGAATATATGTGAATGTGCGCGGCATTTTGAATGCGACCTGCTCAACTGGAAAAAAATAAGTATAAAACAATCGCTCGCTTATTAGTATTCAAATACTCGCAAAATGCTAATAATTACACAATCATGTCCAGTAATTGTTCCTCCATATGTAATTTATATTTCAATATGGATATCACCATTGGTATATACGCATTCAAACTTAAGTCTCAGAATATTCATCTTTTTTGTTTCGTTTCTCGAGCGTCTTACGATGCATGTAACAGTTTATATTTCAATTCATTACCTGCACTACAGTGCCATAATCGCTCCAATTGGGAAAGGAGAAGGATAAAGAAAGAGGAAATGGGAGAGATGGGAAAAGCAGGGAGTTTAACCAGTTTGGGATAACGGGTATGCGACCCTACGCATGGGAAAACGACGGGAGAGGTGGCAAGTTAGAAAGTAAAGAGATAGGGAATGGCAGTACATAGCACAACGTATCACTCAGTCGCTCTTGTGTGATATGTGAGATCATTACCACAGCTGCTTGCGCGAGTCTGTTCTTAAAAACTCCGACGCTGCCTTCGTCAATATATATTGTAGCAATATGTTGTAGAGCTGCCTTTCAGTCGCTGAAAATTGACCGCTATCGAGACTGGCTGAGTACGCAAACAGCAGATCAGTAAGTTCTGCAGCCGTCAATTTCATTGGGTGGTCTGGCTTAAAACTTATACAGTAGCTCTTGCAGCTACAACCGTCGGTCCAGACGAACACTAGAGAGCGATCAATTTAAACAGGTATACACTGTCAGCATACCTCTCATGCAAACGACTCAGAGATAGTTGTTTCAGCGCAGGCGAGGACAGTTCATTTCTTTTTTCTAGTTGCTGGTGCACTGAACACTGTCCCCACCGATCATTGGCCCAAAGGTAGTGAAGACTCTTCTCTGCTTTCTGGGAGCATCCAGTACTGAGCGCCCTTGACTCAGTATGGCTGTCCGCGCACGTTTTATATACCCCCTCCCTCAGTCGTTTTTCTGCCCCTTCCCCCAGTGTAGGGTAGCCAACTGGACTCCTGGCTGGTTAGCATCCCGGCCTTCCCTTCCGCACCGACCGCAACGTCACTTTAGGATGAAATATGTTGTTTTGTTGTTTGTTAATCGGGTGAAATTTTCGCGACTACGTTCTCTCTCTCTATCTATATGTATGTATGTATGTATGTATGTATGTATGTATGTATGTATGTATGTATGTATGTATGTATGTATGTATGTATGTATGTATGTATGTATGTATGTATGTATGTATGTATGTATGTGCGTGTGTGTGCGTGCGTGTGTGTGTGTGTGTGTAACTGAATTGACGATGAGAGCGACGGTTTATTGCATCAACGTTTCGGTCGGAGCCCGACCTTTCTCAAGACATGTTACCAATATGCACAGGCCAGTATGACCTTTTATACCACACTTTGCCTGTTAGCCCAATAAACCATTGTTCTCTAAGAGGCGCATCGTCAGTTCAATGCGCGCTTGAGGGCCATCCCATGTTTATGCTACGGTGAATTTCTTCTATATGGGCCGGTTATCCTGTCACTAGCTGTCCTTGATATAGGTATTCTTTTACGACTTCTAATGTGTGGTTTTCGATTGTGAAGACATGTTTTTTCGCCGTGCCACTTAGCAATATCTTTATTTTCTGCATGTTCATCCTTAATCCTACCTTAGCGCTTTCTCGGCTTAAGTCTTCAATCACCTTTTGCAGTTCGACGCCATCATTGCTAAAGAGTACTATGTCGTCTGCAAATCGTAAGCTACTCAGAAATTCGCCGTTATCCTTAGCCCTGTCCAGTCCCAGTCTAATATTTTGAAGATTTCTTCCCAACGTGCAGTAAATAGCATTGGAGAAATTGTGTGTCCTTGTCTGGCATCTTTCTGTATTGGGATTTTCCTGCTTTTCTTAAGGAGGAGTAGGGTGGCTGTAGAATCTTTACATATGTTGGCTATAAAATAGGCCGTAATCAGGCAAGCGAGAAATTCGTCTTGGTCTAGCTGTAGTATGAAAATAGCCAAGCAGCCTGTTGGGAGACAAGCGGATGGCAGCATCGGAGGGACCTAATGGAAAGCTGGAAGCGCACAAACGCCCAATGAGTGAACAAATGAGGAGTTTCATTGTTCATTGTTGTCTATGCAATGTTGTCTATGCAATGTTGTCTATGCAATGATTTGTCTTGCAAAAGGAAAAAAAAGAAAAAGAAAAAAAAGAACGAAAACCTCGCATGTTTGGTCGGTACGATGAGCACCTCTGATTGACAAATTTAGGGCGCTGCGCACGCTATGGTATTAATAGCTTTGTTTGTTCTAATGTCTCGATGATTATGAGTTCTGGGTGATGTTATTTCACTATCAATATGATATCATATCTAATTATTTCCTGATAACGTACTGCTGCTTAATTGCTTCCCTGGTGGTCCATATAGGTGCCCCAACTTATAGCATTCAAAGTTCTTTTAGAGAAAGCCATAAGCTAGAATAATCTTGTCTTGTTTTTGTTCTTGCGGGAAAAACAAAAAGTAATCCGCGAAATGCGTGAACTATGATATAGACGCGCTCGCTCGCACGCCACTGCTCAGGCGTTACCTCAAACGACACATTCGTTTTATTTGCATATTTCCATAACAGCGTCTTGAGATAGGCCAACAGCATCAGTTCACTTCATTAACTCAGGGTTTTCAAAGCGTAAACGTTCTATGAATACGTATCGCGGAACAGAAAGCCCATTAAAAATAAAATAATTGCTAATCTGCATGGCTTCCCTTAGATCAGAGTATACCAACATATATATGTCACGAAAAATGATATTCCTGGAACCACTCCAGACCGCAAATCTTTAATATCAGAGGTGCCCCCTTCAACAAAATGGTAGCGGCGCCTTCCGTTCTTCGAATTTTCATATGTTATATTCATTATGACGAAATAGTGAAGACTCATCTCGTACTGGCCGATACAACATCGTACACCTTCAACGCCAAGTAGCAGCTTTTCGTTAACGAGTTCTCGACTTTACCTGCTGTAGGCGTTTGTCGTCGTAATGATGATGATTGATTCTCAGCCGCAGCCCTATTATGCGGAGTGCGGTTTTAAGAGCCATTTACATTAGAGAAAAGTAAAAGAAAGAAAACAGCTCTTTATTAGAAACAAGATACTTAGGGCAATGTGCTTTAATAGCCTATATATGATATATAACACTGTGAATTAATATAGAATGAAAGTAAGGGCTGAAGGGAATTGGGGGACAGTCCACCAATCGTTACTGTGAAGAAAGTGCATGCAGCCTATAGGGGGATGACACAACGACGTTTCATGAAATCCAAGTGGACAAAATTAGGCAATGTCGACGCTGACATGCATGCTGGGTCCAATGCCTTGTGTAACGTCAAGCTTTAAACTTGTCCACCGTTGTATACATTGGCCTACTTGAGAGGTCTTAGCAAATGCTACGTACGCATTTATATAACCGAATTTTACCTTACATCCTCTTCAACATCCATGTAACGTATCGGGCTTCGTTTTACATACGATATCAGGCTTCTTGTTTTCAGACTTCTATAACTCTTTCCCCTCTGCGTTTGGTCTTACATAGAAATTATTTCATTAAAAGTCGTGTACTGAGTTGCACCCCACAACACTAATGCCATTTGAGAAACTGACGTTATCGAACCTTGTTCATACAAGGACGATGCCTAAGTGACCTGATTTAATCAGGGTTCAAGCTGTATTCGAAATTCTGTAATGTCCTCGACGTGCCGTTGTAATGAACGGGCATTATATACAAAACCGTGGAAACAAAGAAACAATCATAATAAGAAAAAAAAAAAAAGAAGAAACTACTATACTCTAACGCAGAAGTGCTGGAGGAGGGAGGAAGTCAAAGACCTGAGCTCGTCGACGCGTGCCCGTCAGTGGATCGAGCCCGAATTTCGCGTCTCTTTTTCCGCGTGTTATACCATAGCTTCCCCAGACATGGTTTTATACACACAAACTCCTTCGCTATTCAGACGGCCGCCGATACCGAATGCGCGCCGGGTCATTTCGCAAGTAGAAGAAATGCGAACGGAACGGGAGAGAGCGCGGGGATGTTTCTCTACCGGAAGCGAACCGGAAACAAAACCGGATGTCGCTGTTTTTCTTCTCGGAAGCGATGCGCTTCCTGCCTCGAACTGCACGCGTTTCTCCGGACTGCGCTGCAAACTGCGCGGCGCCGCTTGTGTTGCAAACTTCCGCAGCAGTTGATATCATTGCGCTGTGCCGGAAATTTCTGATATTTCTTTTTCCTCCGTTGCTGTTCTTGTGGCTACATCTCTCACCATGCTGTAGTATAGGCGCGTGCACTTGGCGGAGCTATGCAGATATTGATGACCTTCGTAAAGAATGCGAGGAATGGGAGACAGGTTCGAAGGAGTGTTTAGCTTGTTCAAAATTCTCATCGCTTCATTTTGCTATAAGTGAACTAAGTGATGAGATGCCCTCCGATCTTGCTAAAGAAGAGAGACCTTGTTTGTGTTATCTTGCAATTATACCCTTTTATTTTGCGTGATAGCGTATTCGTAATGCTAAGGGTCATGGAAATGCAAGACTCTTCTGTGTGTTACTGTGAAATGATAGAAACAATCGATGGTATCATAAATTTACGTATTAATGAGCTATCAAATAAAATGAAATCGAATCAAATTTATTTAATTTCCTCAGAAAAAAAACCAAATTCTGCAGAGGTTAACTGACTACAAGGTATTATAAATAGCTTTACTGGGCCCATTACCCCTTTGCAAAGCAGTTGGGACAATAACCAAGTCTATCATGGGGAACGCTTAATACAAAACATGAAGAAGATGAGATTTTCACTATTGCCTACTACAAAATGCAGCAATAACATACATAAATATTAAATTGCTCGTGTTAGTACATCCTATGGGATTTCATTTATCAAGAAAAAGCGCTCAGACACCAGAAAAATATAGCAAATGAACGGCCCATGTGTCATGTAAATTTATGGTAATAGTTATGAACATGAATATGCTGCAATAGAGGCCCAATTCCACTAACACAAAAGCCTCACGCACTTCATTCCGTGTAAATGCTTAACTTTGCTTGCACATCACTGCATTAATAATTTAAAATATTCGAGAGTCGCGTGTGGAATTGTCTGCATGTTTAAGTAATTGCCTGCAGCTGCTGAAGACACGAAAAAAAAAATGAAAAGCACAGGAGGGTAGACTGTGAACTGTAATTTATTAACGGCTGCCGGCAACGCTTCTCTAAAGGCTCTATGACGAGCGTTCAACACGGTGTAGAGGCGAAAAGGGCTGTTCCAGTCATTGTGTATCCAAAAACTTAGTGATAGTCTAATCACAACTTTTTGGAAAAATGTATAATAACTGCACAGCTAAGGATATGTTTTCCATATTTATCTCCTCGATGGGGTTTCTAGTAAAATACATTTCAGTCTCCTTCTAAGAAAGGAGAAAGCGTCAAGTATCATATTATAAAGGACTATACATATCCACCATCGCATCAGCAATTAATATATGAATGGATAAATTTTATTGCTTATTGGAATGGGCCACTTTGTTTATAACCGCACCGCACGATACTTTTGGATGTCAAGGATGCATGAACACTGTATATCTCGTTGACCGGATAGGTTGAGTTTAAACGAAAGGGGGCTGCGGTATACATTTTAGCATTATATATTGGCAGCTTGGAAGTTAGCCCGATGGTCTCGCTGAGGGAGTACACGTTCATATTGCATTCGTTGGTGTTTGACATTTAATGGGTTAATAGAGAAGCTTCAAATCCATTGAATAGAACGCAATGTGTTTAGTGGCGCTGAGCTGCGGGAACCCTTGATAATACAACACTTCTTGCAGCGTAGCTATATCATTACTAGACTGTGTACTTTTATACTTTAGCTACAGCCGCATAACTAGAGGGGTGCAGCGGTCAATCGATCAGTCGATTATTTTCTAAGGTAGTGAAAATAACGGACTTGTGAAAGAAAAAAGAACACCAACTCGTGCGTTTGACACTCTGGCTTAAACTAAGAAAACTGCGGCCTAAACGTATAAACAGCTTCAATGTGCCTTCAGGGACACGGGTATGAGGCAAATGCACTGCTTTGAGCCGCACAGTTATCACCAAATGAAGACAACGTGAACTGGTGAAGATCACAGACCAAAGACCTCCCTCATGATTAGGTGACGTTGGCGCCCACGCAGTTTCTATTATTTCGTTCACAACCTGCCGTTTGACTATCGGAGAGAATTCTGAATATGTAAGCATCGATTGTGGATTGAATTCAGCAAGCTCTCAGTTGGAAGAACCTTCAGCTGCAAATGTGCCGGAGTTTTGTTATATATATCTATACGAATAGATCAAAGAATAGAGAAGGGTACCCGATGTACTAATCGTCGCTAAGTGGAAAAAACGGACATGGGCAGGCTACATAATGAGGAGGTCTCATAAAGGATGGTGAGGTAGATCGACGGAATGTATACTAAGCGAGGGGAAGCACGCTCGGGGACACCAGAAAGTGAAGTGGAGCGACGAAATTAAAATAAGAATAATGCTGGCGTAAAATGGAATCAACTCGTGCAGGAGAGGGCAGGATGTGTAGAACGTTCGAAGCGTCCTTCGTCCTGCACGCAGTGGTCGTAAGACAGACCAACCACGACGGTGACGGCGATGATGATGATCATGATGACGGTTATACAGACGAGGACACACCACTTCACTCGTCGCTCTTCGTGCACAATTTTCTGGAGCAGAACTAAACCCCTTCTTTAGTACGGTTGTGCCACCCTGATGTCCAAATGTACGTTCAGCTGACTCTTTTCTTGAAGGTTCAAGACTGCTCTCAAGAAACGTTGTTTCGACGCCTTTGCCAACAAACAAACAAACAAACAAACAAACAAACAAACAAACAACAAACAAACAAACAAACAAACAAACTAACTAACTAACTAACTAATTAACTAACTAAAATCTCTCGTTTATTGTTTTTTAGCATTTCATTTTGTATTTGCTCTTTTTTTAAAGCGAACGCTCCGAAAGGTGTTCTGAAACTTCAGGAGACGTGTTCAGCGACGTGTTGCGCTACATTGACAAAGCGCTACTTCGAAGGTGACAAGCATTCTTAAGTTTGCCATATTCGAAGTTGTTCTTTAGTGAACTATACCTACTCAACACTTCCAACGTAACAATAAAAAAAAACATCTTTTTTAAATTGTAACTGCTTTTCTTTACAGATTTCCTAAGTGCGTCTCCGAAGTCGCTCGTAGAACGTCACAAATTTATGATCTTGCTCATTTAAAGGAGCATATTCAAATTCAACCGGTTACAGCACTTGCATTAACGCAACGTGCTTGACAGCATGTACGGCTGCTATGACGGTTTTAATATGTCGATTTATCATTTCATCTTTAGTGCTCGCACCGCTCTCCCGATTCAAGTGTTCTGCATTAGTTAACAACGACTCTCCAGTAAATGCATACAAATTGAAAGAGCGTGCCCTATCGCCAGGCTATATAGTTCACTCGTTTCGAGAGACACTTGATGCTTCTTTTTTTCCCCTCACTTCACGTGCCATCATGAGTTTTGAAGCGCCTAAATGCAGCGTCGCTTTCGCCTGTTCGTTGGCAGCGTAGAATTTCACGGAAGCTTGAAACGGATGTGGCTCCCCCCGTGCAGTTACCAAGGCATATATGGTCGGACGCCCGGCCATCCTGTTTCCTTCCTGCCTTCTTCCTGACCGCGAAGAGGCACAGCTCTGCGATGGCGTGCGCGTCTCGAGTGCGACGAAAAAGTGCCAGACGGATGTAAAGCGGACTGGATGCTCGAAAGATCATGACCTTGAACATACGCAGCCCAAGTAAGGTATGATTAAATTTTGTGACTATCGCCATCGGGTGACAACCCTTATGGCGCTGTTGCGGCGTGGCTCTAACACGGACGTCCACTTATTTTACGACATGTTTCGCGCGAGACATCGGCGTTCCGCGTTAATTTTTTTATTGATAGAGTTTACAGGAAGTGTTGGTGCTTTTAGTGGCACTCGATGATACTCATTTTCTCATAACACACGCAATAAAAGGTACGCAGTAAGTACACAGTAAATGATTTAGTCTATTGTATGTATAAAAAGAAAGTACATGAGATAGTACAATACAGTTGATTATAAGTGCCACACACGTGAATAAAATCTCTGAAGGCACACGTACAGTTCCGCCAGTATATATATGCTAAATTGCACGAAACGCTTAACAACGATCCGCGTAAAAGTGTTGCACATATCTGTATTCTAAAACATGTACATTATCAAGATAAAGCAGTGTTGACCGTGACTAATTTATCGTGTAAAATTTACATGCTGGGGAAATATATACAAAGTTGATTCCATGGACGTGTCATATGCTTCTCATATTATTGTGCATTCAACAAATATCTAAGTGACACTAAGTTTTTTTTTTTTTGTTTTAGCTGCGTTGTTGGCTCTGGTACAAGTATATTTTTCAGAGTAAATTAGGTCGTTCACATAACATCTCTAAAAAGGGTTTCAGCTGTCGTCGAATCGTTTCTCAAGAAGGAGGGCCCCTCCACGGTGGTCTAGTGGCCATGGTACTCGGCTGCTGATCCGAGGGTCGCGGGATCGAATCCCGGCCGCGGCGGCTGCATTTCGATGGAGGCGAAATGTCGAGGTCCGTGTGCTGTGCGATGTCAGTTCATGTTAAAGAACCCCAGGTGGTCAAAATTTCTGGAGCCCTCCACTACGGCGTCTCTCATAATCAGAGCTGGTTTTGGGACGTTAAACCCCACATAACATCAAGAAGGAGGCGTCTTACGTGCTATACATCGTGGCCATATAAACACATTGCGGGCTATGGTAAAAATTAATGTCGGCACGGCACTTGTCAGAGACTTTGGCCAAGGTCCGGGCCGGGTGTAGATCTAAATATGTTTATTCTTGCGTTGAGGCGCCTTCTCAACCTTAAGTTGAGACATGTGCTTAATGTGTTGCCGTGCTCTGTGCAATGTCATACTTGGTTTGTCAAAAATTACGACAAGATAATGGAGCCCATGAATATTTTGGGCTCTTGGGCAAGGTGTGGTCACTGTTATCTTAAATCGATCATGATTGTTGTATCTATACGCAAATTCTCGCTAACATCACATATATTTCTTGCATTGCTCAAACACCTTTCCGAAATATGATTTCCATCATGGTCAGGCATGTTTCCCACCAATGCAACAAACTATACCGAGCAGAAACTACTTACATTTAACTCGCAAATCCGATAACACTTTCATGTTAGTTAATAACGAATCCTTCACTGATCACGACGCGTTCCTTCTAAAATTCACAAGGTGCAGAGGGAATGTCACGCACCGGTTATGTATAAGTGCTGCGCTTTTGAGCCACATTTTTTATATTGCGTGAAAGTGCTTGAATGCATTAAACAGCTTCCAAGGGTGTACAGTTATCTTTTATATACTTCGCTCACCTTCGTATTTTCTGCAAACTCCCTTAAATTTTTCTGAAACGTTTTTGGAGAACCCGGTGAGAGAATACTGCACTGAAAACGCAATCGACCAGGCATGCAAGACTTCGCGAGAGCTGATGGTCACATGCAGTACGACGAGCACTTAAATATTTGTTGAATGCACAAAAGGTACGACGAGCAGGTGAAAAAAGATAGGCTCCTATCCCGTTTCGTCATCTTGAAATGAGCTCTGTTAAAAAGAATTACGACATTGTCTGAACTCCAAATTATCCCGCACAGCAGCACCAACTTCGAGATAAATATGATCTCAGCGGCCAATGAATACGCACCTAAAAATCTAAGAATGCGTTCAGTTATTACAACCAGCCTGTAAATCAGGATGACAAACACAATACACTCAGTCTCTCTCGCAACATGTCTACCTTAAGCTGGGCAGTCGCTAGGACTCTCCAGCTTATCAGGTACATATAAGGTAGCCGTGCTCTTCCAGGCCCAAACTCACTAGATGGAAACAGATTAGGCCGAAGGAGATTGGAGTCGCTCTCACCAAAATCATATCGAATTATACGCTCCTTCGGGTTCACAGGCTGACGAATTCGCACTCACGCTGTGTTCACGGAAAAACGAATTCACTTAAGCTTACGCAGTGGTGGGCTCAATCCTCCTCGTGAATCAGATTCACGTGAATTCGTGCGCTCCTGTCGCGTGGTTTATTGTGGGTTGCCCATGCAACTCAGTTTTAATCCACTTCACTTACATCCCCGCAAACTGAACTTCACTGAAGCTGATTCAATGAAACCTAACATAAATCTACAGATCCCACACAAAGTGGAACTGCATGGTGCCTTGCGAAGCATTCAGCGAGGAGATTGCCTATGGCGAACTGTTGCCATTCAGCCAAGTGTTACGAGTAATATGAACGTCTTTCTGCAAAGTGCATGAATAGATGTATATGCTCAACGGGGGCTAACCAAGAAACTATAGACAGCATCGTGGGGACTAAATGGCAGCCCATGCTACGACGTAACTTAGGCACTCGCGTTAGTGTACAGCGCTGACGCTTCTTTTGTCGAAGAAAAATGCTGGCTACAGGACGATGATGTGCCTGTCATTAACGGCGTCGTTAGTTGAAGTATTCCGATATAAAATCGAGATGGACAAAAGCATGCCGAGTGCTACAACAACATATGTATCGTTTACTAAATGGCTCTAACAGCGCTTAACACACAAGCGCAACTGACGTGACATAAGAACCATCGTCCCAACTGCTGAAGCATTAAGTTTATTACTACATTTTTCGTGTGTGAGTAGGCGCCGTGGCCTAGCGGTAGCGTGCTCCCTTCACAACGCGGGTGACCGGGTTCGATACCCGCCTATACCGCTTCGCTTGCTAGGTTGGCTTCGGATATTACAGCGCTTTCAGGTTCGTTATTTTCAAGTGTCTTCTAATGATATGCTCAATATCTATTTTAGTTGGCCCGAGGTTGACGTGGGCTGTACAAAAATCAAACACCTGTTGCGCATACCCGAATACCACGGTCTGAGCATTACGGGTATGAGCCACACGCGATTGCAGTATTGTTAATCGTGACGTACATGACGAATATGCCATGTTAGTAGTGTAAAAGACAACAGTTTATCTTCGTTGTAGATTCGCGCTCTACCATCTAAAATTTGGTTCATTTCGGCTGAACGAGACGACCAGGAGAGCACCAAGAAGTAGGCGGCTAGATAGATAGATAGATAGATAGATAGATAGATAGATAGATAGATGCAGTCCTCACGTTCGCCAAGGAATGCTTCGCATTCAAAAAAAAAAAAAAAGATCACCGCCCCTTCCACTCCGTGAAGATGGCCGAACAGAGAAGCGGTGATAGTTCGTCCCAAGCGGGGTGTCCTTTCATGTTTTCTCTTTCTTTCATTTCCTTGTTGGACACTCTACCCTAATGGAGCCCTTCGTATTAATGTTGAGTTGTGGTTTGTCAATGCTCACCTTACGGTTCATCCTTTCTTTCTTTTGTCTTTCTTTTTAATACAAGAGTGTTTATGCCGGCGTCCACCAAGGAATCGCTGACATGTATACTTCCATCACAGAAGTGGATGTCTAAAGAAATCTCCACACAGTTGACAAGAAAAAGTGCCACCCTCCAGGATTCGAACCCACAAGTACCAGGGTTGCGACAATAGCAGCTGGAAGCTTTACCGATCATACTACCGACACAATGGAGATATGCGGAAAAAACTGGTCTTATATCTTCACTACGCCGCTTTACAATTTGCATCTAACTGATGTCCTGTTAAAGCAAAGACGTTTAGGAAGCAAAATTACTCTTAAAATAACATCGCCTCCCTTCCACTGCACTCTTGGTTCGCAGCGGTGGTACAGTCATCTAGGAACAATCGAGTGAAGCAGAATGCCGTGCTAATGCGCGCCAGCAGTTAGCGCTTCGGTAGTCTCAGCGCCTCGATCGCAGGAGATTAGCGGCGTGGTGGCGTCATGATGGCGCATCGGTTGGACAATGTGCAATCACGGCCGCTACAAAATTTGTCTTGTGTGGCCAGTTGTCTTGCGACGCGTCCTGCTCCAGAAGCGCAAAGACGGCCGCCGACAAGCAAATAATGCGCCTTCCGCTGCAGCGCATTGTGTTCGCAAAACGATCCGCTGATAACCTGTTCGTTTTCGCTTGCAAGGATGATGATGATGATTGTGGTTCGGCTAGGAAAGGACGCTAATTTCTGCAGCCCACGTAGGGAGCACGGCTAAGCGTCCGTGGGGATGGGGGAAAGGGAGTGAAAGAGATAGAGAGGAGAGAAAGGCCGTAGTGGAGGGCTCCGGAAATTTAGACCACCTGGGATTCTTTAACGTGCACTGACAACGCACAGTACACGGGCCTTTGGCATTTTCGCCTCCATCGAAAATGCGACTGCCGTGGCCGGGATCGAACCCGCGTATTTTGGGTGGCAGCTGAGTACCGTAACCACTACGCAAGGCTTCACCATTTGCGGACGCTACTGATTTATGGCAGGCTTGCGCTGATCTCTGGCACGTGCAGTGCGCTGTTTCCGGAGCAATGTGAGTCGTTCGAGAACTTTCCCTTGTGTGTGACAGTCGAGAATCCCTGTGCAGTGTTGAGGTGTGGCTGATGTGTACATGAAACGGGTTCACATGTCTACCCAACCCATTTCCCGTACCTCGATTCAACGGAATGCCGCTTACGCATTCCACAGCTTCGCGAGGACAGGTTTCACTTTCGTGTTGTACCAGTTGCTATGACAGAGGGGCCAACCACATTCTTCTTTCTTTATTTGCATTTCTTTCGTTTCCTTCCTTTGCAGGCGGGCAAAACGGCTGCACTGCCGTTTTCCCTGTCTCTGCCTATAAGACAGCTTCGCCGTTGAAACTCATGCCGTCTTATATTCGGCTGGGCTCTGCAATTATAGAGTGAATTCACACTTACGCGTACTTATCACGAATTATACAGATACATGCCCACTCATTCATTTCCCTAATTAAGGCTGGGACTACTCGTTCTTGTTCACTCAGGTTCAAATTGGTATAGGTTCCTCACAGTCTGAGTGACGCGACTGATGAGGTAGCTTTCTGATAGACGTATGATTCGGGCACATGAAATCTCTTGTCAGAAGTCATTGATAACACCGCAAAAAAAAAAAAAAGGCAGGAACAAGGGCGAATCAAGAGAGTAAAGAAGGTAAACAAGCGCTGACTCAAGTAAAACACTATTCCTATAAGAAACGTGTAGGTCGCAAAGCCTCTGTGGCATTACATGATTATGGATTAACACATCACGGGTTATAATGACGACGTGCCGTGGGTGGTGACACCCTGCCTCTGTTGCGCACACGGTGTATTTCTTGTGTATTTCTTTATTTCTAAAGGCATCTTCCTGAATAAAGTTTCAGTTGAAAGTGAGCACTTATTTTGTCTCATTTACTCTCTTGTGGTTTCATCCCTTCTTTTTCTTTCTTTGCGCTATTTTATCAAGGAATCCACGCCAACTGTTTCAGTTAACTACGCCTCTACTAGCACAAGGAAAAGGAAAAAAAGACAGAATGAAAAAGGAGCTTAACCGTGTGCCGTATCGTGAAGGTTAGATATGATAACTAAGAGCAGCGGAAGGGATGCCTACGGAGGGGAAACGCTGCCGAGGACATCAGAGGTTTAGGGGAATACGTTAAATTAAGAAATTAGTGAGCATAAAATGCTTCATGTGCCAGAGAGGGTAAATTGCAGATTGCGTCAAGCGGGCTCTCATCGTTCATATGAAACAAAAATGAGAGTTGATTATTCCGAAGGTCAGATGTATAGATATATATGCGGAGGGGAATGGATTTGAGACAATACAAGTACAAAAGCTTTGGTATACAGTAGCTAAATATATCATAAACGGCTATTGAATTATGATGAATGGGTACAACTGATGTGTGAACGTGGCTTCACTCTTTCGCAGTACACTATATAAAGAGATACTGCAAGAAAGTATTAGCATTGAATGGTGCAGTGCGAAGTAAAAGAGAATGATCTAGCAACTGTTAAATGTAGTCAGGAGGAGCAATACATTGACTCAGTGCGCAGAATATGGAAATAAAATATTTTATGAAAACATTCTGAACAGTAGATCCTATAGTTACGACAAAATTGGCGAGGTGATAAGTTCATATATGCCGGATTATCATTGCAATTATGCTTGCATTGCGGCTGTTATTTCGTAAAAATAAATATTGCGAAAATTCCTCCTTTCTAGAGTTTCATTGTTATAAGTTAGGCATCTGCATACTTAAAGAAGGAAACACCAAATTCCTGGGTGATGATTTTTCATCTCGCATGACGCACAGCTTCTTTGGGTCCCTAATAGCGGTCAGGATATGCACGAGCGTGTTCCAAGCAATTTTTTATGACACTAAATTTGTGTAAAGTTCCAGATTTCAAGATTTCCCGCAAGTAACAGACTCGAAACTTGGGCTGTTTTTAATTGACTTCTTCTCTGTGTGTTCGTGTTTTAGCTTGTTTTTGTTTTACGATCCCGCAAGCAGGCACGAATGGCCCTACGGTCACATTAATCGAGAGTGTGCGATATCATGGATGTCACGTTAACCATGAAAAAAGCGTTGACGACAGTGAATTCATCTAGTCACAGCTCAATTTCACACGTGCGCTCAGGCTTCTGTCAAAGTCATGCCTCGTGCTCTTTTGCTGCACACGAAGGACTCTTTCATGGCAGTTATCGGTCTGGAGAAGGCGACCGCAGTACATTTCCCGGCTTTAAAACGACATTAATGGCAAACATTAAGTCGACACAGCGCCGTTGCTTTCCACCGTGGCTCGGGGCCATCGCAATGTCACGTATTACAGCGAAGCTGTGTGTGGATAGGTTCTCGTGGATCGCATACGCGGACAAAACGGGGCGTCGAAAAACAATTTTGCAGCGGTGGGCCGATCTCGGGTGCAGTGCAGGGCGTGGAACAGTGGCTCAAACGCAAAATAAGACTTGAATAAAGTGAACCAAGCGATCATTAAGGTGAATGAAAGGCGTATTAAGTAGACTAAAGGTGGCTTGACGTTTATCAAATGTGAAATATGCGAATAATATGTCAATCAAAATTATTCAATAGCACCCCAAGTGAACCAACGGTATTATGTATTTAATTAAGTTTTATATACGGCTAGCGTTCTAAACAAAAGTGCGCCCGTCTGCCCAGTCGCGTCGACACAGCATTTTCCAACGGTTGGCCGATCCCACCACCACAGCTTAGCTGCTGATCCTTCTTCGTAGAGTGGAAGGGTATTGGATCTCCTTAAGGAGAGAAAATACGATTGCATGCATTTGTATGAAAATACACACAAAATGACGCATATATAATGAAAGTCGTGGATATGATGATTCGGAATAATTCAACATTACATCTCGATGCCCCTCCACGCCACCGCAAAATGTCCGCCCATATATATATATATATATATATATATATATATATATATATATATATATATATATATATATATATATATATATATATATATATATATATATATATATAATTCGGGGAGACGTTTTGTGGGTCCGGTTCAAAAGTAGATTAGAAACGAATTGCGCACTTGCGAACATCGCACGTTTATTATTGTTCAACGTTTCGGCCGTGGCAAGGTCGAAACGTTGAACAAAAATAAACGCGCGATTTTCGCAAGTGCGCGATTCGTTTCTAACATGTATATATATATATATGGGCGGACATTTTGCGGTGTGTGTGTGTGTGTGTGTGTGTGTGCGCGCGCATATAGAAGCTGGTGGGTGGCACGCGCTCTTCACAGCAGTTCTCTTGCATCTGGAAAATACCAGCGGACGTGGAAGACACGCAATATGGGTATATTGTGCGGACTTTCCAAGTTCGCATCGCAAGAAGGAACTGAAGACAGCGCACCCTAATGAGCCAGCGATGCAAAAACAAAGATGCAGCGCTTGCCGACACGCTATCGCGTCAGTGTTTTGATGAGGAGCGAGTGCACGGCTCACAAAGCACTTGATTTCAGTCGTTCAGCAACATCTCTTTCATTGCAGATAACACCGATGCCCTTGCTGAACGTTTCCAAAAGATATACATATCAAAGGTTATATAACACTTACACTTCCCACGAAAAGGCTGTGAGTGCAATGAGCTCGGTCGACAAGCAAGCTCACTGAACGGCGCGATCACTTCTCGGAAGTATTTGCCTACGAAAGGAGTGGCTAGCTGTATACGCCATTCTTAGAGCAGATGAACAGATCTGCGCCAACGCAAAGGATGTCCTTCGTGTCTAGGAAGCATCATGTGAAGGGCGGGTATATCAATGCTTTGACACTATACGAGCACGTATACGAAAAGGTATTTGGTGTATCAGCGCTGCTTCATATTTCTCCTTCGCTTTTTATCTCCCCAACGGGGGGTGCAAGTAGTTGTGCCTCTGAAAATTATGAAACATCTCCTGGTGTCCTCAGTTCAGCTATTTCTGCTGTGAAACAGTACAAAGTTTCTGTCAAAAAAATGGCAGTAGTATACGTTTGATAGCGCTTGCCGACATGCGAAGCCACCGACAAAATCTATAAGAGAGCGAAGATAGACCCTTGAACCACTTTGCGCGTGGCTGGCGCAGAAAAACAACGCGAGCTTTTCCAAAGCTTTAAAGCGGCTTATTGAATTAATGAGTGCGCACCTTGACGTAAGCATGTTTATCCTTCCCTCTATCCCATTCATCAAAGATAGGGTAGCTAACCGGGCCTGCGTTGCTTCTCCTTTTCTTTCATAAGAAGGTAAGAAAAATGATGTGAAGGTCATCATGTCATAAATATTAAGAAAAACAACAGACCCACAGGTGTTCCACCGTCGAAATAAGCTTGAATTTCGATTATTTATTTATTTATTTATTTATTTATTTATTTATTTATTTATTTATTTATTTATTCATACTAGTGGTCTGTTTAATTCAACTTCAACCTTGGCCTGAATGAGACTGTATAAGCACGATGGCATGAAAAGTACTCCCGCATGCTAGGGTTGAAACGTTCGAGGGGCTCATCTGTAAATAAAAAAAAGGTAAAAAAAAGGTGTATCCATATTGCAAGGGTAAATAAGACTCGTTCGAAATGTGCGTTATCCGATTTTTTTTTTCCGGGATTATTTGTTCTTAGTGAAGCACGTGCACTGAGGCACTGTTGCTATGCTGTGTGATGAGTCTGCGCTGAAAGAAAATGCAGTATTCATAAAACATCTTCTATCATGCCAAGTGATGCCTAGCATTTCATGGTGAATGGATGTATTCCGTGTTCATTACGTGTTCAACCTAATATAATGAAGTGATGGCACAAAACGACTTCGTGATCCTCCGTGGATCACCCATGGAATACACGGACGTTGTGGTAAAACTTCTCTTTCCCTTCTCCCTTCTCTTCTAAAATTCTCTTCCCTTTCTCGGCTTCTGCGGTGCTTTCATGCTACCACTACCCGGCGGATCAGTGCAGCTATATAAGCTCGTAGGACCAAGATTCATGGGCTTGAACCTTCACAAAGCGGCTTCTTTAGATGTGTGACGCGTATATCCTCGAGTTTGGTCGCTACACATCCATGCCTTTCGTGCGTCGAGTGACGAACGATTAATGTAAACAGGTCGACAATTTCCGCCCAATATGCGATAAGTCTCAGTCGAGGTATACAGTGCAGTGTTGCTTAAAAGCGCCAAATTCGGTGAGAAAATAGAAAAGCACGCAAAATCATGCCGTGACAGAGGACAGTGCCGAAGGGGACGCGAGAGAGCGCGTGGTGCCAGTCTGGCGCGAACAGTATAGCGTGCGCGCGACGTACGCGAGAGTGATGCGCGGTTCGAGTCTTGTGATTAATGCTAGCGAGGTGGGTACCGTGTTTTGCCACCGGGCATATTTCACCTGGCCTTTTTGATGACCCCGCTCGATAAACGCGCGCCGCGAGAGCATCTGCGTTCTTACTGTTACTTTTTTTTTTTCTCCCTAGATAGTGTTGCGGTTGGAGGCTTGGGGGAAAATGGAGGAAGAGGGGAGTTTGCTAGCGCACAAAGCGCGCCTTTTGTTGTTCGCGGATCGCCAGAGGTCGTCGCGTGATGCGACGGAAGCGACAGCGCAGGTACTGAAATGGCAACCACGGCTCCCGCCACAGCGCTCGGTGCCACCACCGGGCGCGCTCCCGTGGAGTCAACCACATTTGTTACCGCGGCAGCGTCGTCGGCGTATTGGACGTGGCGACCTATCGCGTGACGCCGGCGCAGGTTGACAGCGGCACCTGGCGTCGGCGGTGAGCGTAACGCGGGGGAGAGTATGGCGGCGGGCGTGGGCGACCTCCGCACCCCGGCGCTCAATGGGCGCGGTCGTTTCGCTGAATTTATGAGCCACCACGATCGAAAAAGTAAAGGTCAATAAAAGGGGCCCGCGCTGTTGAAGCGACTTCTCGCTTGCTCTCAGTGATTTGCGGCGCTCACCGCGGCGGGAGATTACGACCCACCACGGGCGTATAACGGAAGCTCACAGGTGCTTCGTGAAATAGGAAAACCGTAAGGACGTGGACGGTATTGTGTATATGTGTGTATTCTTTTGGGCGTATTATTACGACACACCTGTATGTAGTGCCGCTACCTGACTGACGTGCAGATGACAGAATCAATCTCGTATTCAACGAGCGTATATCTCAAACTCCCACTATATCATCTCTTAGAAAAGAATAGACGCAACTGCTCCGCGGCAGGTAGATGTCCATCTGAAAGCGCACGGTAGAAATTCATTGTGGTGGTTAAATCGTACGCACTGTGAATATGTTGACCACGTAGGACACCTCAGTACTAACATTTTATTGAGTTATTCGTCCTGATGGTTAACTCGTACACTGTGCATATTAACCACGAAAGGACAATTCAGTAATAACTTCTCATTCAGAAGGTTGTTTCGGTTGCAAGCTTAGTTCCTCCTCATTTAATTATAATGCTTAGTTCCACCTCGTGTGAATACTATAGTGCAGTAAGGTGGAACATTGGGCGAATTGTTGTGCATTCGCCGTGGCTATAGCAGCGCGACTAACTTGGACGAGAGTAAAAGAAGAGGACACGCTACACCGCCAAATTTCAATCGACTTGCTGTATGCAGTGTGTCCCCTTACATGACATTAACAGTAAATGACCCGTGGCCCAACGGTGATGCACTATACTACAGACGTGTTCGCTTTGTTTGTTTATGTAGTGCTCCTTCTCTAGCGCAGTGCTCAGTCTTGGGCTGCACCGCTCTCTCGCCAGTTGCCGCCAGCAGTTTCTAGCCTATACCTGCTAAATAGAACAAAATTCAGCGTTTCTGATGGTTCCCGTAGCTCAGTGTACCGTAGGGGGGCTAGTTGTGAGTTATTCTTTCAGTGCTTTTTTTGTGTGTGTGTGCAACAAGTGCTGGCCACTTTGCTTTTTCACACAGTTTAACTTGAGTAAAGCTGGCTGTGTAAGGGGCAGTCACATTTTCTTCCTACAGCTTGCAGCTTCAAATCCACTCGATAACGTGAGTTATTTTGTGCTGAAATATTTTTTTTTTACCTACACGGACCTTGCATTTATATTAATGAAAATAGTGAAAAGACGAAAAATGTGAGAGCTCTGTGACTTGTAGCGGGTGTTACGACTTCGTGGTATCACACATGCAGGCGTTCAGCTTAACCTCTTTTCATATTCTTTGAGATTTTCGTCCTTAATGTGCAGATACCTCTCATAGGACCCGTTACCATTGGCTAATGCATTAGCCAATAGTAACAGGTCATATCAGAGATATATGCATATTGATTTCAGGGGTCTTACGCCATAAAACCAAGATTTGATTATGAGAGACGCCGTAGCAGAGGTCTCCGGAAATTTCGACCACCGGGGGTTCTTTAACGTGCGCTGACATCGTACCGTACACGGGCCTAAACATCTCGCCTCCATCGAAATGCAGCCGCCGCTACCGGAATTTGATTCCGCGACTCTCGGATTAACCGCCGAATACCGTAGCCACAAGACCACCTAGACGAGGCTGCAGATACAGCTCTCTGTTGCCGGCATCCTTAATATTGGACGCCTATACCATTGGCCTGAGACTGTTCGCACTTCGGTATATGGCTACGAGACGTCGGTCTTTGATGAACGCGTTTACGAACGGATTGACGCTTATTTCCCGAATCAGCTGTATATATTTCATCGTGTCTGCACATGCGTGCTGGCTGCTCTGACGTGGCCTATATATACGATGCTTTTATAGGTGTCCATATGCTCTCCACCTCGTAAGCAAGTTATCCTGAAAGTCGGCATCTCCTTGCGCACACAGGCTGGGAAGGAAGCTCCCTCTCCAAAATGCTCGCCGATTTATTCAACGCATCTCTCTTGGCGGAACTTAAAAGAAATAAAGTGCAATACCCAAAACCAGCACATAGCTCAAAATATGCGCGTGAATAAGGCAGTAAGAATGATACCAAAACTGAGGAACGAACACGGCGGGTGTTTCCGGGGGGTGGGGTGTCCTCCCTCGTGATTGAACGAGAAAACAGCATCGGCGAGAAGCACGTTTTCTTCGCGCACGCAGGCAAAGAGTAGGCCCTTCAGGCCTGCAATGCACAATTTTTCTTGCTTATACGCCTATTACGACAACGTAATGTAGTAAAAAATATTAAGAAAAGAAATAGTCTGATTTTGCCAAGTCAATGCGGCGGAGCCACGAGAGTTGTCCGCAACCTTTCAGTGTACAAATGGTTATTCATTTTACCCAACATGGAAGCATGGCGGCTATATGTTGGCTTGTGAAGCTCGAGTTCGAAATCGAGTCACGCGGTCATGGCGGCCGCATTTCGATTGGGGCGAAATGAAAAAAAAAAAAAAAGTCCACAGTGGCAGGGCCATTGGCTAAGCGTGGGTATACGTTTAAAATAATTTACGTAGAAGTAAAATGATACGCGTGCAATATTCAACGCGTAATGAACGATTTGAGTACAATTAAAGTTGCCATTGTGATTACAAAGGTGTGCAAACATCCGAATGTGAGTATACATAGAACGAGGAAACACAAATGGTAATCGTGTATGAAAGAGCAAAGACAATAACTAGATATAAGATGAGACAAACATGAGATGCAGTCTTGGACAAACATCTCTATGTAGACATATTCCGGATACGTAACTCACACGGAAACGTATACCGCCATACATTGGAAACATTGAAAACGAAAGCGATGTTTAACATCATGACTATCGCAGCTAATATTATATCTGTTTAGGAGTGGTGCATAACGCTAGTTTTATTGCAGTGGGTAGGGGAAGGCATTACAGTCGATTAACTCCACGAGTAATTTCCAGTGTGAATATTCTTAGCGCCGCTTAGATCAATGTTGCTAAGTTACCATACTGCCAGCAAAAATACTTCTCAAGTGTGGAAAGTTCAAAACTCTGCTATCAATAACGTAACGCACCAGCCTAAAGCGATAGCTGATAGAAACGCTATCATAACTGAACCATCGTCTCTGACAAAGAAATTTAAGAGTTAATTACACCGGAGGGAACGCGCTTCGAGGACGCGGACAAAGAAAAAGACCAGACACACACAGCGCACTGTGGGTGCGCTGTGGGTGCGCTGTGTGTGCGCTGTGTGTGTTTGGTTCTTGTTCCTGTTCACCTGACAATATATGGCTCAGTGTGTTTGGTCTGCGCTGTGTGTGTCTGGTCTTTTTCGTTGTCTGCGTCCCCGAAGCGCATTCCACCCGCTGTAAGGAAATACCAGCTAACCCAACTGAGTGCCTTGATTAACAGTCATTGTTCGCTAACGTTACTGCAGATCTTATCTCAGTGCAACAGTCAACAATCTTCGAGCGCCCTCTTGACGTGCCTATGAGAAATCGTCACGCTGATTATGCTGGAGGTCCTAGTTCTTTTCTGTAATTAAATACCACTAGGTCTGTAGAACATGATGACGTACTCGTTGAAAGAGGCAGTGAATTTTACTGTACACACTTTAGCAGATATACCATACACAGTGCTTTTATCTGGCACCTTCCGTAAGCCTTAAAAAAAGAAAAAAATATAATACCGGTATTTAAAAACAAAAACGAACGACTAGTCCAAAATTGCCGGCCGGTAGCACTGCTTTGACCTCTGTCAAACGTAGTCGAGTAGCTCCTGCTCAAAGGAATTCGACCGTGATTTCAAAACAACAAACTTTCCTCAGACGGACGAGGTGATTATATGATAGTGGTAACTACGGAAAAAAGCCCTGCTGACATTGAAAGAAAATTAAAAGACAAGCTATCGAAAATAATTTTTTTTCCTATGAGAATATTTATTGACCTGAAAAAATTACTCAACGGTATTAACGATAAGATAATGCTGCCTAAATTAGAGGACTGCAGCATTAGCATCGCTCCCAACGAGTTAACAAGAGGCAATCTGGCGAATGAGCAACAGTATAGCTTCATCAATACACAGAGTTCCTTTAAAAAACAAAAAGAAAAAAGAAACGTTAATACAGGTGTCACACAACGGTCAGTATTAGGTCCTTTCTAGTAAATAGTACTCATAAATGATCTCCTCTTCCAGTTACTGTAAGAATATGTCATTTGCTCGGCAGACACAGGAGTGCCTGTAGCGGGTGATAACAAAGAGATTTATGCAATAATGGGGATCGAACTCTCAACCAGCCCTATTACTGGTTACATAAAAATTAGTTCATTCCAAATATTTATGAAAACAATTTTGTTTAATTTTTTCTGCTATATACGTAACCCTTCGTGAGGATCTTTTAAATGGTGTTGCTCTCCGAGAAGTTAGTCGGACAGAATTCTTAGCATTAGTATTGGACCAACATTTGACAAGGCACGATCATGTACCTGAGCTAATCGACAAGATTTATAAAAAAAATATGGAAATATTATTATATACTGCGGTTCGTATTTCCACTAAGAGCCCTTCCAATAATTTAACTCATTTTTGTTGCACCACATGTCTCACATTGCATTTCAGTTTGTGGATCAACGCATCCGACAGAACTACGCCCATTTCAAGTAGCTCAGCATACAGTTCTATGACAAAATATTTTGACCAACAAACTTAATCTGTATCTTTCGCTCATCCCTTAGAAAATATTTTAACATTGCGTATTACATATGTTTCAGCGAAGCAGTTCTTTATAAATTCCTGAGAAATATAGAGAATCCGTCAGTTAAATTTAAAGAATAAGAAACACAATATACAGCACGATCCTTTCCATTCGCTTTGTTGACTGCTTCCCTTACACGCACAAATTTGGGAGCATTTTGCTTCACGAATACCGCACCCAACCTTTGTAATACCAGGGTCCCTCTCATCGAGGGAACCTGGTAATACGTTTCCTCAAGACATAACTACATCTAATATTTTCAGTCATCATCCGTCCAGAATTTTTAACTCATTGCTCTGATTTTTCTAGTATTTTCCTAAATTAATAAAAAGATATAGTTAGTTTCGCTTCGTTCCTCTTTCTGTTGTTGAAACGTTCACTTTATTTCATGCTTATACCCACCTATCAGACTTTGTAACACGAACTTAGGCAGCAGCATCTGCCATAACAATAACTTCCACAACTCTCTGGGAATTCTAGAGTTCCTACTGTATGAATATGATGTATTGTATCTTGTTATGCATACACAAGTAGTCTAGCCAGCCTGTTTCCACGCTATTCCAATTGGCCCAGTGCCACCTATTTGAAAATTTTGGAGATCATGTTGAGATATTTACCGACGCGCCTGCACACGGCGACCTTCAAGGTGCTTCTGCGGCTTTTTTTCTGCCCTTCGACTGACATCAGAACTGACAACGACTGATGTTACTATGAAGTACGCACAGGAAGAATTAAGGGCATCGAAGGTCGTGATTCGTACAGACTTGCGTGCAGCCCTCAGCAGACTTGAGAAGACATGCCGATAGCCCAGTTTAAGGCAGCATGGTGAAATCTGGTGGCAGCATGGTGAAACGAAGAGGCTGACCGCCTCGCTTCAAGTTGCGCCCACAACGAATGCACTGACTGTGCCGACGTTTCCTGTAAACTTGACAACGCTAGACCGCCGATCCGCCAACACCTGCTACGGCAACACCGAGACCAACTTGTTGCAAGCAGACCATTCCCTCCCCGTGTTCGTGGTCGTTGCCTCGTATAACGAGAGCACTGTCGTGAAAGTTTATGGTTGACTCTGTGCTGATGCGCGAAAGTTTACATCGTCAAGGCCGTGTGAACAGTCCATCATGCCCTTCTTGTGGCTCCTGTGAGACACTTGGACGTCTTACAGTGCCCAGCGTACATTACGCAGCGTGCATCCCTATGGAGTATAGACGTCTTGGACTACAGTGCGTTACCCTTGCCGCTTACCAGTTGCCATAGGGGAGGCCTGCTCGACAGGACCAGGCCCATACAGCGTCATTAACGTTTCTGGAGGGTACTGGCTTAGCCTCTCATTTATAGGTATATTTTGTCTAAACAGCGAAGCTGTTCAAGATCGAGGTAAAATGTTCTTCCTTACCTGAAAACTCCGCATATCGCCTATGCGCGGCATGGCGACAAAGCCTCCGTGGTTAAACTGAGACAATTCTTCGCGCCTATTTAGCATTCCGCGCAATCAGATCCGAACGCTTTAACTGCAACATACTTTGCAATTACTTCATGCTAACATCGCTAGAACGCTACCTGGGTTCGAGCGAGAATCGAACCCAGGCCGTCTACGTTGCAGGCGGGTGTTCTATCAACGAGCCACGCCAGCGGCTGATGCTGCTTCGGAAAAAATAGCAAAGCATCTCCATGCACACTATTATTGGGAAGTGAGGCTGAGGTGGAGGGAAGGAAGGAGGGCACAGAGGAAAGCATAATATAGCCTTGCATAGTATAGTATAGCAAGGAAGTGGGAAGGATATGACGATGGGGAAGAGTGATGTGAGGGTGAGGAAAAGGGAAATGAGGAGGGGACGGGGTAAACCATAGCATACCCATGTACAGTGTGGTATAGCAAGGAGGTGCGGAAGAGAAGTGAGGGTGGCCAGGAAAGAAAGGAGGAGGCCACCAGCCCGCCTTACAGTCTAACAAGATGGTGCGAAAAGGGAAGCGAGGGTAAAGAGGAGTGGTGTGAGGGTGTGGAGGAGGGAAACGATGAGGGGAGAGGGCAAAACGTAGCATGCCAACGTATGGCACGGTACAGCAAGGAGGTGGTAAATGAAGGCGAGGATGGGGAAAGGAAGAGGGGAAGGCCATCAACTTCGCTGCGACCTAGCCTGGCGCTGCTAGTGCAAGCTGCCCACAATTTTCCTGCTGTGTTTTGTCTGTGTCTTCGTCACGTTTGTTTTACTTTCCATTTCCCTTCATCTTCCTTCCCTTTCTATTTTCCTTTCCTCTATTTATCCCCTTCTCCCAGAGGAGTGGGCAGGCCCTGTGCCCCTCTCAGTGGAATTTGTGAGCCTGCTCTATTTCCTTCATGTCCTTGTGTGTGTATATATACAAGCCAAATGATTAATAATAATAATAATAATAATAATAATAATAATAATAATAATAATAATAATAATAATAATAATAATAATAATAATAATAATAATAATAATAAAATGATTGAAACTGAAATGGAGCGGAATAGTGGTAGCAATCCTCACTGTGAAAGAAAAATTGCAATCTACATGACCGATCACTCTTAAAAATTAAGTTAGTAAAAGGCTAGTAAATGCATGCACTTACTGACTCCCCGGGTACTTTACTACCTTCTCAGTTCTCTTTTACTAGCCAGAACATTTTGGAAACTAGTAAAAGATGCCTTACTAGCCAGAGACGTTTCTTGGTGTTCTTAAGTAGGCAACTACTAAACCACTCCTATGTTGCCAGATGCTTCGTAGATGACACGCACCTGAATGATAACCGAGTAGCTTGTAGTTACAATTATAATTTGTTCGTTATGTTTGAATATCAGTTTTGTGCGACGTCATGACACACACATTTGCAAAGGGTAAGCCGTGAAAATCTGGATTCTAAATACGCGTTATTTACCTAAATTCATGACTGCTCACCGGTAGAGCTTGTGCTACCCCATACCAGGGCCATGGCCGCTGCATAGGAGTTTTATGTAGCGGCCGTGTTAGGGCCTTATATAGCTTTGAGATTGGTGTTAGAACAATGTCGCGTCGTGTGCTCTGCGATGTCAGTGCACGTTAAAGAACCCCAGGTGGTGAAAATTTCCGGAGCCCTCCACTACGGCGTCTCTCATAATCAGAGCTGGTTTTGGGACGTTAAACCCCACATAACAACAACAAGACCAATTTCGCGTAGAATTCTTGGTGTTCTCTGTATGTCTGCCTGTTCTCGTCTATCATTTGTTGATGCATCCATGTATATTGTTACTTGAGCATCGCATGGTGTTGTTCATTTACCGTAGTAATTTCGTCAGGTAATTAGCGAGCGCTAATCAGTGCAACTGGACAAAGTCACACCATTTGATTTCTTCTTGCATACACGCAGCTACAAAGCAGTTCTCTTCTTTACATACAACACTATCCCCCTCCCCCTTCTACTTTCAGAAGCCCAAAAATAGTGTGACAAATGAAAAAAAAAAACACGAAAAACAAACAAATGCGTACAGGTATCGCTGAAATAAAGCTTCGAAGTTGAAGAAAGCGGTCTCTAGGATTGAGTTCGAATCCATGGAACAACGCCTTGCTCTATTATCCGAGCTAACCAAGAGGCTAGAATGCAGGTCGTAGAGGTTTCGTACATGGTTGATTGGTATGGGTACAGTACCCCACCACACTATGCACAGTGCCAATAACTTGACACGCCTGAAGAGTCACGTGGCAGTACTTGCAAATTATTGAGTATTGGCTCAGTGCGATAGTCTGGTTGACTGTACAGACTGATCCGTGTTTACTGTTCTTGCATTCTCTGTGCACATACTGTATATCGAATGGCCAGCATCTCATATGGCGTCCAGCAGATAATTTCGACCTGAATGAACTAACGGGTTTATATAAAAGTTAATGGGGCGTAAAATTGCTGTCACGCGCTTAAGCAAGGACACTTGTTAAACAATAATGTCATTAATGCAGCGTGAAACATTAAGGGATTCATGAACTACAAGTAGCAAGAAACAATTTCAAAATTGCGGTGTTTTTTATGTTGGCTTTACGCACTACTTATGAATGTATCAAGAGCTAATAATAATGGCAATATCATGGGCTTGCGTGCATGCCTGTAACGTAAAAGGCGTAAGGAAATCATTCATGTGCAGTGAGAAAAAGTATATCCCAAAGAGAGATCATTGGCACGTTAAAGCTGTTATCTCCCTTGCATACGATAAAATGTTGTAATAGAAGTACTTGGGTATCAACCACCCAACACGCGGAGGAATGTAAGTGCCTTAGATCTAAAGCGCTAATGCTTTCTTTAGTTTAACACGGTGGTTGAGGAACACTGCCTGGCACGTAGATGCGCATTTGATTACCTGTAGTATAACACTGCGGCGTGTGTTCGATATTCGCACTGAAATCCGTAATAAAGCGGGCGAATTGCGCTTTCCTTACGTAAAAACACATTCATTAATGGCAAATACGTTTTTGAATAGAACGTTGTTCGTGGTGTAAATGGTGGGTTGTAAACTTTCTAAGGTTGACTCTTGTAACCGCACTTCGAAACAAAAACCTTTTGTTTGTTGCATCTTTTAAGGCGACGTGTTTAAATGTAAAAAAAAAAGCTCACCCGAGGACAAACATAAGCATTCACATTGTGCATTGCGCATTCATATATGCAGGCCGCCTTGCAGGGCGTACACGTGTCTACCTGCGTCTGGTATACTACGAGCACCCATAACGAAATTTCGAGATATGAGGCCCCACATTCATTTGATCAACCAGGCAGTGGATGTCATAGTGCGTGGGTTAATGACGGTTCGAGTTCTGCACTCACCGGATTGAGGTTCATTGGCTGCGAAAGACCTCTTGTCCGTCCCCGCGGCCGAAGTGGCAGTGGGTGGTAGTGCGGGCCTGGTGACGGGCGGAGGTGCCAATGCCCCTCCAGCGGGGCTCGCAGGGCTGGCCGATGCCGATCCGCGGCCGGCGGGTCTTCGTGTCACCTCGGAGGTGCCCTTGGAAGCCGCGGAATCGGCCGCAGAGCCCAGGAAGTGCGGGGGCGGTGGTGGTCCGAGGAACGGACCCATGCCCCCGAAGGGTGGTGCCGAAGCGCCCAGGTACCTGCATCCGACCAAAAGTGACCATTTTAGATCGACACAAACATAAGGGAAATATTCAGTGGTGTTAGGGTGCAGGCAGTGTCACGGCGCTCGGGTCTTGTTGTTTTTACTTCTCGTTCCACGAGAGCCACGAATCAAAACTCCGCCATACATTACGTCATTGCAATATGGCACCAGCGTGTAACTAGGCCACAGGTAGGCATCCATATTGGAATTTAGTAGATTTTACACTTTAGGAAGATATGAAATTATTTAAATATGAGGGCCGTCCCAGAGCCACAAGAGACTGGACTAAGTGTTCTGTAAAGGTGTGTATTCTCTTTCCTTTCAAATTTTATCTCGCTTATATTATTCTACAGTAATAGTTCGTATAAATACAGCTTCGTTTCCGGCCTAAATTTCTTGGTTGTTCTACGCGATGGCGGTAATGACTGCCATTAGTGCACAGTACTACAGCTGGTGAGAAGTGCAAGAGGCAGAGAAGATGGAATGAAGCAGAGGTGTGCTTGTGCAGGACAGCATCGTGACAGCGGGACAGAGGCTGGGTCGAGCTTCGGACAGCAACGTTAGTGTAAGCGGAGGCGGCAAGGTCGCAGAACTCTGCGGCGGCTGCGTGTTTCAGTGAAGGGCCGGGTCAGAATGTCTGCGTTTGTGGTGGGTTTCACTTAGTCAACGATGAAGAACGGCGATTTGGTTGAACGAGCACCAGCGGGCATCCGAAGTTGCAAGCGCCTGCACTATAGGATGCTCACACATCGTAATTAATCCTAATGTGGAGGACTGCTTTTCGCGAAAAATTAGCAGCCGTCTGTGCAACATAGCGAACGGAAGAATAGTCATCCTCAAGTTCAGGCATAAAGCGCAAGATTGATTGACCTAGTGACTGACTGACCTATTTATTTATTTATTTATTTATTTATTTATTTATTTATTTATTTATTTATTGAACCTCGATATACGAAGGGCATGACGAAATGTGGAATGATAAGGTTGTCGCCATCATCCCTTGGAGAGTTGAAGTTATTTGAAGTAAACATAGCTCTTGTCTGCCACGCACCGAAAGCCTACATGCATTTAAAAAAAATGTCCTATTCTCAGTTTCATACATGAGGTGCAACGCTGTCAAAGCTAGAGCTAGTGTTTACGCTGTGTACGCCCGCGACCAAAAAATAGTGCTTTGCATGCGGTGAGCGAGCAACAATAAATGCCTCGCTGGCAGGCTTAAATCATAATACATTTCTCATCAGCTTGACAAAACACCCTCGTATGTCTGGGGAAACAGTCAAAGTATGCGAGTTTGCATTTTATATTTGTCGGAGTGATACACCTGTACTTCTTTTTCTTCACGGTCTACTTGCGTAGCCTTCACGACGTTGCACTTGTTGCATGTTGTTGTTATGTGGGGTTTAACGTCCCAAAACCAGCTCTGATTATGAGAGACGCCGTAGTGGAGGGCTCCGGAAATTTTGACCACCTGGGGTTCTTTAACGTGCACTGACATCGCATAGCACACGGGCCTCAACATTTCGCCGCTATGGAAATGCACCTGCCGCAGCCGGGATTCGATCTCGCGACCCTCGGATCAGCAGCCGAGTACCATAGCCACTAGACCACCGTGGTGGACTTGACGCATGAAGCGGGGTATAGTGGTGCAAGGCTGGATTAAGTACGGTGCTTGTTCCCGCTTCTTCCCGACTTCTACGAGCTCGTCTAAGTCACATGATTTGTCACGTGACTAGCTGTTGCATGGTTTTGGCGGGAACATGTCTCGTGACTAGCTTTGACGTCACGTTACGTGATCTGAGCCACGTGTCTGCGTTCAAATCGGCCTGGAGGGCAATGTCCGGTTGTGACGTCCTTTTCGGCAACTTGTGGTGCAATGTACTCGGTCCGTGGGACCGAGAACATTGCACCACAAGTTGCCGAAAAGACAGTGCTGAGATGGGCTTACCTGTCCCTGAAGCTGGCCAGCAGCGACGAGTCCACGGGACCCGGGGAGCCCTTGAGTGTTGGCTCCCCGGGCACCCCGGTGCCGGTGGCGTAGCGGCCGACCTGTCGGCCAGACGGTGATGGTCCTGGCTGCGGTGTCGGCGGGTGCAGGTGGTGGTGCGGGTAGCGGTAGGCGCCCGGCGGGGCCGCTGCAGCCGCGGCCCACTCCTCGAGCTTCACCACTTTACCCAAGTCGCCGAGCGGACACGCGCTGCTCGCCTCCAGCATGCCCCTTCACGAGGCGCTGGCGCAGCTGGTACGTGCGCCAGCGGCTGCGGGACGTCCTTCGTTGACGTTCTGTCCACAAACTGATACCTGCGGTCAGTTGGAGACAAAATTTCTATTATTCACTGAAACCCAGCACACTACCACTGCGCCACGCCAGCTAGTCCCTCAGGACCTAAATAAAGTTCAATATCTGTCTGTCTGTCACTGAAAGCCCAACGTGGGGAGCCAAATGTGGGCTCAGGGCCGTGACTTCTGAGCCTCTGGCCAGCTGAGGTTCCCAGAGATGGGCACACGAGCCATTGGAACAACGTAGTTTACTCGTTGCAAGCCCAACGCCGACTGCCCGGATCCGCTCCACGCGCCTAGCTGCGTTCCGATGATGACTGGCGGCGGAGGCAAGCAGCCGAATTCCCCATAATATATATATATATATATATATATATATATATATATATATATATATATATATATATATATATATATATATATATATATATATATATATATATATATATATATATATATATAGCTCATTCGGTCTCAGACTCACGAGATCATTCCTCAGGCCTCAGGCGACGGACTCCGCGACCGGCGAGAGCAAAAGGAGCCAGACATTCTGGCGCCTCTTTCCCTGGCCCGGAGCAGCTGCTGACATCACGGCGCAGAGCGCTGTTTCATTGACCTTCTATCGCCAGGCTGTTCGGCTGTCCGCCTCCTTGCAACAATCACAGAATTTCTCCTGCTCCTCCCTCGTACTGCCTCCCTGCCGGCTTGCGCAGCTGCGGGAAGGCCAAGCTGGCCCATGGAATATATAGGCTTGCAGTGCGCGTACATTGTAGCCAGGTAAAGCCGTCGTGCGGCAAGCGGAGCACTCGAAGCTGTAGCAGTTGCGCTTGGTGAGGAAAGGTGTGAAGGGGATGTGCGGATCACGGTGTGTACCTTGGTTCACAACCTTTTATAAACTCCACCGGCCTACGTCACGAAAATGCGGTTGCTCCGTCGTCAGGCGTTTTGGTTTCGCATGATATCCGCCGCCGCGCCTGTACTGCAGCTGCCGCTGTGTGTTCTCTGGTGCGTGCGCTGCTCAACACCGTGCGGCGAAGAAAAAACGGTACACCTGCGCCGCGGTTGGTTGTGCAGCAACAAACAACGTAGCACGCTGTCATAGCACGCTGTCAACGTAGCACGCTGTCATATAAATATAATTAATTGCGGTCGCCATTCTTTATTGAGGTGAGGAAATTCTATATGCGTCAGAGGGATTTTTATCTACTCAAGTGAAAAAGATATGTGACAGGTTCGTTCATATAGCCGCGTGCTAAAGACCTATTACGGCGATGTTTTGCCATTTGCTTGCAGCTGCGATAGCATACCTACCGCAAGTGTCTCGGACACTGCTGTAGTGGCTGCGATGTGCTTTGCGTTTTCACGATTGTCAGACTACACAAGTGAACAACAGGCTTGGAATTTTTCGCTTCTTGAGCGAACGGAGAGAGCCGTGGTTACGCAAGCCATGCTGCTGGTTATTCACGAGCCTTGGCCTTGGTACAGAACTGTGTGTGTGTGTGTGTGTGTGTGTGTGTGTGTGTGTGTGTGTGTGTGTGTGTGTGTGTGTGTGTGTGTGTGTGTGTGTGTGTGTGTGTGTGTTTTGCGTTATCACAACCGTATTTGCATATATGATGGCGTTGTCTGTATGCTTGAGTAACTAATCCAATACAGTTGTTTGTGCGCGAGGATTTAGCGTAGCGATTAGAGGCTTTAATTCGTAGCAGGAATTTTAGCTCGGACAGTTCCAGGTCGTACTTAAGCACGTCTCGCTGTACTAAGTTGTTCATCCTTGCGTTAGTTACTGACTTAAAACGGAAGCGCCGGACCTAGACTAAAGCGACGTCGAATCGTCGATATGTTAACTCGCGAATCATTCACATCCAGCGTGGTAAGCTGCTCGTCGTTTCAATTAGTTTCTCAGAGCTTGTCATAGCTGCACGCCCATGTATTTTAGATGCGAAGCAGCTTATGGTCGGGGCTATGTCACTCCCTCCCTCCATCCATCCATCCGCCGTGTGGCGTCCATACGCGCACGGTGCATGCGCATCCTCCTCCCCCTCCTCTCCTTGTCTCATCTCCTCTCCGAACGGCGCGCGTTGACTATGGAAACGCTCTTTCTTCGATGAACGCTTTACCAGCTCGCAAAAAACGAGAACGCGCCCTCGCCCGCGAGAGACAACGTTGACGCAGGCAGCGTATGCTAGCGTCAAACCGATGCAGTCGCGGTGTGCACCCCCCGTGCTGCTTCGCATCGCCTCATGGTCCCTTTTAGCGGGAGATGTAATTTTTTTTTCTATATTCATTTACTACTTCCTACACAGCTACAGCGACTTCCTTTCTCGCGGCCGCTCCTCGCAAACTTTGTAGTAAACACGCCGGCAGCGCTCCGATGCCCGGTGCTCGGAGGCAGCTTTTAGACATGCTACGCCGACGGCGGTGGCGCGACTCTGCGGGGCGGAGGCGAGCGATGTATCGCCGGTGTAGCGCCTGGATGTATCGCCGGTGCCTACCACTGTTTACTAACATGGAATGGGTCTATACAACGGTGACGCGATGTCATCGTAGACATCGTTTATATATATATATTTTTCAAAGAGCAAAATAATATGAGTGAAAAGTGACTGAAGTCATTCCACGTGTACAATAGATCAATAAGGTGAATTGAGGATATCAAACACATATACATACAAGTAAATTGCGAAGAATCGAAGATGTGTTCAAGTGAATTAAGCTGATTTGTTACAGTGAATTTTATGTGTCTCGTTATAGAACGTGTGTATGTTAGGGAGGAGCGTGCCGCTGAGCATTGATATCTCCGATAACCAACTTCATCTTCCCTTCACCTGTATACGTCGTAGCGACAAAAACACCATATGCTCCACACTTATAGCAGACGGATCTCAATAATTCTGTGTAAGGTATAGATGTATCGTATTTCTATACTTCGGTGCACAGACAAATGCAGTACAGTATATTGTACCATTACCATGGTGGAATAAAATCAGCTCTGAAATTAAAGCGAGAGGAGACGGTTCTGCATTGTGCCGCATATCGGCCAATCATGCCGGCAAAGGGTTACTGAGACACACGCGAAAAATGAAAAAAAAATGGGGTCACAGCAATTTTGTGTGATAGGTCCGCCTAAATGACGGCTTTTACGTGACATCGACTGAATTTGGCTATTGGGCCTAGTCATTTGCCCAATATGTAAAACTTAAATTACTTGTTTCTGCAAGTAAGACGGCAAAATAAACGAGAGTCAGTTAGACTCATTCAGTGGTATACATTATTTTGCGTATTGTACTAAAGCTACCAGAATTACTTACAGATGGGCTAACTCCTACTCAGATTCACCTATATTCACCTCGGCCGGGCTCGTTCAAACAGAGTAATGAGTATCGAGTGTGCTTCTTCGCTCAATCAGGCTGAAACCCACAAAAATTTTACTCACCGAAGATCCCTCGGAATCGAAATCACCATCTTTAAGTTCTACCAAGCTCACTAGGACCCAGATTCACGAATATCCCGCTCAACAAGCCTCACTCAGACTCATACACACGAAAAATTTACCCATTCCAGCACACTCGATCGAACTCAAATGATCAGAAAAGTTTTACTGAGTTGCACTCGCTGAAACACACTCTGACAGATTGGTGTTAGTCGGAGTAAGCTTGAGTGAGTGGACTCACGAGTGAGTTTGCCGACCTATATGCTTGCGGTGCATGTTCCTTTCAAGCGCCAGACTCTATGCATGGATCATTCCATTCCAAATCAACCGGAATTTTTCCGACCATCATAAAGATGCCTGAAAAAATTTTGACGTGTTTGTTGAAGTCGAAAACTTGCTGTGCTCGTTAGTGTCGTTGCCAAAAATGTTTGCGCCATTTTCTGATAATTCACAGTTTCGTTCACTCTTAGTTAAAGGGCGTAAAACTCACTTTTACTTGCAAGGACTATTATGCGTTGCAGGCGCTAAAATTTCTTCTATTGTAACCTAAAGAAGTGATGGTCACTGTAAAAATAACGACTTCCTCAATTAGACAAATATTTCTTACGCTCTTGGCACGAGCGAAATCGAAGAAAATTATGAAGTTAGACATTCTTTTTTCGGCAATGTTGATAAACTCTTAGGCCGTAAATTATTTCTTTGTTTGTTTCGAGCGATCGCCAGAAGCTGAGTATCTGCGCGTGCAGGTTCCGCCACTTAAAATCAAGTGTCCAAGATCTCTTCCTTGCTGCTAGTTAAACTCCAGAAACCTTGGGAAGCGGCAGTGCAACGTGCAGTCCGTTTCACTAGTTCCGTGCAGCAGAGCCAAGGCCACGAGGCCATCGAGCCCAGAATTCTTCCGAGGCGAGGCGAAATGTCATTGTTCGGACACACAGCTGCGAGCAACTGCTGCCAATAAGTGCCTCACTCCGTCCTCCTCCTCCTCCTCTTTCGAAGGTTGCTTCGGCCACTGTAGCGTCCATCATTGGCAGATACCATGGCGCGGAAGGATACATTTAACATGTGTTTGCCATCCTGGTTGGCCGAGGGGGCCTGTAGCTTCCACAGTGCTGCACGGAACTACTGAAACAGACTATAGTTATATTTTCGCATTTAGTATCGAGTTTGTTTCCGTCCTTGTCCTTTTTGCTTCACTCAGTTTTTCAGTACGCCACACAAAGGAGCTTAAATAACCGCGTCAGTGACGTTAAATTGATTGCAGTTTAACTTGATTTTCATTTAGCCTGTCAGTTAATGTACATTCAACCGCAGTCACTAAGGCCCTAAAGAGAAGTAACTTTGGTTTTTGCGCAGTAATTTACATAAGCCGCAACATTTATAATTTATTAAGTTGATTGAGTTTGCCCTCTGAGTGCAATTGTTAAGTTTAGAGAAGCACTTGTTTGCAACATGTGCTTTGCTGCTACCTACCACTACATGCGAGTTAAAAACAAACGGTGAAGCAACTTGGCAAGAGGCACAAATCCTCATGCACTGAAGAACGTAGAGACCGCGCACGTATCGCCATTCTCCCCTTTAATTTTTCATCGTGTTCGCTGTTATTCATGTTGAATGCAAACAAACAAGCCTATCCGCGTACTTTGGCTCTGATTAGACTCTTCAGTTGCCTTTGATGCATGTGAGTGTTTTTGGCAAATGCAGTTTATTCTGTTTGATCTGAAGAAACGGGAGCAGGGCGCTCATTCATTGCGCATACCACCTGCCATTCTTTCCAGTTAAACGTGACTTAGTGAGCTCCGCTAAGAGCTGTAAACACACAGCTGCATATCGGTCCCACACATATATACACAAGTGTTCTGTGATTTGTTTACATAATAATATTTAAATTGTTTCGTATTTGTGCTCTTGTTTTCGTTTTCCTCCATGTGCGTTCGCGCTTGCACACTTGACGCTTTTCTGATACGGAGACGCCTATGTACCCTTAACTTGTGTTGTTCTGCATTGAGAGGCTTCCGCGTCCCGCACACGGATTGTCGGAGTATCGGAAGCGCCGTATAGGAAGCTCGAGATTTATTTGACAAAGTCACCACAAACTTTAATCCAAGTGTGCGACCAATTTGCAAGTTCTACCACCATCGAAGTGCGGCTTCAGTAGCAGTATACACCATCAAATAGACACTTGCAGGTTTGTTTGAAAAGAGAAAAAACAAGGTACACACTAGTTTCTTAAACTCGCGTTTGTGGAAGAGACGAGCGGTAACATGCAAAGAGCGGAGAAAATTACCACCAGAAAAAAAAAAAAAACATCGTTTAAGTGGGCCGAGGAAACTTCGCACACTAATGGTTTTCCCGCTCACTTGAATCAGACTGTCAGCTAAGTTAATCTGAGTGTGACAGCAATAATCACCAAGCTATTTAATCCGCACCAACCACTTTTCCCGAGCGTTAACATAGTTAATCCAAACACCAGCGCAAATAGGTCGCATGCCAATGAGTTTAACCCAATCGCCAGCAGTAAGTTTGGTGCCACTTGCCACAATAAGAAATGGAAAATAACCGGAAAGCGCCGGTTATATTACATTTCATATCGTGACAAGTGTATTTGAACAGCACTGATTTTTTTACACCAAACTTGCTGTTTCGTTTGTGTGGGTTAGATGAGTCGCGCTGAATTAAAGACGCTGGCGGTTGGATTAAACATGGCGGCACTTGGGTTAAACTCACTGGCGCGCGAAGACCTATTTGCGCTGGCGCTCGGATTAAATATGTCAGCGCTCGGATTAAGTGCTTGGCGTATAAATTAAATAGTTTGGCGCTCAGATTAGTGCTGTGCCGCTTAACTTAACTGGCACTCGGATTAAAGTGAGCAAGAAAACCTGTAGTTTCAGGCTAAGGAAACGTCCCATCAGTATTTAAGCGTGTATATGAACCAATTCGTGAATAGCTTGTGTATTGGGCTTGAGAAGTGCGTGTCTGTTCGTGAAATGTATGTCGGGTCTTCTGTGGTCCGTATCCCAAATAAATCAGTACAACCGAATGTACATTCAGACAGACCAACGTCCGTAAGCTATTAAAAGATTACTGCGTGACTGTTTTTCGAAGGTGTTGCCTGTTTGAAATCGAAGGTTGGACGTAAACTTGTCTGGTCGCGAATATTGATGACGATAATTAAATGATCAGTGACCAAGGAAAACTTACGAAACTTTAAACATACACAACGACGGGAGCCGAAACGTCGTTGTGTATGTTTAAAGTTTTCTAAATTTTTCTTGGTCGCTGTTACGGGAGCCGAAACGTCGTTGTGCATGTTTAAAGTTTTGTAAATTTTCCTTGGTCGCTGATCATTTAATTATCGTCGCGATCCCTATTTTGATTTCTTCCGGCCCTCCGACCCCTTAGCGCCGGCTCTGCGAGTTAGATCCATGATATCGGTCACACGTATGCTATATCGTGGGCCGTATTCACGAAAGGCTATTATGCTAGAATGGACCAATCTATCCGCTAGTTACACGACGGCACCGCTGCAGCACTACATGCCGGTACTTGGAGTATCCGGTGCGTTCACTCGCGTATCTGATGCATTGGCGCGCTATGTTTACGAGCTTTGGTGGCCTTATTTGCATGAATAGACATGTGCCATACGTGTAGGGATTCCACAAAAGCAGCCTCAAACAAAAATATCTCAGATTTCACATATTCTCGAAGGATTTCAAGCTTCGCGACTGTGCGAGAAGTCAACAGAGCCGGACAGAGTGGCATGTACCGCACACGTTTTTGTTCAGCGTGTATATGAATTTCGCGTCTTTAATGTACGACATTATAGCATTCCGCTACTGAATTGTGTAACAAGCTTTCTGTACGACCGATGGGCCGACAAGCAAACTTCACAGATGGGCTCAATGCTAGCCGATCGCCACCCGATGCGACGCACAGATTGGATATATCCAGAAAACAAGTTGCATACAACTTGTTTTCTGGGAAAAATAGCGGTTGCTGGAATGAAGCGATGCCCCAACTGACCTGTTACGAAAATCAATGACGATTTTCAAGCGTCCATCACGAACGAGACGTCTGATACAAATCAAGCGTTACAGCAGTGCAGCTGGCGCCACTGCCCGCCGAAACCTCAGCGCCGTTCCGGCATCAGAGCCAAAGGTGCCGCCAGAATTTTGCTATTCAGCGTGTGATATTATGCATTACGAGCAGAAGGTAAAGCGGCAACAATGGCAACAAGTGTTCGTGCTTCATGAGCGTTTTGCAGCTCTTACTGAATCAGCGCCCGCTGCTTTCGAAGTGGGGAAGGCATAGCGACGATGGCGGCTCCGAGCCATCGGCTGGTCGCCACCGGCCGCCAAAACGAACATGCATCGTATGCTCAATGTATGCGCCCTCCGCTAAAGAAGCGCGGCGGGTAGCAAAACACAACCAGTGTTTTCTTAATTCCACCAATCAGAGTCGGACAGGAAGCTTGTCTGCGGCCTCGTTTAATAAATCTTTGAAGCGAACGTTAAGTTTCAAAACCAAAAACACTGCAGAGCTTGACGCGCTGACTGAAGGCTGTAAAGATTGTACCATATCATTCAAGGCCTGCTTCACACTGCGTCTCCAGGAGTGCGCGTGAACATTGGTTGTAGCGGAGTCCGTCAATGCTCTATTTGTATAGTAAAGAAAAAAGCGAGTCCCTTCGGTTTCCTCCCGTTGGCGGACAGATCCGCGCACTGTATACTAATTGAAGCAGATTTTTTTTCTCATGATGGGGGGGGGGAGGGGGGGAGGGGGGGGGAGGGAGGACAGGAACGCGATCTCGCGTTTTTTATTCTAATTAATTCCGTGAAGATGTAAACAGCAATACGAAATGCTGCGAGCTATAGCGCACTAGCTGAGACGACCTGGCCACATGTTAGCACTATCATCTGCACGTTCTCAAAACATTCTAGAATGCGAGGAAAGCTGAGATAAAACCCATGGATGCATTGGAGGTCCGCACACAGTTTTCGGCAGCGTTCTGTTACAATACACAAAGAGTATTCGTGCAGTAGCGTGGTATATCCCAGGACACGCCACAAGCGGCAGCACCAGCTAAGCTTATGAGTATACTCCAAGATGGCTTTAATGCTGCTCCTGGGAACACGCGCATGCGCAGATTGTGCGGTGAGATTGGGCTATTGCTGTTAAGCGCCGATTTCCACCTATCATGACAGCACAGACGTAATATTAACGATGGAATCGCGCCTTTAATAGACCTTGAACATGTCTTCCTTCATTCGTTCTTGTGTTCTTTTTTCTCTTTACTTTGTGTCAAAACGCATGACAGCTCAACTAAGCTCAGCATTCCGGTATACACCTTGAAATATTTAAACTGCTGTTGTTTTCTTGCTAGCGTGCATAAATCTTTTACGTGCCCACTTCATCTAGGCGTGCGTCTGCCTTCCGATGGTTACCGCGACTTCTCCAAATTAAAGTTATCTCTGAGGTGCAATGTCTAAGAGCTACCAAATGTTGTCATTCGAGCACCGTCGGTCGTCTCACCGTAGCCGATGTCAGCTCGTCTTCGTGCATAAATTAACTGGGCCGTGCTTCGGACCACCGCGCCTCTGCAAGCTCGCGCACGGCGGGGAACGGTTTCGATGCGAAGCCCGCTTATCCGCATTTCTAAAACCGGAAATGAAAACAAAAAGGAACCGCGCCTTCGATGGCGCTCTTATCACTCAAATAACACACGCGCCCAGCGTTGCCCGCTTCATGTTATATACTTCCGCCGCGTTACCCAGCCGCGGTCTGGAAGGGTGTACCACGAGCAGCAACAAATTCGCGGCGTTCGCGCAATTGTTGGACGTGTTCGCAGGGGGAGGACACCCGAGTGCGAACGAACAAACGTCACTTTTCCAAACAGAAGCCACATTCATAATTTTCATAATTTTTATTGTATTTCGTCTCTGTGTTTCTGGTGCTCCCCCTCCATACCGACCGTGACTTGCGATACGGTGTAAGAGAAGGAAAAAAAAAAGAAAGAAAAAGACACTGTTGGTTCGCTTATCGGACCGCACGCGTGAAATGAGAAGGGCGAATGATCGACACCGTCACAATAGGACACACATTTCCGGCTCGTTCTCCGGGGCGCACAAAGGTGATGGGGGACCGCTGTCTCCAGGCCGTAAAACTACGAAGAAACGAGCCGCGGCCTTTCTTCTGCTTCCGCGGAAACGTAATTCACGCCCGGCTGGTCCGTACTTGTATATACGACGATCCCTGTATTTCACTATCATATACTCGCGCTGAAGCACGCAAATATCGCAATTTACAGCTTCGAACACGCGCATATCCTCTCGTGTAAATGAGAGGCGCCGCCTATGCACCAGTGTGCTCGCAGTTTAAAAGCCTGTAAACGAGGTGACGTCAAATTTATGGCGAAGCCGTTTGACCAAGATGCAGCGCGCGCAATCGGCTGTATGCGCAAAATAGGCACATGGATGCATGGGGTGCGAGCGCCCGCCCCCTTCGTCATCTGCAGGGAACACGCATGTCGAGCGTGTGACACCGTGGCGTACACCTGCGACTGTACCTATTGTTCGTCGTAAAATCTTGCGTAGCGCGGAGCCTGCGGCGGGATTGCGGGATTTGTCATTCGCGGATTCGAAACATCTATGCAATATTATGTAGATGACGATCGAAAAACGTGAGGGTGATCTAGCGTATCCACACGATGCAACGAACTTATGATCCAGCACAATTTAGAGTTCTCCTATTGGCTTTTCGTCAACTGCTTACAAAATCGACGCAGAAGTGTCTTATATATATCGTAAATTGACGCCGCACCTTTGACAGTTTACACAAGCCAGCAAATGGATTATTCTCATGTGTCACGCTATCTATCTATCTATCTATCTATCTATCTATCTATCTATCTATCTATCTATCTATCTATCTATCTATCTATCTATCTATCTATCTATCTATCTATCTATCTAGCTAGTAAAAAAAATTACTTTGTGTTTTTGGTGTTACATATCCTTCTAAAGGAAAATCTTTTGCTATATTTCGAATTATTCAACCTTGTAACGATATACTCATGCAGTATGGTGCATGAAAAGCACGGCGCGAACACATGAACAAACTTAAACGCATAAGTGATGACATCTCTTCTCATTCTGGAAGGAGCGTACGATGCTGCATTTTCGTCTTTCTCTTCTTACGGAGGAACAGGCCCAGGGCTAGCACCAGGTACAGAGAAACGCATATCCACACCGCAAAATACTAGACGATGAACCGAGCGCTTGGTGCGTGAAGCGGGCAATCATTATCTAGGTAACGTGGTCGTGTAAACTAAGGCTTCCAAATTTTGATCATTTCTTCATGGCGTAAATGCAAAGTAAAAGGCTGTGGTAGGTTTGGCTTGCTAGCGAACGTGTCGATCGAATCCTGCGGGAAGCAGGGACCAGGGAATCGTGGAAGGATGCACATTTGGGCGAGTCGGCGGTCAATCATTTTGGTGAGAACAGCGCGGAAATTGAAAAAGCATGAGCTGTTGATTCAAGTTTTTGTATACATGTTGTTGCTTTCTTCTAATAAACTTCCATTCGGTAGACAGCGCTCGTCCTCTGTGCTTTCTTCTTTATTTTGTCCGCGTTTCCGATTTCCGCGCTGTTCTCACCAAGATGATTGGCCTGTGAACCCCTGGACTGAAGGAGCCACGCGCGCCGCCAAAACGTTTGAGATAAATAAAGATTATGTTGTTTTGTTTTGTGGGGTATAACGTCCCAAAACCAGCTCTGATTATGAGGGACGCCGTAATGGAGGGCTCCCGAAATACTACATTCTCATAATGGTTAGTTCTTGCATTTTCATGGTTCCGTGTAAAATAAAAGTTCAATATTGTCATATCAGGGCCCTATTCCTTCTCCAATCTCTTCGTTACACGTGCTACTTGTTAAAGAGCGAAAGTATTACCAGAACCAAGAAGTACATTCGGTTGAGACAAACAGCCAGTGCTGCGTATTTTACAAGTAAGCGTCATGCTTAAATAATAAATGCGCCTTTTTCCTTCCAAAGGGTTAAAATGATGGGCTGCTGACACGACAGACGCGGGATTGATCACGGCCGCGGCGGTTGCATTTTTCGATGGAGGCGAAAAATACTAGAGGCTTGCGTGCTGTGCGCTATCTGTTCCCGTTAAAGAACTCCAGGTGGTCAAGATTTCCCGAGCCCTTGACGACGGCGTGCCTTATAGTGGTTGCAATGACTAGGAATCAAGATGATGGTTTCTACTACATTGGTCTGGAATGAACGCATGTGTGTGTGTGTGTGTTTTTTTTTTTTCGGAAACTTATGAAGCCACCTCTCTCTCTACACGTCTGCCTCTGAAGCAACGTTACTCGCAGAGCCAGCGACGTGAACCATGAATTTGCGAGCTACCGGAATGCAATGTTAATATTTTGTTATACATATCCTCTATTCAAACGTAACGGCGATTTTGATCTTAATCGCAAATTTTATGCTTGATGCTGCCGAAAGAAGTAAGGCAAGCAGTAGAGTTTATCTTGCGATCACTTCAATTTGTGTCATTCTTGATAGTTCATGGAATCTCGCATATTATTCCTAAGCTTACAAGCTGAAGACCCCATGTTTCTTTCGTTGTTGGTGGTGGTGGTTACCAGTCGCCATTCACCATGACACTTCGTAGCTGTGTCTAAGCAGGGTGTGAAGTGAGAAGACGATTACGACACCGTCAAGTAACTGCACATGTTTTTATCGCGTCAATGAATGCAGAAGTTCTGCACAGGCAAAAGAACAAACGCAAAAGAACAAATTTCCATATACGCTTTTTCAACTCATTGGCTTCGCCTCAGAAAGAATGTATATCAGGAGAAGCACTCACCACTGTAAAGGGGAAAAGGCGCATAGAACTTCGCCTTCATTTAGTATCAAAATTTCGATCGCCCGTTAACGCGGCCTCTTGATTAAATGGGCCACGTTGTTACAAAAAAAGTAGCAGACGTCTTTCACCGGAACTGCCGATGTCCACGCAAATGTTGACAAACTGCGATAACACACGGTGATAAAATGGAAGAAGTGCTCTCGCAGTAAAACTAAATTTATTTTCCCTCCCTTTTTTCTCAATTGCTGAAGGGGCGAGGAGAACTGAGGAAGCCGACTGTATAACTGGAAGATGTACGTGTCATGAGAGTGGTCTAAAAAGTGCGACCTAATGATATAAAAATTCTATTTGTGAATGTTGTGTATCGGATATAGTAAACTGTCACTGAAATTCGCTAGGCTGTCGTCGAAAGTTCTCAATAAGGTCTGAGGGTCGCGGGATCGAATCCCGGCCGCGGCGGCTGCATTTCGATGGAGGCAAAATGTTGAGGCCCGTGTGCTGTGCGATGTCAGTGCACGTTAAAGAACCCCAGGGGGTCGAGATTTCCGGAGGCCTCCACTACGGTGTCTCTCATAATCATAGCTCGTTTTGGGACGTTAAACCCCACAAAACAAACAAAACAATCAATAAGGTGTCGAGATACTAACACAGGTACTTCGAGAAATGTTGTTTGTTAGATTTGTTCCCGATGTTTACGTTTGTATTTCGGGTGCGACAAGCTTCACTGCACAGTCCTTACATTTGGTGCAATAATCTCCACTTTATACAGAAGTGGTCGCCAAAATCGCTAGCTGTAAACACCAGGCTGCATTTTCGTGAATCATACCCATGCGTTGCTATCAAAACTTTTGAAGTGCGAAAGAGGCGCGCGACACAAATACGTAACCTTTTGAAAGAAACCGGAGGAAGGACACAGTCCTTACTGTCATCTTTGAGGATGTTTAGGGCGCCTTTATGGTTTTCCTTCGCGCCCTGAACAACCAAAGACGACGACGCACTCTCGGCAATGTACTTACATGCTTCCTTTGACAGAGGCGGAGGAGTAGACACTCTCAGTTTATATAACACTGAACTTCGCCACATGTTTTAACTAACTTACAGCAAAGCTACTGCTACACTGCTGACGTTCAACACGATGACCGACTGACCTCGAGCAATGGTAAACTTCCGAGTGTAGCGCAAATGAATGCCCAAAAAACGCGTTCACCACCGCACAGCGGCCTTGGCTAGACCTTGTAGCGGGCACATCTCGTGCCACAATCCGCGCGCGTCCCGTGCGACGTACTCACCACGCGCTGGTCGGGGGCGTCGTCGTCGGCGTGCGTGGTGCCGGCAGCCGCGAGGGGTCCCGGCCGCGGTTGCTGCCGTCGGTCGGGCTCGACTCGCGTCGGTGGTGCGTTGTTGTGCGCCCCCGGCGCCGGGCGGAATTTCCTCCGGAGCCAATCCGGTGCTTCCTTCCTTCCTAAGCGCGCCGGATGGGACTCTAGTAGCGGCTCCTCGCCCATTGCGTCCTCTCTCTCCCGCGGCTCCTCCCGGCCTCGCCTCCCTCGCCGCGCCCCCCCTCCTCCACCCTTTGGGCACGGCCCCCTCGTTGCTCGGCACGCAGTGCGCGCGCGCCGCGATGGGAAGACCCCGTAACCGGCGCTGCTTTAAAAGCGGCGGCACTTTGGGACTGCTCAAGGGGCACGAAGGACATTTGAGAGATTTAAGCGCGGGAGTGGAGGAAGTTGCCGCTATTCAACGGGCTGGCATACTGCACTGCTCTTCGCAGCACTAGACAACGACTGTCCGTGAAGTTTATGCGACGATAATCTGCGCGGCACATTGCGTAAACACATTGTTTGCAGAAGCATTCATTCCACAATCACCACGGTGAGAAAGTGGTGACCTCCTTCACCTGCACGGTACAAGGTGGCGGATTTCATTCTCGATGGGCCACATTGCGATGGGGCGAATATGCTGGCGTACTGAGCAATGCGTATGTGGTACAGAATGTAATAAAAAAACTTATTGTTCTGTATTATTGCAGAGCGCCGACACTACAGCTTCGACCTTAATGCCAGTGTGCAGCTTTAGCACATAACCCCCCATATTCCTCTCTTGCTCTCATTTATCCTTTTACCATTCATGCTCTGAGGAGTAATCTTGTGGGTGCGCAGCTGTACGCAGGGGGGGGGGGGGGGGGGGCATATTACGACTCACAAAGTATTTGTGACTTGAAAAGGAAAAACAGCGCAAGAATGACACGGCACAAGAAAAAGGAAGCTCGAACACAGCGCTGTGTCGTTCTTGCGCTGTTTTCCTTTCAAGCTTCGTACCAACTCGCCCAAGAATCCATTTTAGATAAGCCGTGAACTAGTATAGTCAACGGCATAACACTGCAGCCGCCAATAATATATTTGTTTCTTAAATTATCCGCACAACAACGGAATAACAGTGTGCATCAGCCGGCTTCCGAACGACTACACACGAACGAAAAGGTTCGGCTTAAATTGGATCCCATCAGTTTCATTATTCCGCGTCGAAATCCCAAGACCAGACGTTTTACAAATGGCGCTTGTCAGATCATTTCGGAACTAGCCCATTGCTCCTTTTTCTTGTTTTTTTTTACTCTGCGTGATAAGCCAAACGATGCGTCATTGTGCGCGGCACCATCTTCATGTAGATACGGTATAAGCCAGCATCCTGCATTAGATTGAAATTCTATCGTCGACCGTCTAGACATGCTCATTACGTGGGATAATGCGATAATTTATAGGGTTCTACCTGCCAAAACCTTCTTATATGATTGTAAAACACGACGCAGTGGAGGGCTCCGGAAACTTTGATCTCCTGGGGTTCCTTACGTACGTGCACTGATAACGCAGAGTATGTATACGGCCTCTAGCATTTTCGCGGCCATCGAAAATGCGTCCGCCGCTGTCTGCGAGAAGTGCAGTACAGGTATAGCTCACGGATCTTTTTTTTTTTTGTTTCACGTAGTGACATCAGGCGTATATCCGTCGCCCTCTGAAACGCTGGCCATGCTTGGACATACGCTTATCTTTTGTCTAATCTTGCACGCATGCATGCACACACACACACACACACACACACACACACACACACACACACACACACACACACACACACCACACACACACACACACACACACACACACACAAACACACAGAACATGATATTGAATACGCAATTAATATTGGTAACGCTCATTCGGCACCAGGCTCCGATAATCTGACTGCGCCCTTCATTAAAGATATATTCAGATATCATCCTCAATTCTTCATCTTCATTTTCAATGCAGCTCCAAGTCTTGGTTACTTCCCGCTTGCCTGGCGTTCCGGAAAAATCACATTCATTTTAAAACCCGGGCGCCCTATCAATTCTCCAAAAATCGTACCAGCCAATAGTTATGACCTCCATTTTTGGAAAAGCATTGGAAAGACTGTTGAATTCACGTCTGTATTATTTTTACATTCAAGTAATTTGCTTCACCCCAACCAATTTGGCTTCAGGGACGGCAAAAGCACAGCATTGGCGCTATATACGCTTCGCAATCGGCTCGCTTACTATAAATCTCTAAATCTCCCTACAGTATTAATTTCATTGGATTTCGTCGGCGCGTTTGATAGTGTTTGGCATCCTGCAGTACTGCACTTTCTCCGCAAGCACAGGTGTCCCAGGAATCTGTATCTCCTTTTGCAGTCATTCCTTACGCATAGAAAAGTAACGTTTTACTCAAAGGTCGGAGACGCATCCACGGAAACCTCCAAAGGAAGCCCTCAGGGTTCTCCGATAAGTGCGCACTGCTCTGGAACATTATAATATATAGTTTATTGGATCTCTCCATGCCCCATGATTCGTACATTCTTATGCGGATGACACAATTATACTCCTCACTGACACAGACTAAAACTACAAGCAAAAGCGGCTAGATTTGTTGACCTCAGTGTTAAATTGGGCTCGTCATCAAAAAGTTACCGTTAGTACAGAAAAGTACTATTTTGTGTTTTTCAACAATGGACACATCGGCACCTCTAAACGCCGTCCATCCGTACGCATGGACGGCGTTTATCTAAAACATAAGCAGACCATTAAGATATTAGGCGTAGTTTTCGATTCGGCTCTAAATTTCCATACACATGTTACTTATGTTAAAGAAATAAACTGAGGTCTCCACATCGCGATTGCTCACGTTCATAAAATCTCACCACTCAGTAAACAGCGTCTTAATCCTCAGACTATATCGTGAGATACTGCTACATACGCTTCGGCGGCGTGGTGGCCACAATTTCCATCGCAATCCCTTATATACCGTGTGTTATCAGTACAACGAGCAATTCTCATTTCCATAACAGGAGCCTTCTACACCACGCGAACGTCATCATTACAGGCACTGGCAAATGCGCAACATCACTCATTATGGTGCTCGAACGTTCCATCCCCAGCTCATTCTATATCTCTGTAATCCATGGTTATTTCATCCAAGTAAGAAATACAAGTTCCCGTTCAGCAGGCTGTCGGTGTCGTCCGCACAAGAAATCTCTAAAACACCGGCGCTTCATATTTACACTGATGGCTCTTATACAATACATTCAGCAGGGGCAACTTACATCGCATTAACCGGGGATTCCAGGGTAGTGGCTATTAAAAAAAAAATTACGCATTCAAGACGCTACTAGTTCACTTGCGACAGAACTTGCAGCATTTCATGAAGCGCTTTTATTTGCAGCCAACACAAACATCATCTATATATACACGAACTGCTTGTCATTATTAAAAAATCTAGGCAGTTTACACGATAACGATGAGCGGATTTGGACAATCAAGTTCTTGCTTTGTGACATCATCTCTAAAGGCTCGGTTATTAAATTATTTCATGTACCCGCGCACGTCGGAATCTTGAGGAATGAACTTGCAGATACTGCGGCTTCTTCAGCCGCGCAATCGGGCTCTGTGCGCTATTCTAAAATGTCGATTCGCGCAGTTCGGACTCAGTTCTACAAAATATTAAATTCTTATTGGCATAGAGACTTGGCAAACTCAAGGACCTGAGTCGTCGGTATTTCATTGAATACCAAGCATTTACCAAATCTCAAAACGGTTTCTCCCCCGAGAATCCTTGACTCAATTAATGACTGGTCACGGCCACTTTAAGTATTATTTAAAACGATTTAACTTAACAACATCTGGCACATGCGCCTGTGGACAAATTTGCAATGATGAGCAGCACTACTTTAATGAATGCACACTCACGAAACACTTGTTGACACATTTCCGTTTCACTCACAACCATAGAATAACACGTGAAGAATACCTTAAACTTCTACAAAACAAGAGGACACGTGCATGTCTGCTACATATGGTATCAATCATGAAAACTTCTGCGACCACCTCAACGCCACACTGATGCAGCATAACACCGTACACTCTCTTTCCCTCATACCTATCACATCTCTTTTAACCCTACTTCACCCATTCCTGTCCTTATCCTCATTATCACTCATGTTGATTTTGCATACATGTTTACTGGTATTTTCGCATCTTAAGCCGACCAAGGTGGGGATTCTCCTGCGATCATAGCAGAAACATAATTGCCACATATTCGCACCACCGTCATATTTCACGTCATCACTGCGCCGCGCAAGCTTACCATCGGCTCATCCACTCGCAGGGGAAAAAAGAAAAAGGAAAAAAAGAAAACACGTCTTCTAGAATTGCGACACAGGTGTCACCGATCAGGAGACAGCTCGGCGCCAGCCAACCAGCACCCACGGTCCACTGTTGAGGATTACCGAGCGACGACACCAGTGGCCATATTTGCCCACAGAGGACCAGGCGCCGTCCACACGGACTCATCTTCTGCCTCGTCTGCCTCGGCCACTACCCTTCAGGAGCACCAAGACCACTTAAACACAAGTGCACTAATACGCTACATTAACACTACCTACTATCTGACCTTAATCTACGCCCCGCCACGGTGGTCTAGTGGCTAAGGTACTCGGCTGCTGATCCGAGGGTCGCGGGATCGAATCCCGGCCGCGGCGGCTGCATTTCGATGGAGGCGAAATGTTGAGGCCCGTGTGCTGTGCGGTGTCAGTGCACGTTAAAGAACCCCAGGTGGTCGAAATTTCCGGAGCCCTCCACTACGGCGTCTCTCATAATCAGAGCTGGTTTTGGGACGTAAAACCCCACAAAAACAACAACAACCTTAATCTAATTCACACTGTCATAACACAATCTTGATCACTAGCTAAACACTCCACACTAATACAGAACGATAATATTTGGGGCACGTAAATGCTTAACTATGACCGAACTTTTACTTTAAGCGGCTCAACTTTTCCCATTTTCGCTCTTTTGACCGCGTTTAGTTAGCTAGCCCTATTCTTTTGTTTTTTTTTTTGATGTTATCTCTAAAAAGAACCTTGGAAAACATTTCCCCTATTCATTTGTTTTTAATTGGCTTAAGCCCGTTGTACCTCACGGTGGTACGGGCTACCCGACGTTATTTTCCTTTTCTTTTTCTTTTTGGGGGACCAACTAGCATACACACATACACATGCTTAATTTTTTATAACATTAGTGAGTATCTTATAATACTAACATTTTTTTTGCTTATGTATCGCAATATACGTTATAATTTATTAAATTCGCGTGTTAGTGACTATTATGGGCACATCACGCGACACATATACATTATGCGGAAAGCAATTTTGTCATTCTTCATTAATTTCTTTATTTTACGATTTGGGTTTCATTGCAGGTTTCTTCAAAGGGGCGATCGGGTCTCTTGCAGGTCTTGTAGGTCTCTTCAAAGGCACTCGGATAGAGGTACTTGAAGGGCCACTAAACAGGCTCCTACTTCTTTTTAAGCCGCCCAAACAAGCTAACTCAGTCATAGAGAAGGTTGCGGCGATCACATTCTGCGAATATGACAGCGCTGCGCGCCACACAGACACCGTATTTCAAAAAACAATTACCGCGCCTCTTTCCTGCGATTGACCAGTCGCCCTCGCGTCCTAGGTGTCGTCACGTTCTACCGCGAACAACATTGCGCAGTTGTAGCTCGTTGATCGGTCGAAACCAGGTCTATGTCAGATCCTGTGGCCATCCCACCGGCGTGAGCGCAGGAGCAACCGGAACTGCAGAGCAAGCGTCATTGACGTCAATTGCTCACGTCATGTCACGTATCAAAAGTGGGCGGAGTCTCGACGGCGCAGCGCGCCTACCCTCTCCTCGGCAGAGAAGGGTGGGGAGGCCGACCGAGAAAACGAAACCGACGCGAGCGGCCACTTAAACCCGTGTAACTTCTTTATTATTGCACCTATTTGCAAAATTCTTACGGGAGCATGCTCGCATCTCACAGGAGCGCAGTTATATCTTTAAAACAAATTTTGGACCTCGCGGTTGTTTAGGGGCCCTTTAACGGACCTTGAAGTTAAGATGACTCTATGGTACTGAGCCCAGAGGTTTCTTCAGTAATATTTGTGATGATTTCTTTGTAGGTGATAGCTTTTATAGAAAGGTTTCAGGAACGGATCACTATAAATGAGGCTAACGAAAAAAAAAATTCATTGTGCAGTACCAATGAAGTACACGTTATTCAGAACAACCGTGGTGCATATGGTAGGCACGCCTTATTTCATTCAGCGAGACGATAAAAGGAAAGGTGGCGAAAAAGGCGAACACGGAAAATAGTGATCGCTGATTCCGATTCACACACACACACACACACACACACACACACACACACACACACACACACACACACACACGCATATATATATATATATATATATATATATATATATATATATATATATATATATATATTATTTATTTTAAAGAACACATAAATCTAGGAGAACACATGTGCTAATTCACAGTGATCCTTGCTAACTGCGTTTACTTAATGCAGGGGCTCGACTGCTGACCCGAAAGAGGCGGTTTCCGTCCCGGTCGCGCGCAGGTCGCATCTCGATGGAGGCGAAACGATTAGAGGCCCGTGTATACTTGCGATATCAGTGCACATTAAAGAACACCAGGTGGTCGTCATTTCCGGAGGCCTACGATACGGTGTTATCCCTAATCATATCGTGTTTTTGCACGTATTACTCCATGATCAATATTATAGCTTAATGCAATGATACAACAGAAACGCACAAAGCCGGATGGCGTTAAAGTAGCTGGTGTACGTCTTCCTTGACGTCCCCTTGTTGCGACAACGGTATGGAAGCGGTACTATCCACCTTATTATTAGATAATTTACCGAGGCCTCTGTTATCTATCTATGCCCCCCCCCCCCCCCCCCCGAATGTCTATCTGGATCATATATGTGCAACAACCACTTATTGCATCTATCGGGGTATGGTGGAAGGGAAAAAAATGCTGAGGAGAGGCGCTACCGTATCCTATTGAATCGCAAAGTGTGTGGCGGAAATTACGTCAGGTATTATGGGGCAAACAGAAATTTATGGGGCATACAAAACGGCAGACGGCTTGGAAGACGTTCTCTGCGTCTAACGAAGGTTCGCTGTTCGAAGTGCAGGTATCTAGTTGCGAAGCAATCTTGGTTCACGCTGCAGCCTGTACGAGGTGAAACGTTTTTAAGCGCGCCTAATGCAGCACGCGCGGAACTCGACGACACTGAGCCGGTTCAGTAGCCATTCGGTGCAACGCTATCGTGCGCGTTACCAGTTTTTACGCAGAAAAAGAGGGCGCTGCTGCAGAGTGCTTAACGAACATGTGCGTATTCGTGATTATAATGTGCTCACAATAACCATACATGCGGCACGCACACAACTCACACAGCACAGTTACACAATGCGTTTCGATCGAACCGAATGGTTGGCACAGTCCGGAAAAGCACGATGCTTTCTGCGCACACTTGTTTTGTGCTGAATGATGAACGCCTAGAAAGAGAACTATACGTACATACGTGTGTTCTTATTTGGCGGAAAAAGCGCGAACGATTGCACACACAGAGGGATTTGCGTGCATATGCATCGGTGACACCTCGGGAATGAAACAAATACATGTAAACATGCGCACGAGAAGCGACAACAGCTCATTCCTCGCAGCGCGACTTCCAACCCTGACGCAATGGCTGGGCATTTTCCAGCCTTGCGCGCATGCATCTTGCACGGCGAAACACTATGGAAATGTTTTGCGGCTTTCGTTTAAGGAAGTCCGTGCGTCCACTTAAAAACTGCGTACCGGAAACAGAAGATAGCCTGCGAGATATGGGAGCGCGTGTACCAAGTCTTGGAGGTCATGTAAGAAACAGCCTGTTTAGATCCTTTACTGCTAGGCGGTGCTACTAATGTTAGCGATGTGGAGGCTTCTCGAACGTGATGTCATGGCCTCTCCGTGTTTCCTTCCTCAATGTATCGGGGCGACAGTCCATTCTGAGGCTATGTCATACCTGTGTAAATGTTGCCACAGATGCCGACGGGCATGTTCCACTCCATGGAGGTTATTCTCATCGTTTGGTGTAAGTTATCAGTTCAGTAGAAAAAAAATCGCATGCGCTTTGTGGACATACCACGGCTGATGTATGTATGTATGTATGTATGTATGTATGTATGTATGTATGTATGTATGTATGTATGTATGTATGTATGTATGTATGTATGTATGTATGTATGTATGTATGTATGTATGAAGGGACGCTATGACGAAGTCAACTATGAAGCCATCGCAAAGCTTCCCCACACTTCCCGCCTACGACTTCTGGAATATTGTAATTCTTGGATGCCTGGTGAGGTTCCGATGGAATGGAAGCTGGCGAAAACTGTGCCAACTTTGAAACCTGGTAAGCAACCAACAACCATGGCCTCTTGCCGGCCCATTGCTCCGTTGATCTGTAAAGGTAAACTCATGGAGCGAGTAATTTGTAAACGAATGACATGGTTCCTTGAAGCCGGCATATCATCGCCATTTACTCAATCGACACACATCTCTTAACACAACTTCAGTCCAACATTCCTCGTCATCTGGAAACTCTGTATCATCGGCTTCGCCTGAACTCTCCCTACGGAAACAGCTTGCGGTATCGTTTTGGTCAAGCGTCAAGTCCGCACTGCAACAACTGTGGCTCAAGGGAAACTGTGGAGCACATTCTTATTTTGTATCGAACGTATGGCGATGAGCGTGCTCTCTATGAACATTGCATGCAATAGATAACATAGGGGCCTCTATCATTTGACCATATTCTATAGGTCCTTCAGCCTGCCTCACGCAACCAGAAGCGTGCGATGAACTTTTTGTTTGCGTATTCACGCAGATTGTCAGTTCCACAAGTTTTGATTCTACCTCCCGTGTCACCCTCACTCACCTTTCATGCAGTGCATTCTACGATCTTCAGACTGCATCATTATATGCCATTGCTCACGAATCAAAAACTCAGCGCCCAATTTTTCCTTTTCCCTCTCTTGTCTTTTTTTTTTGCGTCTCTCTCTCTCTCTCTCTCTCTCTCTCTCTCCCCAATACCCCACCTCTCGCAGAGTAGAATGCCACTGATGTTTTCTAGGCTTATGAACGGAAATATTGGTATCCACCTGTTTGTAGCACAGATCAGAGCTAGCTCCTCGGACCGGTGTTGCTCCCGGATTCGAACCCCGGACAAGGACGAATTTTGCCGCAACTAGGAAGCTTCCATTTCTGAGATAACCGTACGGATTTCATTGTGGCTTTGTGCTACAAACAGGTGGGTGCTACTTTTTCCTTCATAGACGTCACTCTACCTTGCAGGTTTCCGCGGGAATCATTTACCATTTTCTAGGCCAGCTAAATTCTCTGCATTTCAATAAACAGTTCCATGTGTGTCCTCTCTTTCTCTGTCTCTCTCTGGCAACGAAACTTAGGTTGTTAGGGTGTTAGAGTGTTACCTTGCTGCGCTCAAGGCCGTGGGTTCGAATCCCGTCCGCGGCGGCCGCATATAGATGTGGGCGAAGTGTAAAAAAATACTCATGTATTTCATTTAGGCGCACGACTTGAAGAACCTCAGGCCAGTCAAAATTAATCCAGAGTCCTCCATTGCAGCGTGGCCTCATAATCCACGAATTTTAGCGAAGAACATGAAAATGTTGTAATGAGGATATATATATATATATATATATATATAGTATGCTTTTCTCTCCTGCGTAATAAGCACTACGCTCGACCTTGAACAGGACCGCTGTTAAAAATTCAGCAGGGCCGATCAAAGTAACGTTTTCTGCCAAATGCCACGTCTCGCTTCATTACAGCACATGCAATGCTGAAGTGCGAGATTATTTTCGATTTGCGAAGAAAAAAAAATATTCTGAAATATTCGCCACAACCTCGCCACAAATTCTAATACCTTCTAATATGTTGTAAACAGCTTCAACAGGAGCGTTTTTACATCCAAAGTCGACCAAGGCAAATAGAGCAAAGTATATTCTACGTGACCTGTATTGTTAAAAACCTCTTGTAATGACTTTGTTCGTAAGAAGTGTCTGTCAACCACAACACTGGACATGTTACAGATCGCGGCATGCCAGTGGCAAAGACCCTTGCAAACGTAGCAAGTAGGTGTGTTGGCGAACGTGAACAACTTTGATCGCATCTATCTATCTATCTATCTATCTATCTATCTATCTATCTATCTATCTATCTATCTATCTATCTATCTATCTATCTATCTATCTATCTATCTATCTATCTATCTATCTTGCCGCCTACGTCTCGCTGCTCTCCTGGTCGTCTGATATACCCGAATATTTGCACGGCAGGGTGCAAATATATGACAAACATGGATGGCTTACCTTTACACCACTAACATGATGCACTCGTCATGTACGGTCACGATTAACGGTACTGCAATAATGAGTGGCTCATACCCGTAGTGCTCGGACTGCGGTATGCGGGCATGCGCCACAGTAGTTTGAATTTTATACAGCCTATGTCAATCAAGGGCCAACCAAAATAGACATCTAACATGTAATGATATGTTAGGGCACACTTAAGAATACGAAAGGCATAACGTTTGTCGTAGCTTGCGACTGAAATATGTATACATGTATTAAAGAATCACAATTTCGCCATAATGGCGAAGCAATGAATGCGATAGAAATGCAAGATATAATATACGAAGTAAGAGTAGCATCTTTAGGGGCAATCAGAATTGTAGTGAAAGTGGGCTTATTAAGTAAGCATGCAGTTGCGTAAAGTGCCATGTGACGGTCCAGCGGCAGAGACAACGGCCTAGTAGAGCTGCGAGCTAAGTTATGTTGTTTGACGTCATCTGGCCCGCGCTTCACACCGCGTGACCGCGCTAAGCGGCATGCACTTTGCACCATCGAGAAACTTGGCCCAGCACAGCAGCATCAAGCCAGCACGTTCCTTCCGGCACTCGCAGACGCATATTCGCAGTGAGCGCTGTGGGGCGAGGGCATTGCCGTCGTTGAGACTATGCCAGGAGCCTGAAACGGCGCACGCGATCAAAGCGCTGTCACGCAGTACGCTGCACGTCTGATGGCTGCCGAGATAGCGCGCGCGCCAGCGATGGCAACCGCGCGAAGTCCACAGTTGTTGCTATAGCGACAGCGCAGCATTCTACGAAGGCAACCTACCAACTGGTAGGCGGGTGTGGAACTTGAGCCCCTGAGGTGTCAAGCAAGCCCGTTACCACTGGGCTACAGCGGCTCCTCCCACACGGTATATACAGTAAGTAAACCTATCACGCCGACAGTTGTGATGATGGTGCTTGTGTACCGTTAATTGCGCTTCTAATGTGCAAGTGCTATCGTGGCAGTGCAATGAACAACAGACATCAATTACTATCACTCGGCATGCTTTCGTCCAACTTTGCTCGATACCGTAGTAATATTTCAACAAACGACGGTCAAGATACTAACATCAGCGCACTGTAATGTCCATTTTGCCTATACAAAGGAAGGTCTGCGCTGTGCACTGACATGAGTTCCAACGTTATGTCGTACCATGAGCTAAGATTCAGTCTCCACGGTGTTGTAAGCGTACTTATGCTCTTCGCACAAAGACCTTAACCCTACGCGCAAGACTGGGCTTGACGTCAACCACTTCGTCGTAGGCAACTTCATCGCTGACTGCTTCGCATGACAGCCCTGGGATCTACAGGATTTTTTTTAAATAGGAGTCGATTGCGAATATATAACTTCGAATAACGAACATCAAACACAAATGCGCCTTCACTTATAACATTTTGTTTAACACATAGCCATGTTAAGAAGATACACAAAAATTACCAACGCAAGACATATTACTATCAGAAACATATTGTCTAAAGTAGACTGTTCGATCATGACTGCATTGATAAAATATCGCTGCATTAAGCAGCATGAAGGAATATCAGCTGATTCATGTGGTCATACCACATGAAAGCATGCCGAAGAAGTCCCGCGCAAGGAGGCGGCTCCCAAATGCAGGGCAGCGCGTTCTGGTTGCCCGTTAGAAGCGTGCAGTACGCGCGTATAATTACATGCGAACCAACAGCGCTGCCGAGCACGTAGTTGAAGATGCTCGTCGTGACAGCCCATGAATTTTGGCGATGGCAAGTCGTACGTACCGGCGCACTTATTGTTGGCCGCCATCACACCTGGGTTTCGATGTTTTATCCGCATAGGCATTGTGCGTCTGGGCACATTGCGTAAACGTGGAAAATCGGTCATATTCAGCAACACTGGTGGATTGCATGTTGAGTCTCTCAGAATACTCGAATCACCTCGAAGAGTCAAAAATTTCGAGTGCGAATATTGAAAATGCGATACCCGACGAATATTCGAAACTTTGGAACATTCGCAATCGCCTTGCAACAAGGTGAGTAGCTTTGTAAATGCCCGTGTGCTGTGCGATGTCAGTGCCCGTTAGAGAACCTGGGGGGGGGGGGGGAGGGGGGGTCGATGTTTCCGGAGCCCTCCAATACGGCGTCTTTCATAATCATATCGGGGTTTTTGGGACGTAAAACCCCAGAAATCAATCAAGCTCTGTCAATGAAAGACATGCCCGCCGAAAGCTTTCCATACAGGAAGTGGGCATTATAGCGCTTAAGCTATCGGGGCTAGGCATGAATCGACTCTCGGTTACTTTTATCACAAAGTTTTCATCACAACAGCATGGTACTCCGCACAGCAATCTGCAGTCGACGACATCGCCAGTTGGTTTGATGTTTCACTGCATTACTTATGTGCATTGCGAGACGAAGCATAACTCGAAGACGCCAAGAAACAATTTTTTGCGATTGAATAAAACAAATGAAGGCAGTTCATTTTGTTTAAATACATTCTTAAAAACGCGAGAAATTTCAGTCTTGTTCGCAGAGTCGGAGAACGATAGCAATCGTACGCGTCTGTCTCGTCCCAATGGCGGCTCTCTGCTTACGTGTTAAGTTGGCTTCGTCACATTGTACGTGCTTGTGCAGAGAAGCGGACCATCGCGATCCGGAGCGGCAGCGTTGTGTATGTGTGTTTATAATTTTCATTGCCCTATGTTCCTCGTATTATTGGTTCTTCCTCTGTTGTCCTGATTTCTTGGTTGCGCATTCTTGCTCTTCTGTATTTTGTTCTGAAGACTGTCTTTATTGTAATATTTATTATCTTTAGGGTTCAATTCCTTGTGTGCACCAGCACAAAGGCCTTACGGTTGTTTCTGGGCACGATGATTGATTGATTGACTGATATTCTCAATACAATCACGCGCAATAGCTTTTTCGGTGTTTCTGTTTAACCCGTTTCGCAACAAGCCCGCAACACGATGAAATCCCTCGGTAATTTCTTTGTTTTTTTTACGAACATGTCCTTATATGCGGGTTGGTTTGAGCACTTCGGGTAATACAGTACACTAAAACAGGCGTGCACTGTTTATTACCTGCTTGAGTTTCCTGTGCTTTGGTGCCTTCGACCGTTATCGCAGCTAGCACCAGTGACACGTTTGCGACGCCATTCACGTGAAGCATAAGTAAGCGTTTGCAAGTGCAAAGCATAGGAAACGGCCCGTCTTCCTTTAAGCGTCCTTTCTATTACAGCGTAAGCTGTTATGAGATCACAACACGGGCCGTTTTACAGCGTAAGCTGTTATGAGATCGCAACAAGGGCCGTTTTTGACGCCTTACTTGTCCGCCGCCGCCGCCGGTGTCCGTAACCACTATTGCGCAAAGTTTAGAAGCATTAACCAGGACCGAAGAGTATTCGAGCTCGTCCTCTGCGTAGATTCGAACCCACACCCTCTGCGTTGCATTCGAGCATTCTACCACTGAGCTACGCCTGTGCTTGAAAAATCATCGCTAAAAGACCTAAACAGGTACAACGTCTGCCGAGGAATCGCATTAACAAATGTAATGTTACGTGGCAGAATAATAACAGGCCACTACGCGTCGCGGACAGTGGATTGCATAACGAGTTCGAGGAATCATTTGAAAGAACACAGTGGTGTATGCTTCGTAGCTCTGCGCACATTACAAAGGCATCATCAACATCATTATTATGAAGCAATCTTCTTCAACTTTTCCGTCATCATTATTACGAAGCGCAGCTTCGTGAAGTAGTTTTGTCGTATCGTGTCATGCGTCACGCGGCAGGCGACGTGCGCAGACCCGACAGCAACCTGACTGGGCTCTTCGATATACCTGATGGCGCCTTCTCGCAAGGTGCAGACCGCTGCTGAAGAAGCGAATCGCAGATCTACGCGCGCGGCTTCAGCAGGGCAACATCGGGCACAACAGACAGTTGTGCAGAGAGAAGCCCAATCCTCAGCTCGCCGTCGACGCCGGGCCGAGAGTTCAGTTCGTTCTCGGGAAAACGACGCCAAGAGACTCTCTAAGATGTGCAGTTATACAGATTTGCACGTCACAATACCGCAGTAATTATGGCGTAGTGGGTACTTCCCTACTTGGCGAAATGAGAAGAGTTACGGAGCCGGGGATACCCACCACCTCTACTTGCACTAGTTTCCCCAAGCGTTTAAAATGGCCTCTAAGAAGGTCGCTCCTCCAGCTTACGCTGTCACCGTCCTGCGGTTCCGCGCAGGCCTGGCTCTTTTTTTTTTTTTTTCCTGCGCTATCTTTTCGTCAGACGCTCGCATTATATGTATGCTGTCATGCAGATGTATCTAGGACCTCTTATTGAAAACCAATTTTACGTCTACTTCAGGAAAGCAAAAACCTGTTGTCTGTACGAGAGCTGTTCAGAATCTGGAGACGCAAGAATCTCGTATACCTTCTCTTGTTCAATAATTATGCAGTAATCATACAATGTTTTGTAGCAATATTACTAAACTGAAGCATCATTGGCATTTGCGACTTGAAAATAAAGAAACGTTTTAAAGTATTACTCTCCTGCCTTTAACTCCTTCCAACCCACCTATTCTCGACCCTCCCTAAATCCCGTAAAGAAGCATTATCCTTAGCTGCATTTTTTGTTCTCTACCACTGTTTGTCCTACAGCGTCAATCCTTACTTCATCGCGGCTCATTTGCCTTCCATAAGTGACATTATTCGCAAGTACTGCAGCCTAAATTAGTTACTACCAGCAGTCCTGACAAAAGACGTCACCAGAATCTAGTATGTTCTAGTGTGTCATGACACAAGCGTCTCGGCAAATGGTTTCACTCTATCGAACGTACAACGAGCGCACTGGCATCGTCGTGTCCTCTCTCTGCCTCTTGCAGCATTCAAGAGCCCGACCGCAGGCATCGTTGCGCGACTCAACAGGCAGACTTTAGACGGGCGCGACTGAGACGGATGACCAGTGCGAGAGCGTGTTTGTAAACAAGTCATGGGAGGAGGTGGCCGCGTTTTTGACATGGGGAAGGGGGTTGGTGCGTCGTGAGTCAGAGCGCGCCTTTGATGCCTCTCCCCGCGCACAAGTGGCCGCACCGCACAAAGCACCGGCTTCGACCGGCGTCACTGGAGTAAAACGCCGTCCTGACAGACTCGTGGGCCAAAATGAAAAACGAACTTTGCACTCGCTGGTTGCGATGGGAGGCGGCCGTCATTACCCTCCTCCTGTTCACCACCCGCAGTCCGGAAGCGAGCCTAAAACGTTTTCTTCTTGCTGTCATCAAAACTGCAGCCCGCGCCGGGCCACGCCATCTTCAAGTCTGCCGAGAGGACGGACTAGGGCTCCAAAGGATCGGAAAGGGGTGGCGGGGAAGGGCGGAAAGAGGGCTCCGTCGTTACTTCCGGTCGTGCGCTGCCGCCACCAGGGGGCCTACCGGAAGTCGTTGGGTCCGAGAGCGGACAGTGCCATCTATCAGGGTCGTTAGGCGACGGCGCCTAAGACGCTTCTTCAGACAAAGGGGGCCTCCCCCTTGTCGCTTCTATTTTTACTTCGCTCTCAGCTGTAGTGCGTTTTCGTCACCAGCTACAAATGCTGTATTACGTTTCTCTTTTCTCTTCCAGTCCTGTGTCTGCGATGGTATTGGCTTCGACCCCGTTGTTGCCAGGAGGCGGTGTACGAATGGCGATGTGCACAGATCGGTGCCCGTACACCGCACCAATTCATAACGAGAGCGAGTCGATGATCTACATTGATATGGCTTCTCTTTCAGGCAAGCACACTCAGGGAGACGACAGACGATACTCGCTGTAATTACACAATGTACTAGTCGATGAAAAATTATGGTGATGATTAAAGTTTAGTCCTGTAAGGAGTGTCACTGGCGTAATCAAAGTACATTTCGACTTAGCTTTACTCATTTCATACCATATCGGTGTACAGGTATGCGCAATCTTGTCTACAAAAGTCGGCTACGGTAGCCCTTGTTTTCTGTTAGTTCGCCGAGCACGCCGTTAATAATTATCAGGCTACATAGTAGCAACAGGCCATATTTATGTTCCGAGCATAATTGCAGGCATATGTATGTTTATTCCTGTGGAAAAAGCCAATAATTACAACATCTAATCACACCCACCATTGGCTTTTTCTCATACGCACTGGTTGCGTCATGAAAAGAAAACTCAGCTTATCTAAGTTGTCCGAAGAGGGAGGCATCTTCATCAACAGTGTAAACAGAGTTGCAAGTATGAGTGAATTTTATGTCGTCCCTTGACTCGTGGCTGCCTCCTCAAGCAGCACTCAGGTCGGCGTGTCGCAAATGGATCGTTTCCTCTTCGTGTTCACTCAGAGGCTTGCCTCGCAACGGGAGCACCGTTACCGAAATTAGGGGCCGGATCCGGCGGCTTGGTGGGCGAACACTTATGCCGACAAGGACAATCCTCCATCGTGCGCGTCTTGTAGTTCGTGCGGATACTTGAACGCCTTATATAAAACGGTGCTAGTAAGCAAATATAGTCTCTTGGCGCGTGTCGTACGACCTTCAACGATTGTATGTACTCGAGTAGTCGCGCTCCTGGCGCGATCAAGCACACACCCTGCTTGAGTTCATACACGAAACGTACACTAATAGCCTTTGTTTCGTTTGTTCCTTCTTAAGAAATGTGGCACCTCTTTCATTTTTGTGTTTGTTAACGTTCTTTTGTAATTATACATTAGTGCGACCACATGACTTTCTTTTTCAGTGAATGTGTTCTATTTGAAATGGCGCGCTGTTCTTCGTCATATGTTACTTAAGTGTCGTCGTCGTCGTCGTCGTCGTCGTCGTCGTCGTCGTCGTTGTTGTTGTTGTTGTTGTTGTTGTTGTTGTTGTTGTTGTTGTTGTTGTTGTTGTTGTTGTTGTTGTTGTCAACTCTGTCACGTACCCACTCTGGGGGATTGGCCAATATGTGAGAAGTTGAAAGAGTTAAGTCAGAAGTACCATGGAATAGCAATCAGGATCGAATAAACAGGATGAAATTATGGAATTAATGGTGAAGAGTACGAATTTATGAAGAGAATCGGCCTGAGTCAATTATGAATTTTGCAACAGTAGAGCATACATCTCCATGACAATGTCCTAATGAGGAGGCTCCCAAAGACAGAATATTGGAGACAGAGAATTCCAACCCAATCCTATGAAGAAAATCTTTCAGCGTGTGTTTTCTTAATGAGGATGTTTACATATTTTCATCTTCGTCTTTCTTCCAACATCGTCTTTCTTCCAGTTTTCAACTTCTTAGTGAGCAGGCAGGAGCAGTGCACCCCTTCAGCTGGAGTTTGCCCGTCTGCATAAAGAAGAAAAAATTTCAACAATGTACGACACGATGTTAATACAGTGCAAGCTCGAAGCAGAACAGTGACTTGGAGCTCTGAAAAACATCGAGGTCTACAAAGTAAGCATTGTAAAGACGTTGTATCCTGTCAACGGTCGAATGTTCACAGAGGCAGGCCGTTACATGAAAGGTCCATTCTCTCTGGTCAGCTTACGTGGAATTCGAAAATTAAGACAGTTGAGCAGGAACAGGGCAGGATATGATACCATGCACAAGCTTGAAAAGAAATAACCAATCAGCGCGTTTTCTCCGGCAGTGCAGCGATGGCAGTGATAGTGATGATTCAGTGTCAATGCAAGAATCGGGGCCATTTCTAGCGAACCGATGGTTATAGATGTTTAGGAATTTTTCTGGACTCGTTCAGTGGCTTTGCTGCTGGAATTAGAAATGCCATTTCAGATCGCAGATGAATTCTCAAGCTTGTTTCATTGATTGATTTGTGGGGTTTAACGTCCCCAAAGCAGCTGTGATTATGAGAGACGCCGTAGTGGAGGTCTCCGGAAATTTCGACCTCCTGGGGTTCTTTAACGTACGCCGACATCGCACAGCACACGGGCCTCAACATTTCGCCTCGATCGAAACGCAGCAGCCGCGGCCGGGATTCGCTCCCGTGACCTTCGGATTGCATACTCAAGTTGAGGAAGACATATCGGTACATACTGCGGTGTACAATTTCCGGAAGGGCATAGGAGAACAGAATTCTCTAGACATTCCGCGAACACAGCCTACAGTACGAACACCCCGCAAGGCAACACGCTTAGCGTGAGCAGAAAAGTGTAACGTGCTACCAAAAGGAACACCCAGATCATTGATCTCACAAACCTTACACAACGACACAGAATTGACAGAATATGTAAATTGCACGCTAGATTTTTTTCGAGTGAAGCCCATGACCTTGGTTTTTGAAATATTAAGGGAGAAGTTATTGCTCCTGCACCATTCAGAAAAAGAACACAAATCGGATTGCGGCAAACGACAATCAATACCTGAATGAATTTCCTTAAGTATCTTTATGTCATCGCCATACAAAATGAAAGAAGAATTCCAGATTGCAGAAGAAACATCATTAATATAAATTAAATAGAGGAGTAGGCCCTATACCGACCCTTGAGGAACCCCACTAGTAGCTTTGTACAAAGAAGACGTTTGGTCATTCACGGCAACATAACATAATCTATCAAGAAGATAGCTATGCAAGATATTCACAATTGAAGAATCAACATCGAAGTGCGCAAGTTTATCCACAAGCAGCGAATGGCTGACAGCGTCGAAAGCTTTGCTAAGGTCACAGTAAATAGCGTCAACCTGTCCTCTCTGCGATATAGGCGTCGAGATTTGCATCATGAAATTCGCAAGATTAGTGACAGTTGAGTGGCCAGTGAGAAACCCATGCTGATTCGCAATCAATGAATGTTTTACATCAAAAGACAATATTTTCTGAAGATCAAGCTCAAAGATCTTTGATGAGGCACAAAGAAGGGAAATCAGGCGGTAATTCACAACATCAACTTTATAGCCAGACTTGCCAGACCTAAATACTGGGAAAGCACAGGCAGTCTTCCACATGCTAGGAAAAGTTGAAGCATGCAGATATTAAATATTGTAGTCAATACTGGTACAAGTATACTGCCATAGGCTTTTAGTATGGCTGAGGGTATGCCAACTGAGCCATTTGAAAAGGATGGTTTCAAGCGCTTGATGCGTACTGAAATGAGATCTTCATCTAGCAACACAGCATTAGCTGTGCCAACTGCCTTCGTTACTAGCTATAGAGGACGGGAACTTATAAACAGATGAGAAATTCATGGCAAAATGGTCAGCGACGGCTTGAACTTCTACTCCATTTGAGTCCAGTATCCTGAAGGACTCGCCACTTTTGCTCGACCGTTTGCATACATCCTTCCAAAACTCAGCCGGCGTGTCAGAGGCGCTTTTTTCTAAGAATGAAATATATAAACTATGATGCCGTTTATATAGGCATTTACAAAGAGTTCGAAAACGATATAATTCTTCCTTCCAATGAGTTGACGAAGAACATTTATATACTACCTGTGTGCACGATCTTTATGCTTTAGTGCACCTGTAAGTTCTGATGAGAACCAAGAGGGATATTTACAGCCATTAGGTGTATACTGAGGAATGAACTTGTGCATGCTGGTCGAGATAAGTTCCGTAAAGTGATCGGTTTGAACATCAACATTGGGTTTATTAGTTACCAGTGACCAATCTGTGGTCGACAAGTCAGGGTATAAGCCAACGTAGTCACCTCGATTGAAAGCAAATCTGGGCGATTTGTCGATTTTTTCAGGAAAGCTTGGTTTCTCTCCTGACATACAGAGTGTTAGTTTGAGTGGTGGGTGAAATTTGTCAGGACGAACAAGAGAGATGTGAGAGCGTGTGGTTATTAGAAATACACAGATCTAAGACGTTACCGCAGGAATTGGCGATACTATTATGCTGCTGTAGAGAACTAAAAGAAAGAAAATCTGACAATAGGCTGCACTTGTTCTCTAAGAAATGATGATAATGAGAAAATTTAAGTGTGGTCTAGTCAATTCCAGGTCTGTTAAAATCGCCAAGTACATGAATTCTGTGCTTCCTATGTGAAATTACCACATTTTCAATAGAGGGGACGATCCGATTAAAACAGACTGGCGAAATGCTAGGTGATACGTATTAAACCGAATAATAATAATAATAATAATAATAATAATAATAATAATAATAATAATAATAATAATAATAATAATAATAATAATAATAATAATAATAATAATATACAAGAGTTTATTCAACGCCGGCGTAACGGCCGAACGGGAGCTCAGTCCACGGCCCAAGTCACGATTCCTGAGAGCGAGCGGCGACCACGAGCAATGCGCCTCTTGTTGTTATGTGGGGTTTAACGTCCCAAAACCAGCTCTGATTAACGAGCGCGGACCTCGAGCACGAGCGGCGTTTTTCTCAGCGGAACGCTAAAGAGCGAACCCCACTGCAAGGCGCTGGAGAGGACAGCCCACTACAACGTTCCAATGCTTCTTTACATTATTATTATTATTATTATTATTATTATTATTATTATTATTATTATTATTATTATTATTATTATTATTATTATTATTATTATTATTAGCTGACTGCCTTTTCTGACAAAGCATCAATCGGTAGAAACCAACGTTTTCGCGATGCACTATCCACCATTGTACAATTATACGAGCCTGATGGAAACTTCTCATTGTTTTGACACGATGGCATTATAAGGAGCTCCTGTCGCAGAAAATTCGGTGTCGGCATCGGCGTTTGTGTCGGCGTAGGCGTTCGGTCGATATAATCATCTCTAGCTACCACTGCTGCCGTCCGTAGTTACCCGGAGCACACCACGCGAGCCCTACACAAAGGCTCATTCACTTCAGTAAACAAAATTTAATTCCTCAATCTAAAATTCGTCGAAAAAATGGTAAACGGCGATTTCACTATAGCACCTACACACATGATAGCTCGGACTGAAATTCTATTACGTGGTAACTGCTACTTCTGTTACGAGGGAACATTGTTACGTCACTGCGGAACTAAAAAAATTCCTGCACTTTATAGAGAAGGCGCCAACGTGGCGCCTGTGCGCGTGACATTTGCATAGGCATGCAAGGCTTCCACTTCTTGCGGATGCCCAGAGAAGGAACTTTGGCGTCAGCGCTAGGGGAAAATACGCCGCAACACGCGCTCGCTCTGCACACTCGCGTGATGGATTCCATACCATGTGCTGTTGCCGGACGCACTGCGGAGCCTTCCTCATGGGCGAGCACAGACGAGGCAGCTACGTCAACTTGTACCCGACTGCGTGGGAGGTCGCACAATAAAGGAATGCTGTACCATGACACCTACACTGCTAAGTGACTCAATAGCATCAAAAGGCAATGATGCGAACAGGACTCGATAACGCTATTGCGTTCTGCTCTTAAAAGCGAAGCTTTAAGCGTCCCCCAGTTTATTTATTTATTTATTTATTTATTTATTTATTTATTTATTTATTTATTTATTTACGAAAGATTCCTCAAACGCAGCAACGACATCGAGCAAGGGGGATGGGTGAAGCGCGTGTGGTGAGTTGACACATCTGAAATATATAGCTGGAGTACAATACAAAAATGATGAATACAGTAATAACACAACAACATGTAAGTGACACATCGATGAAAAATATTATCGTACACAAGTCATAAGGCGACGTAGTTCAAGTATATTGCTGAATTACAATGCAAAAGCAGAATACACCAACAGTAATAACTTATCACTAACCAATTAACGCACTGTGCAGGTGGCAGACAGCCAAGAACATGTGACAGGTCATAACAGTGAGGGGAAGACATTGTGGCCAATTATATTTACTATAGCCTATGGGAGTCGGTCGCATTTTTTAATAGTTCTTAAAAAGAAGGCGTTAACAAATCTGGTGGATGTGCAGGGGTGTTCTCGTTTTCTTTTTGTTTCCTTTGTGTTGAGAATGCCCTAACCGATACATCGGTACCAATAAATATTCTGCCTTGCTAGTAATGTCTGTTTAATTGTGATATTCACTCTGCAGGAATTCTAAGCGATGTTTCCGTCTTTTTGATTGTAACGTTTTCCAGCCTGATGTGACCTTCATTTCCGAGATTCTGAAAAGGGATATTGTAACCAGTGCTGACTATTCGTACTACCTGGTTTTCGATCTTTTCTATTGTGTTTGAAAAATACACTTAAGCAGGTTCCCAAATAATGCTGCCATTGTCGAGTATTGACTTTACATGTACTATGCATACATTCTCCTTCACTTCCTTTTTTCGCGCATATGATCTTTCTGCAAATAAGAAACATTTTACTGGCCGTTCGGTCAATGCGCCTGTCCTAGTTCGACGATTCCGTCAAACAAGCTCCTAAATACTCACATCCCGGCTTTTCTGTAGCAGCAACGCTACTAATACTACAAGAAATGCGGATTTTTTAAATGTTTTTTTTCTAAACGTGACGTGGTTGCCTTTCAGGGTATTTAAGCACATATTCGAGTTGGTACACAGAAACGTGTTATACTGTCTTTAGGCAATAACGCAGTAATTCTGCATCTGCTGTTGAGACGATTTTTCGGAATATACGACGCAGTTCTCTGCAAACAATTCCATGCTGAATTTTGTATTATCCACTATGTCGTTTCCGCAAATCAAGAATAAGAGCAGGCCCACAACAGTACCTTGCGGCATGCTTAAATTCCGCTGTCACACGGTGGCATTTCTGCATTTAAAACGACACGCATGTTCGCGGCTTTTTAAGTAATTCCCTTGGTGTAATTGGCATAATTCCCTTTGTCTTGATGGTAATTAAATAGGTAAAATGACTGGCACTTCACATGCTTGGTTTCACCGAGAGAAAGAGAAGGCTGTTTTTTTTTTTTTTTTCAAAAATAAGTTAGTGAAGCTTTTACTAGTGGCGCAAGGCTGGCGATGCAAGGAAGCTGATGTGCATTTGGCTGGTCCGAGTTTGTCTCCGGCACACCCGCATCTCGTCGTGGTCGGAGGATTTGGGAAACGCCTCGCAAACCACTGCTAGGCCCACCGAGCGCTTCTCAAAGTTTCGCGCCGATCTCAGCGTAAAGACGTTCGCATCGAACGGCAGGCGGTGGGAGACGCGGCACACGTGTCCTCGGCATGATGCCATCCCACCCCTACACTATGCACCAACGCATAGCTTTGCGAGACGCTGTGCACCGAACAAATCGACGTACACCACACTGTCTTTGTCGTCTACCTGCGATACTTTAGTGGTGCAGGTGGGCGCCCTTGCCCTTCTCACAATATGTCCTTGTCGTCTTTCTTTTTTTCTGCTTGAACACGCTTGCCCGCCAGCCGCAGTTTTGTCAGTGCAGTGGTGGGCGGAGGTCATGTGCGCAAGAGAAGAAAGAAACGCGCGTGCGAACGCCACACATTGGGCATTGCATAGAAGTGCACGCACACTTATATGCACGCGCACTCTTCCATGCACGAGCACTCTTCGGGACCTGAACTAATGATGATGGTAGTTTTGGGACACACTGGACAAATTTTAAGAGCCTGAAATGCTTCGCATCTAAAAGACATTTTTTTTTTTTTCAGAATTCTTGCTCCCTTCCTCATATGTTGTTGTTGTTATGTGGGGTTTTACGTCCCAAAACCACCTCTGATTATGAGAGACGCCGTAGTGGAGGGCTCCGGAAATTTTGACCACCTGGGGTTCTTTAACGTGCACTAACATCGCAGAGCACACGGGCCTCAACATTTCGCCTCCATCGAAATGCAGCCGCCGCAGCCGGGGTTCGATCCCGCGACCCTCGGATCAGCAGCCGAGTACCATAGCCACTAGACCACCGTGGCGGGTTTCTCATATGTTATACTCTGCGTTTCATAAAATAACATATTCAATCTGAGGTGGTGTTATGCAAAAATCGTTATGTTCCACACCCCCTTAACAATAATATTCTTTAAGCTAGTGGTTCTCAGACATGGACGTGTCAGGGACCTGTTGTGGGCAGGCGGATGTGATGGGCCCCTTGAAGTGACGGGACGAGTTAAGGTGTAGGACCTACAAGATAGCACAGATTATGAAAGGAAAAATTAGTATCCACCCGTTTTGTAAAACAAGGATACAAGGCTAATTTTCCCGTTCATAAACGTTACTCCACCTTGCGGGTTTCCGCAGAACTCATTTGCCAAGATAGCACAGCAAATGGCGGGAAATAGGGTAGTAACTCAGATCAAGCGACGCGGTGTTGTGCGTATTGCACTACAATGCACAGGAAAATTAATGCACAAGTTACGCATTCTACAACACTCTTGCTCTGCAATGCCATACTTGCAGTTATGGAGTACTGTGATTTGGTGACACAGCTTGTGACCCCTTCGCACTCTCAGTACGCTTCACCTCATGACAGCGAGGCAAAGCTGGCTTCGCTGCGGTACGTTAGTATCATGCAGCAAAGTTGTACGGCAACAAAGTTGGTTTCTTCGCGGTACATTAATGCCATGCGGCAAAGGGAACTTAGTAAACTGGCCTCAAAAACAACAAACCTTTGCTGCTGCTGCTGCTGCTGCTGCTGCTGCTGCTGCTGCTGCTGCTGCTGCTGGAGTGGTGGTGGTGAAGCGGCCCGCAGATTGGCTACGCGGACCCTCTTTTGAGGCCAACTGCTTTAAGCTATAATTGTGTATGCATACGGCAATATGTTGCGAGTGGTCCACAACTTACGGAAGTCGTCTCTCATTCTCGTGTTGAGTTTCTGAAGTGTGAGAACAGTGAGGATATTTTCTTTTGTGTGTGGGGCATAGCTACTTTTTAAGTGCTTTTAATCTTATATACTATGAGCTGCACCCTACGTTTCTCATCCAGGACCCCACAGCAGGGAATGCGCACTTACCACGAGAACAACACCCCGCTTGAAAGGAGAAGCGAGCTGCGTTGCGCAGAAGGAAAAGCACTTAGCTGTGGCCAAAACTGGCTGCAGCTAGTGTACTACAAATGGGATACGAGTCTTCCACGCTTCCTAGCAAGTGGAAGTACTACAGGGTTGTTGGTTGTTTTGTGGGGTTTTACGTCCCAAAACCAGTTCTGATTATGAGAGACGCCGTAGTGGAGGGCTCCGGAAATTTCGACCACCTGGTGTTCTTTAACGTGCACTGACATCGCACAGCACACGGGCCTCAACATTTCGCCTCCATCGAAATGCAGCCGCCGCGGCCGGGATTCGATCCCGCGACCCTCGGATCAGCAGCCGAGTACCTTAGCCACTAGACCACCGTGGCGGGGCAGTACTACTGGGTTTCTTTGTTGTATGTATGTATGTATGTATGTATGTATGTATGTATGTATGTATGTATGTATGTATGTATGTATGTATGTATGTATGTATGTATGTATGTATGTATGTATGTATGTGCAAGCACTGAAAATACAGGAGGAGGGGGAAACCAGACGCGCGTCCGGTTTGCTACCCTACTCTAGTGCAGAAGGATTAACGGACTGAAAGAAAGAGAAGGAGAAAGAAAGTGTGATGCGACTGTCAGAGGGTATATCGCATGCGTCTGTACGTAGTGGACCTACGTGCGGTCACACAGCCCGGTCGAGTGTAAAAACTGAACCAACGCCCGCGTCGCTTTTATAGCCTGCGATGCGTAGGGCCATGTTCCGAGAATTTTTTGCTCTGAGAACGGTCTCTGGTCAAGTCGATCTAAAGCATCGCGAAGAATATCGCGTTCGTTGGTAAAGCGAGCACAATCACACAATGTGTGTTCTAGCGTCTCTACATTGCAACCTTACGCAATTTCGCATGCTGCAAAAGTAAGAGAGGATGTATTGTTGTAAGCACGCAGGCATCCGTATCCGTTAAGTGTCATATTAAATAAGCCCGTAAGCCGTGCTGACACAGATGAGAAAAATCCGAAGGTGTAACGCTGCGTATATTAACTTCCGATTATTTGTCGCAATTTGACAGAATTGTTAAAATATTCTTTTTGGGTTTCCTGTGACACGTGAGTGCGCGATGTGTTATTCGAAACGTGCTAGTTTGCCAAGAGATAGACGTGCGAGATCCCTCTCTGTTTTTTTTATATTTTTTGCCCAATAAGTTTGGGAAGTACTACATCTGAGTGGCGCCGGCTATTCATCACATGTAGTATTAATACTTACGTAAAACACGCAAGAGCAAGGCAGCAGTGAACGAAAGGTCCGCAGGAAGGATATTTGTATTTTGCATAAGTCCAGTCACTTCACATAGATGAATAAAAAAAAGGGGAGGGGGCGGAAGTGGGAGCGAATTCCCAAGGCTTTCTCATGCGTAAAGAGCTCCATATCACTGACCAGCCGCCTTCGCTAACAGCATCTACCTTTTCCTTAGGACTTATTCTGGTTCGACCTCTTTTTGTGAATACTGGCCGAAGGCACGTGAAAAACTGAAAAAAGCAAAGCCATGTCATAATTGTTTATAAAAGAATATTTCAGCCCATCGTTATACTGGACAAGCTGTTAGCGAAGGTGGGGTGGCCAGCCAATAGCAACCAGCATTTACAAACGAGGAACCATGCTCATAAAATGCAAAAAGAAAAAGCGTTCAGTAGTACATATTATTTTTGAAGGCCACCGACCAGTCAGCAAAAGTTCTTTGTGGCTTTTCGCCCGAGGCCCTCAACTGCACTCTTTCGCTGGGATTTCCATTTCATGATTCATAAAGGTACATATTACAGCAAGCTTGGGCTTCCCTTCGCGTTCTTTGGCTAACATCACAATGCGACTTTTGACAACCGTTCCTTGCTGGTGCGGGCCCCTAGCTCACAAGTGAAATAAAAATGCCCAATAAGTGAGTAGCACTGTCTTAGGGCATATGTTCGGCTCGAGTGAGATATCCTAATGTAAAAGGGGAGAAAATTGGAGAAACAAATGTAGCCATAGTTGTCAAAGGCCTCCTTTCATTCTAATCCATGCGCTGGTTTTGGTGAATAGCAATAGGTTACGTAACTCATTTAACATTGCAGGCAGCTATCCAACGTATCTGAAAATCACAAAAGGGACGCATTCTCGAGAAGAAAATTTAAGGGAAACAATTTTAGTATAGTATTCACAATTATCAAGTCGTCTTATTTCGGAACTAAGCTAAAACCACAAAACTGGTGTCTATAATTGACCAAAAGTATATGCTATTTGTTATTGACTGCTTGGCTTCGCTAATATGCACAGCATCATGGTTGGCTGGTAGCCTCCGCTATCGGCTGCGGCAGCGCGCCGTTCAAGTTTTCTCTTACGAACAGTTTTAGCGTAGCGTGTCTTTTTCTTTTTAATACGGCCTGGTCTGTAGCGGCTGGGTAACCTTGCAGCACATATTAAAAAAGAAAGAAACGAAGAGAAAGAGAAGCTGTACGTTGTGCTTATTCTCGAAAAGCCACTTATATGCGAACCATTGGGGACGAGGAAGAATACACGACATAGAACGATACATTTTACAGCCACGGTAAGATCCCATTGACTGCAACAGTTTATAAGGGCTGCTAACAGAACCTCCTTGGAAAAGTGACAGGTCCTCCGTAGAGCTCCTTGTGACGCATGGTACGTGCACAAGAAATGGCGTATCACAATCCGGCGTCGAGCTCTCTCTTTCGGGCGAGTTTTCTTTTGTCCCTGCTGCAGCGGTCGCTGCTCTCTGCTTTTTGCTCGCTGTCCGCCGTGTCCCCGCTAGGTCCCGCCTCACTTGTCTGGCCGAGGTGGCGCTTGGCGGCTGCCGGGCCGCAGGCGTCGTGGCGTGGTCGGTCCAGCGGCGTTGCCCGGCAACGCGCCCTTGTACCGGAAGTGGCTACCGGATGCGCCCTTCCGCTCCCTCCTCCCGAACAGTGCGAAGAGAGCTGCAGCCCGGGGTCCGGGGCCGGAGCCCTTGTCCGGCGAAACCCGAGCTCAGTGGACCAATGGGAAGGAGCGCGAGGGAACGCGGCGGTCGACGCCGCTGCGTTTAGTATGAATATAACGCGCGCCGACGCGCGCCGACGCGGACCACCACTTCGACCGTCCGCTGAGTGCGTAGATGCACTGTGGACGGACTCCCACCACCTCTCCCTTCCGTCGAGCCAGAATATGTGTCGGGCGCCCCGGGCTGGCCGTACTTTATCTGCCGATGAAGATCGCCTTTGCCTCGGAACAAACTGCAGGAAGGAGAAAAAAGAAAACAAGAAAAGAGGAGCAAAAAGACTCTCGGTGCGTCTGAAGTGCCTGCCGCCACGGTCATTTTTCTTTTTTTTTTCTTTCCCTCTTCGTTGCGGTCAGCTTAGCGCAGTTCCTTGCGTGCCGAGCTTTCTTTTTGTCGATAGATGATCGAAGACCTCACAGCTGCAAGCTTCACGCTTTAGCATATGTTTGGAACTATGCCGCCACACTAAATATAAGGAAAAACATAGTAGTGCGCACGCACACACACACACACACACACACACACACACACACACACACACACACACACACACACACACACACACACACACACACACACACACACACACACACACACACAAGCTTCCCTCCAGGAGAATTGCTTTTCACGAGTATTGTCTTTTCAGCAGTGGGAGCAAGGACGCTGCTGTCAGTTAGAGATTAAAAAAAAACAGACCAATGTGGCACAAAGATAATATTAATACGCAACAGTTTATATTAAGCATAGAAAAGATGGCACAGTATTGTGCAGTGTACGAATAATATTTTCTACGAAGTGTATGGCTGTAAGCTATGCTCAAAGATCTCTAGAGCTCTACAGAGGGCTTTTAGCATTGACAGCTGCGAAAGCAATTGATTAGCCTAAGAGGCGAGGGATATTGGTCGGTCGTGCAATGATGTATCCATTAGTTTCAGCTGATCATCAATGAGAACAGGGTGCTGAACTAACCTTCTGTAATGCATGAAGGCATTTTACGACGAAGTCATGATGCTTACATTTTTGCTGTTTCCGTTTAAGAAATAGGAGGCCACGGCGCGATCGGGCAGAAGTGTCCCTGTCGTCGAGTGGTGATACGATGATCCATATGAAAATCTGTGGCATTTCGAATGCTGACCCGAAATCGACAAAATAATTTCATTAGTTTTAGGTCGAGGGAAGCGCGTGCGCTGCTACAGTCTTCGTAGCACACGTGCCGGCAACTGGGCACATGACGTTGACCGAGCCTAAATAGTATACATTCAACAAATGATACATGTCCATCTTTTGATGTCAATTATAGTAACAGACGAAAAGCTAATGGCGGCTTCATTTTTAGATGTCGTCGTCGTCTTGTTCAGAGACGTCTTCTTGCCTACTCTTGAAGGCATCTGGAAATACAGCCGTAGCAACATTATTAGCGTGGTGTGCCGTCCTGAAGCCTGCCGAGACAGGTTTTAGTGTGTCATTTCCGCGTGTGTACTGTCAAGCTCCTGGCGACATCAACCATACGCGATCCCAGCTAAATGCTCGCCACTTAAGGGACACGCCTGGAAGCAGCAGATCCAGGCTCGACCTTGAAGCGAAGCACTTCTCAGATTACAAGGTGAGTCGAGACCGTAGTTGATTTATTTTATTTAGAAAGCTCCCAGTCTCATTTTTAAACCACAGCAGGTGGGCGTATGATCTCACATGAATTCATGTTTATACAATGACATGATGATGCACTAAGCAAATGCAGCAGTTTTCTAACAACAAACTGTTTGCGACAAAGCAAATACATCAACTCTTGGAAATAGTGCGGTTCATGCTACAAAAGAGTGCAGGTTTTTGCCACGTTGGAAAAAAAGAGTTGTTATGTGGGGTTTAACGTCCCAAAACCAGCTCTGATTATGAGAGACGCCGTAGTGGAGGGCTCCGGAAATTTTGACCACCTGGGGTTCTTTAACGTGCACGGACATCGCACAGCACACGGGCCTCAACATTTCGCCTCCATCGAAATGCAGCCGCCGCGGCCGGGATTCGATCCCGCGACCCTGGGAGGAAAAAAAAAGGAAGAAAAAGAATGCAAGGTAAGTAAGAATTAGCTATAGTTCAGAAAAAAAATGAAAGTCCGAACGAACATTTTTATACAGAACCTATTTTCTCAACCATTTACAATATCATCCAATAACGTTATCATCTTGTTTAGTTCTGAAATTGTTTCCATGATACCGCCCCCGAGCTTGGAAAATAAAGAAAAAAAGTAACGTTGAAAGACTTTTGTACACCGAAACGCATGTTAAGTATGATGGAAAGCGAGCAGCGTGCGTCGTTTCCGGGAAGAAGCAGATGGTACGTAACGGAAAACGGCGTTATTAGAAGCTTGCATATCGGGGAAAAAAGAATGGCATTGACGCTGCGCTAGTTTCCTCCATACACTTCACTTGCAGCGACTTCTTTCTCCGGTAGGTAGGTCGTTCATTTGAGTTGGTTAATTCTAATTCACTCTGGCTTCTCGAAGAGCAGATGCGTATTATTAAAGAAAACTAGTAAGCGCAGCTAAAAATACGGGGCAGAGGTAAGAACACTGAACTCAGGACAAGCGCTACTCGCAGCTGGTAGTGAAACACCTCCTTTCGTATAGCACTGTAGAGCTCGAATGTGTAGGCGCACTGCTCGTCAGTGCCACCAACGTGCATATTTTTCTTAGCGTGCTGTACGAACTATCGTCTGACGAACTTTGCTAACGAATGGGCAGCCGAATAACGCTCACGGCGTTGCAGACGCCGATTTTGAGATCCCGCGGGTGTCCACACATCGCTGTAGCTACGTGATTGTACAGGCACCGCTGACGTATATTGCGGGCTTTGAATCTGTGAGCGTCATCTCGCGTGACAGCGGCGCTGGCTGCGCCCTGATTAATGGGCAGAGTTGACTGGATTGTGGCCGCGCCACTGTACGTCGGTAGTTGGTGGCGACAGCGGAGCAGCGGTTGCGGTGCGGGGGAGCCCTGCGGCAAGGGGTATAATTAGGCGATTTCCCGTCTCTGGGATCCTCTCCGGCGTAGCTGGCCGCTCGAAAGGAACCTATCTTAAATGACTCTCGCTGAGTGGAGATCGCATGACGATTACAGGAGCGGAAGTCTTGTTCGCCCGTGCATACCCCTTTCTGCGGATTCATTACGATGGACCTCCCCCCGCCTTCCTTCATTGTCCCTTCTCACTTGCTGTGGCCACCGCAGATCGCTGGATGACATTACTCCGCTCGGTCCGGAGGCTGCGCCCTTTCATAACGTTGAGCAATTTAATATTCTGCTCTCCGCAAGCCTCTTGGATTTCCACATTTCTATATACTTTCTGCAAAGGGGGTGTATTACAATGCATGAGCCAACATCTGCACCACCTGTACGGTTTTTGGAAATTCTGTAATGCAAATGCAAGGTTTTGCAGTGCCGTAACCACGATATGATTACGAAATATGTCGTTGCGGGGAATTTGAATTAATTTTGAATATTCGCAGTCCTTTTGTGCACGTATGTTTTTGCACGTCTTACACGTCTGTTCTTGCATTTCCATGCGCGCCGCCTTGGCCGGTAGTCGGACCCATGCCCTCGAGCTTAGCACTGTGGCACCTTACATGTTAAGCTGTATCAACAACAGCGGGTCGTTGACGATATGGAGTAAGAACATTGTGTCTCCTATTTGTTATTGACTATTCTGTCTACTTCCACCGTGATTTCTGTATGCTTAACATTGTATTCAGCGGCATCGTGTCAAAGTGTGGAAAGGGAAGCTCTTTCCCTTGAGAACACATTACAAAGTGACAGAAGGTCAGCTACAGAGACTGCAAGGTTGGCCACCGTGGTCATTTAGAGTTTGTCGGCTTGCTGCTGGTTCATCAAAGGAAAAGTTTACTTTATCCATTTTAACGGAATCAGAGTTTTTAAATAGGATTTAAATGAAGTGATGATACTTTCGTCGCAGTTAGTTCTCTCAGCACTACCGGACGCTTGATAGTCAGGTAACTGTCGCTGCCAGTTCGTTATCTAAAAATATTTTCTAATTATGCTTTCATTCTCTCACTGTCATTTTGCAAATATAGTGTTGTAGGATGCATGATGTCATAAAAAGCAAAAGCAATCTACGCAATTTTCGCCAGTAGTCGAGGCATTCGTCTGCTAAAATTCACTGTCGTCCCTCCGATACCGAAACAAGGCGTGCAAACATCGTTGAAATCACTGCCCACATTATAGTCGATGCTGCTTACGAGATAAGCTTCACTTCACTATAGGCGTCAGATGTTCGGACAGGTGGTCAGATTATACACGCAAACGAACAAACAAATACTCTTCATCCGTCCAGTTTTTGATACCGAAGAGTGAAAAGGTGAATTTTCGCCGGTGAATACCTTCACGGGAAATGGCACGCTTACAACCACGTAAATCTATTTGGTGTTACCCGCGACATCGGCTCCTAAAGCTATCATTACAACAGTGATGTTCGTTTCAGTAATTAAAGGTTTCATTATTCTGTCTTCGTTAATCAGTGAATAAATTGTGGTGGCTACACGGCCACCAAGTGTCTGCCTAATTAAGGGAACAAATAGCAAAATAAAGCATAATCAGGTCAGTAAAATTATACCCTAAGACATTTAGGAAATTCAGAGCCATTTCACTTTATGAACGTGGACGGCCAGCGCAGCTCTGGTATTGGCTGACTCGATTGCGCAATGTGATGCACAGCTTTGAACGACTGAGCAACGCACGGCGTGAAATCATTGGTACTTTCAATCACTTTATTAAATGCGAAGCATTTCTTGGCGAACTTCGGCGACTTTGAATCTATCTATCTATCTATCTATCTATCTATCTATCTATCTATCTATCTATCTATCTATCTATCTATCTATCTATCTATCTATCTATCTATCTATCTATCTATCTATCAGCCGCCAACGTCTTGGTGCTCTCCAGGTCGTCTCGCTCACCTGGTATACACCAATATTTAGATAGTAGGGTACGAATGTACGACGAATACTAATGATTGATTGACCTTTACATCACTAACGTGGTATACTTTCCGTGTATGACACAATTACCGATACTGCATTTCGATGGAGGCGAAATGTTGAGGCCCGTGTGCTGTGCGATGTCAGTGCACGTTAAAGAACCCCAGGTGGTCAAAATTTCCGGAGACCTCCACTACGGCGTCTCTGATAATCAGAGCTGGTTTTGGGACGTTAAACCCCACATAACAACAACAACAATTACCGATACTAAAATCACGAGTGGCTCATACCTGTACTGCTCGGCCCATGGTGTAAGAGTATGTGCCACAGGTGTTTGGATCTTGGACAGCCTCTGTCAGTGAACGACCAACTAAAACAGGCACTTGGAATATTATTGGAGCACATTTAAAACAAAAAAGGCATACCGTTGGCCGTAGCATGCGATCACTCTGCATGCTTTTGTCGAACTTTTCCCGATTCCATAGGAATACTTCAACGAATGACGCTTATGGTATCTTCACGTTCATCGTAGTTTAGCGCAAAGGAAACACACACGGTAGAGAAGGACCAGCTGAGCCGTCGCACCACCTGTGCGGAGGAAAAGGGGGGCTGTAAAAAGAAGAACCATGAGCAAGGTTTCGTTCAGTGTGCCAAAAACGTCGTGTACGAGATTCCTCTCACCTGCGGCAAAGTATATATCGGCCAGACAGGGCGCTGCCTCAATGACCGACTCAGGGAACACGCAAGAAATCTTAACAATAACGAGAGAAGTCATCTTGTTGACCACTGCGCGGCGTGCTCGAATTGTGAACCACGGTTCCGGTGCGCAAAAATCGTTGGCAGAAGTAGGCAAAAAACGGCCCGTGAAACCTTAGAAGCGTTTTTTATTACAAAAGCTGGTGAGGATTGTGTCAGCGACACTTCCATTGCGCTGTACAAAGCCGAAATTCAATTTCTGACGCGCCTTGTTTGAATGATTTTTTTTTTGTTCTGTTTCCGGTTCTAAGGATCGCTGTGACGATGCGCCTGCGCAGCTTGCTTGTATATATACTGGTTGATCTGCGTTCAATAAATCAGTTGTTAGAGCGCCTTTGTTGTTTGTGGTCCTTCTCTACCGTGTGTGTTTCCTTTGCGCTAAACTACGATGAACGTGAAGTCTGAACACCAACTTGCCCAACAGTCCACTCTTTTGACGCTTATGGTAGGCACATCAACTCATCGCAGCCTTCTCGGAGCAAAAGAGGGGGCAAGGGACCTTTTTCATGAGGGCAGTCTGCACATGCGCGCCATGTTTTTGGTGGCCAGCGCACGACGGCAGTGGTGATACCTGGTGTAGTTCCTAAGTGTAAGTGCGATGCCATGCCTCCGCGCTGTGACGTGGAGGATCGCAGACGCATGAGCCACCAGTTTTGATTTCGGCTTTCCTCACTGGTAGCGCCTTTCCCTTCAAGAAAAAGGTCCATTCATGCCCGATGAAACCACTGAGAGTCGTCTGCTTCTGTCCAAGTGCTTGCTAAGCAAGCTGGAGAGATCTTATAGGAGCCTGGAGTGCTCTGGCTTTTTTTTTTTTTTCGGAAGAACATTCCGACGAAGACCAAACAGTCAACCGTCGTAATAACAAGTGGCTTTGTGCAAGCGATGATGAGGTACCTACAGTCATTCACACAATATTCCCGCAGTCTGTGATGACGTCAGCCTTCGTCATGCCGCCACACTTTTTTTTTTTTTTTTTTTGCAGCGCTCCACGTTAATGCTGCCTCGTATGTAGAGGCGCTTGTCATCGTTGAAACGCTTTGTATACAGACTGTTTCGAAAGGAGCACCACATGGCTTTCAGCAAGCTTCGGCTCCCGCCCGCAACGCCTGCATCGCCTAGGGGTGCTTGGCTGACCGTATTTATGAACAGGTCACTCCCAACTTGTAGCCTCCTAGTTCACCAGATTTAAGTCCGATCTAATGCCATGTCTGGGGCGTCGCTGAGAGAGAGGACAAAAGACAGCAACATAATACAAAAGGAAATGAACCGTAGGAGATGAATTTTCCAAAGGTTGGGGAATATATATATATATATATATATATATATATATATATATATATATATATATATATATATATATATATATATATATATATATATATATATATATCTTCTGCGCCTGAAGCTAAAATTGTGTTCTCAAATACCTCGTACACCCTGTATGTGCAAATAACACATCTATAGGCACAACTCTTATTTGTTGGGTGGTTTAGCGTCCCAAAACTATATTGAATGGGCTACAGTGGATGTCTTGTAGAGGGGGACTACAGATCAATTTTGACCGCGTGGGATGCTTTAACGTGCTTTCTTTAACGCATTTTCTTCTTCTTCTTTTTCTGGAATTCTAATCGAAATGCGGCCTTCCCGGATTGAAATCAAACCCGCAACCTCTACGGAGCGCAATTCCGCAGACTTTAACGCCCAGCTCTCAACAATTAGCACTTCCCTGTTGCGGATTAGGAATATGTGAGATCCACAGCAGCGTTCAGATGGTCCTTACAAGGATGATCAATAGAAAACTGAACCAAGCTACTATTAGATGATAACAGCGCTATTAAGACGCCTAAAACAAGTCCAATTTGACTCATCAACAATTCTAACGCTGCTGAAAATTTAAATACCGTAGAAATTAAAAAGCAAGCGCAAAGGCATTTTTCCATAACATAACTTCGGTATCTTGTGATAAAAGGGAAAAGCTGGCCCACTCTTGAACCCGGCGCACTATTCTATATGGTGGTCATTACAACGCATATGTACGCATGGTAGCGCAGCTACCACACGTTTCAGTGGCATAATTTTTTTTTTTCAGTGGCATGACATTTGCTTTTCGCTTTTGTGTGGCAGGTTTGCGAGTAGTGGGCTATTTTTCAGCATTTTTCATTTTCGCTCTAGTCTGCTGTGGTCTATGGCAATTAAATTTCGAACACCACACGATAGACGATACAAGCTGCTCTGGCTTTCTCGGTTTAAAGCTCCATCAAGCGTGGACGCCGGCCTTGTAGCAATTTAATAAAATGTGGAAATATGTAGTACTTTACGTTACTGAGTGCACCATTACCATGACTTTCCCTAAAACTTTTGCCCTTGGTTTACACAAGTGCCCTTGTAATGTGTGATCAGCGCTGCATCAATTTTGTGCATCTAGCTTGTGCAGCGTGGTGCTCCACATTTCCATGGCGTTTTCATAACAATAACAATAAAATAACACCACAACAAACGTTTATGTCAACAGTTACCTTTTATTGGCATCGCACCAAAATACTAGAATGATACAAAAACAGTACAGTCGGCTCAAATTGTGCCTGAAAAAACAATGCAAACATGCATATCACAAGAATTAATGCGCACAGATCCTTACGCTAACATAATGACAATACACAGTCAACATAATGATGCATCTGAATTCAATACTAGTGGAACAAAAGCGCATACTGTCAGTCATAGTAACCAAAATACACCTACAGCATCTGCGCTCTTACGCACATATATGTGTGCCTCACGCCGAAATCTTTTATTTGCAGCAGAGAGGGGGGGTTGGGGGTGAATGTGTATATTTATGTTTGAAGTCAGCCTTTATTCCGGTTGAGACAGCAAGCTTTGAATATTTTAAAGCGGTATAAATACGTTTTCATGTAGCTCACCTAAAACATTACATCTTACTCAGTCATCGCACGAAACAGGCATGCGCGTGCACCTTTGCGTGAGTATATTTGGTTTTAAGTCGCGCACTTGTACTAAATTATGGTGCAGGGGATTTCACGTGCTAAAGGTCGCAGTGGAAAGCTACAATGCAAGCGATCAACCAACAGGTGCATATAGAAGTACTTGCCTTCTTGCGCAGAACATCGTTTCGTTAGGCATATGTAGACTAAAGTGTTCATTGCTCGTCTCATCGGTCGCTGCTGCCTAATAAGCACGGCTGAAGCTGGCGCTTATCCGGTGTTTTAATTCTTTTCACTTTTCATCGAACGCATCATTCACAATGTAGCACATTCCTGAAACAAGCCACTCAGCTGGCATAAAAGTCTGACCTCAGAAATTTAAGCAACACATAGAACACCAGAATAGCATAAGATTGTAAGGGGGCGTATCTCAAGACAAACTCTTCAAGCGAGCTTCCCTGGAGCTTTGCCAAAGCCCCCTATATTTCGTAGAAAGCACGAATATTTTACTAGTACGCACGTAAAAAGCCTCGAGACTTTATTTCGCGCATCACATTTAAAACTACCAATGAATAATAATTTGCTTCAGTAAAATGAATGTTGTGTTGTTCTCCGTTGCAAAAGTTGTTTTTTGTTAATAGTGTATCCCCCCCCCCCCCCTTTTCGTCACGCTTCAGTCGCCGTTGCACTAACCTCCGTGTTGGCGTCACTGATAATTATTTCTGGACGGCTTTTCGTCCGAAGCTTCGCGGCAATATAAATTTAGCTTGGTGGTTATGCGAAGCCCAGAGCGCGGCAATCGCGCACGCTCTTCTTTCATCTCTTGCGCTTGATCTACCCTTGCCCTCAGACCACTGCTACATGATTATGACTGCACGAAGCCCAGTGGTCGATTAGGTGTACAAAAGTCTTCGCTCGAAGTGGCGGGTCCAATCCCCGCAGTTGCGGCTGCATTTCCATAGCGCGATCCCCTTACCTCTTCCGCAGTGCACGGTATCAAACCGTACATTTTTCTTTCCAGGTAACCTCTCTGCCTTCCGCACATCTACCTCTCTCTGGCTCTCTCTCCATAGCACGCACGCACGAACGAACGAACGAACGAACGAACGAACGAACGAACGAACGAACGAACGAACGAACGAACGAACTAAAGAAAGAAAGAACATTGTGAAGGATCAGGTGCGGCCAGTAGAAAACGATGAAAGAGTGCAGTATCAATACATCGTCAGTTGATAACGCCCATAACGTTTTGTCAGAGTAGGAATGTGCAAAATAACTGATACGTCTGGGCATTAATAACTTGACACTCTCGCCAGTTACGTCACGGTTGATAATAAGAGAACAGCTTCGCTGTTCCCACGGTTTCCACCGCGAGGAAGTGGCTTGATTTTTGGCACAAGCTCGATGGTCGGCTTATTCGGGGTCAAGACTGTGGCGCAAGCACAACCAATCTATTCCTGTTACCCCGTATTAGTCTGCAAATCTGCAATGACTATTAGCAAAGATAATAAAGAATACGCGTGCATGTGCGAGCTATTGTCCTGAGATACAAATTAAGGTGAATCTTAAAGGTAATGCAAAAGAACCTAAACGTTCAGAAATCTTCACACAAATATGACCATAGTCGATATTCGTTTCGGCTTAAATTTTAGTATTCAAAACTTTCTGAAACGAACGCGTATATGGATTTTCCCGAGCTCAACTCATTCGAAAAGGTTGTTTCATGGCATAGATTCCTCTATGCCATGGGAATTTGACGAGGAAGAATTCTTGTGCAATAAGAACGATTTCTGCGGAAGAGCCCTATGTAATAAGGAATTACAAAACAACTTCGGTAGTATGAGGTGTTATCGCGCATTATCGGTGGTCACGCTTAAAAACTGATAGGATACATTTTATCGACATACATGAGCGTCTATTTTAATATTCGTCTAAATGTCAGTGGATACATAATATTACGTCGTCACCACCCATTTCGCGCACGCAAGGCGATGGCACAGAGACGACAATTTGTTCCATAAAATTACCTTCGTAAGGTTTTTTAGCTGCAGCCACACAAAGTGTATCTCAGAGTGCTGTCCTAGTACGTCACGTCAATAGTTGATTGCTTGTCGCCTGTCCTATTGACAAGGACGCTGTTCTTCTCTGGCTCTAGGGGCGATCCTTGGGCACCACCAAACAGGCTTGCCCCTGACCGCTTCCAGCTGATGCTTCTCAGGCGGCTCAGGCAAGGTTGCGGTTGACCGCCGTCCGCCGTCGGCTGAAGCTGCATCACCAATGAGCGTCACTGTGGGCTCCTTGACCACGAAGGCAATAGCGAAGGCGTCGAGTTGCAGCGGCAGTGACGTCGGCCTTTAAGGACCGCGAATGCAAGAAAGCAGACGTATCCAGGCGAAAACCTGAAGGTATATGTCGTTGTTATATACCCTTCGAGCTGTATCGCTTGCGGGGTCGTGTTGCTCTTGCTTTTCCGCTTCGTGAGTCAAGTGAGGAAAAGCCTTTGGGCCGGCGCGCCGAGCCTCCTGGTTCCCAAAGAACGAAGCCATCTCGTTACCGGTAGCAGGTGTGCCGTAGATGGTGTCGGATGGCCACCCAAAGAAGCTGGATTCGCAGTTCGCTGTCGTCTCTTGTTGAATGCCAACGCCTCGCGTGATAGAGCTCCATGTGACGCATATTCTTCCAGCATCAGGCGGCTTACCAGTAAGAATACTCTCCACTTCAGCTGGTTGTCCCTGGTGCCACCCTCGTGGCTGCAGGAGATGGACACTGCGGACAGCATGGTGGCAGCTAACATGAAGTACACTTTTCCGGAATCCGCTGGGCCCTGCTCGTCTTGGAGACCCTTGAGTGGCTCCAGCCTCAGCCGACCGGCGAGACGGTGGCTGTGCGTCTTGGTCGACGTTCTCGTTTGAAGAACAAGAGAAGCTCGAAGTTTTCAGGTGTCGTAAGTTGTCCCCGTAGCCCTGAGGCGGATGCCTGCCACTTCCGGTGGCAACATGAGAGCTTGGCGGAATGAGGCTCGGCATCGGACATCGGGAACGGCGCCATGTCTCGACCAGGGCGTTCTTCGGCAGCAAGCACTCCATAGCTGCTGAATTAGCGGAGGCGCAGTGGCGGTTGCGTTTTCCCTTTAGCACCGGGCTGGTCAGGTAAACTCGAGGTATGGCGCAGTGTCCTTTGTGCATGCGTTGCAAACACTGCAACTGGTCGCCCACTGCGCCGTAATTCTGAGAAGCGTAGCTCATGCCAAACGTACCAATTTGGCGACAGCTTCGGAAGATGCGGTAGCGGCCGGGGTTCCTAGGTGCGAAGTTTCCCGGCCCTCTGATGGGAACAGGGTAGGAGTGGACGGGGCCGGCACTTAGAAGCGACGTGGATTGGCTTCGTAGACGCGTCTTCAGTGTAGACAGAGAAAAAAGGGTAATGGACACAGCGGACACAGCCGGTCGAGAGACATGCCAATCGCAATGCTGGCGTGTGCGTTGACGCGGCATTGGCTGCCTCGTCCTCAGGGGCAGCACGCCAAGTGTGGTGGCTGCTTGGGTGAGTTATCGTTCAAAAGGCCCTTACGAAATGGCTCGTGGCAGCCGCAGGCGGGTAGATTGATGACGTGACGAATAGTTGCTAGCTCAAATGGGCTTTGGAAAGCGAGGCAGGCGGAGAAAACGTCGTTGTCTCTTCTCGAGCCGCGTGCCTCGTACGTCAGCTGACATGGATTTCTTTCTTCTTTCCGTTGCCTCGTGGAGGAAATCGAAATAAAATAAAAGATATACCAGTAACTGTCATTACATAATGATAATGTTCTTGGTGAAAATGATAGCAATATTTATATGCGACAAAGACGGTCCTATTTGGACGGAAATAAAATATAGCTACTGAATATCGGAGAGACAAACATAGGGGTGACAATGACGATACCGCTTTTCCAATGGCGTGTACTCACTATAGAGCGTTGTCTGAGAACCAAGTGGCATCTTTGATTAATGTCAGTATTAAAAATGTAAATGAAAGTATGAAAGAAGCCTATACGAACAGAAATACTATGGTGCGTAATAGCAATTACCCTTTCTCCCCTTTCTCAGGCAAGAAGAAATATAATAATATACATAACAAAAGCGATATTCAAAGAGACATGTTCAAGTTAAATGGATAATTTGAAAATTGGTTTTACTATTTTCAATATTATATTTCTGGGCGTTGATGTTTGAATAATTAAATTTTATAAAGGACAAATGGACTAATCTTGTAAATATAGGGAATAGTAACAAGATAAATGTTTTGTGTAACCGATACAATTATAGACGGCTCGGTGGTTATGTCGCAACACCTACCCTCTAAGAAAAGGTAAAAGAGTAATAGGCAAGAGCTTCCCGCTATTACACAGTGGGATTTTTACAAAGGACCATGTTGAACTGAAAATACCCGACACATGAGAATTTGATCAAATTTCTCCCTCTCACTGCATGCATCACATAAAGCAGATATTGCCGGAGACGACCGGTGCACCGAGTTGATACTTAACAGTGGAATACGACACCGTAATGTTAAATAGCCTTGGACGAGCACAGCGATTTGAGATAGCTGGCGAGGCATTAGAAGTAGTAAGTGAATATGTCTACTAAGGCCATGTAGTGACCCTTGATCCGAATCATGAGGATCAGATAATTAGGAGGATAAGAATGGGTTGGAGTGCATTCGGCAAGCATTGTCAGATAATGAATGGTAGCTTACCATTGCCTCTGAAGAGGAAAGCGCATAACAGCTGAATCTTATCGGTACTCACCTACGGGCCAGAAACTTGGAGACTAATTAAGAGGGTTCAGCTTAAACTGAGGACGATGCAGCGAGCTATATGGAACGTAAAATGGTAGGTGTAACCTTAAGGGACAAGAAGAGAGCGGAGTGGGTTAGGGAACAAACGCGTGTTAGGGACATATTAATAGAAATTAAGAAGAAGAAATGGGCGTGGGCGGGTCATGTAATGCGAAGACAAGACAACCGTTCGTCATTAAGCGTAACAGAGTGGATTCCTAGAGAAGGCAAGCGTGGCAGGGGGTGGCAGAAACTTAAGTGGGCAGATGAGATCAGGAAGCTTGCGGGGATAAATTGGGCCCAGCTAGCACAGGACAGGGATAGATGGAGATCTACGGGCCGAGGCCTTTGCCCTGCAGTGGGCGTAGACAGGCTGATGATGATGATGATGATGATGATGATGATGATGGTGGTGGTGGTGGTGGTGGTGGTTGTCGTGATGACACCGCAGCCTTATCGTCGCGTATGTGACAGCAATGCCGTTTCCAAGAATACTCCAAGCGCACAAATCATTTTAATTGTCCTACTTAGAGGCTTAGCGGTCAATGAAAACTGTCTATGTTTAGCCACAGCTGCACAGCACGTAATATGAACATTACTTGGCAGCACGTAAATAACGGAGGCGTTTAAGGAGGAGCATGCAGGTGAATGAATGATACGGTTAAGATTGATTTTTAGATGGCCTGGCATGTAAACAAAGAGAATGTAAGCACGGCAGAGCTAAAAGATCAAATGTGTTCAGCGAGGCCCATTTCGCAGAAGCGTTTACACACTGGCATAGAGAAAGTCAATCTGCTAATTACTCCTCTAGCATTGAGCTTTGGATTGAGGCCTATCTTTCTGACCGAAAACACTGTGTTTTTCTCAACGCAACAAGCTTATCACAGAAAACAGGCTGGACAGGGATCGACGCGACAGTGCAAAGGAGCTTATGTCGCAGAAAATACGTCGTCGACGTTGTCGCGCGTGGTACAATCCCGATAAATGCAAAGATAAAAAATACAGAACTGGAAAAGTGCGCAGCATTAATGCGCTCGTGTTGTTACCGTGTGGTTCAGATCTAGCGCCTAACGGAGCTCCACTAACGTAAAACGTGAAGTGCGACACAGTTACGTGCCAGTGTTTCCCGCAGGAGCAATCAATCGCTGCGCTGAACCGGTCTTGATGAATTACACACTTTTTGCCCTGTCGACAGAACATGTATGCTGATCCAGGAGGCAGTCCAGTCAATGTATGTGTAGGATTGTTGTTTTTTCGTGAATTTGCAGCATTATGGGCAATTGCTGTAAACTGCATCATTTTAGATCATGTTAGTTTATTTTGAACGGCTTTAACCTTTTTTTGGGGGTGCCTGTGTTAAGCACTCGATTTTGAGTGTGATCACACGGCAGGAGACGGTCGCCGACAAGGCTGGCCCCTAAAGGGCTTCGCACTTAAAACAGCAATTTGCGAACTTGGACCACAGGTACAGCCAGTGGCAACAGGCAGCGGGTTGACACACTGCCTCCCTGAGCTATTCCAGCGACATGGTAATAAATAACTTACTGTGACTTTTTGTGTCTTTCGAATGCTTGCAGAAGTGGCACGGCAACACTAGTGTGTTCCACTCCTAAGGGCGAAGCTTCAGCGTCATCCTATATTTTATATATTTATACCTGGTACATGACAAGTGTCAAGTCGACTCAGATTTTGGATGATGATGGCTGTCTCTACGATGAAAGTAATGGCTTAAATTATAGTTTTCAATAATAAATAAATAAATAAATAAATATCCAGTGTGCTACCCTGCACTGGGGTGTTGGGTAAGGGGAGACAGAAAGGGAAGAAAAAAGAAACGAGGCAGTATCAGAGTCGTTCAACGAGGCCCATTGCTCGCAAGAACTTGAGCAGCGCTTTCGTGGCTTTCTTTTGGAAAATTGTCGTTCTGGCATTCCAGCACTGTTTGCTCAGACAGCGGTCGATCATCAAGGCGTGCCAATTGTGCGGCGATCACCGGATGGTAGTCACAGTGAAATCTCGTTGGTATCTTCACGGGAACCGGAAAATTAAAAAAAATGGCCGCGTATCTGCGTGCTTCGCTGCAAATGTCGTCGAAAGACGATAGCCTTCTGCCGGCCGTACTACGCTTCGTGAGATATGGGCGCCACCTGGCAGCGCCGTCAGGAAACATGAGCTTGTGCATAATCCCTGGGCAACTGCCAGGTGGCAGGACCAAATCGTCGGCAGAGGTTTTTTCGTGCGTAGCGTCTCATTTTTATCGCAGCCTAACAAACACTAGGTTCTTTAGAAATACGTGTCTATGTATTTTCTAGTAAAGGAACACACCACCTAATACTTACGTACTGACGTGGTGCCTCAGATATGCGTAACATTTGCTTTTTGATCGGCAATGTTCACAAGTATGAATGCAGCTACCAGTTCGATATGGCTGGGCGTTAGGCAAGTGTTTAAACTTTGGCCGGGTGGCTGAATCATGTGACAGCAGACAAACAGAAAGACAGGCCAAAATTTCTGCATTCGAGTATCTCGAGAAAGACTATTGTCTTTGTCACAAAAGTCGCCTTCTGTCTTTAATTATGCTGCGCATGTATTCTTAAAACGTAGTATGGAAACGGTCTTTTCCACGAGCGCCAAGTGGAAACGTGCTTCTGCCGAATTTTTGTATAAGAACGGATACGAAAGCTCAAGGGCACCATCTTTTCGTTTATGCTTTGGTGTTTTAGATATCCTGTTGGAAATATGATCTGCCTATGTATCAACATGGCTTGGCCTTGTGAAGCTGTTGTTCTCCTATGTAATATTAAGCGGCTTGTTCTAGAACGCGGAGCCTGAACCGCATTGCACCACCTCTGAGCTATGCGAGACTCGAGGCTTACGCGGGTGGTGTTTTGTGTATGATTTGATTGTTCGAGGTGACCGCTAGCGTGCTGTAAGCCAGGGTGGCAACAAGTGCTTACGTGAGAAATGTTTTGTGTATTATTGAATTATCTCTCTGTGAAGGTGACCCCCAGCACAGTGTGAACTACGATGGCAACCAGTGCGTGCGTGAGTGGTGTTTTCTGTGTGCTTTAATTGTTCGCCGGTGAAGGTGACCGCTAACGGAGGATGAGCCACTACAGGGCAACAAGAGTGTACGTGCCAGATTCGGGCATACATCGGGGCCGCTGAAAGTGAAGACAAAGAGCCCGAGAAACTTATAAAAACGGCCCGATGCTGCCCTTGAGCAGTCTGCTCCGGGATCGAGAGAAGAACGCCGAGCAGCTCCCGGGGTTCAACGCAGCTAGCACCACTTCCAGACACCACGCCTTGCCGGTCACCGGGGAAGCCCGCCACTGACTGCGTCACGCCGTCTTCAAAGGTACCTCGCAAGCGTCGTCGGTGGGGAAGAACGGTCACTGTGCCCGGTCTCTGTAGGTCACTTTGAGTTTATAGTGTACTGCGGACTCTGTTTTCTGTGATATTGCTGCTAGCCCAGTTAGTTGATCTTGTTGACAGTCGATCGTGTTGTGAGCACTTGTCGAAATTGTCGTGCATGCCGCTTTTTGCTACTATTGTTAGAGACGGTTGTTATTATGTAGTGTATCGCCAACCAGTACTACCTAATATCATTATGTATCTTGTTCTTATATCTTATTAAACTGTTCTTGCTCTTCGCTTGGATAAGGCTCTTGTCTCGTTCACATAGGCCACTGGCGTAAGCCAGTCACCAGAGGCCCAACCCCTCGTGCCACCTCTTGGGAGGAGCTAACGCTTCAATCCCCCGAGTCGTGACAGTCTTTAATAAATGGTTCACTTTCTACCAGGTAGGCTTCAGTTCCAGTGAAAGTTGCGCGCTGCTTCCGCTATGAACTTAAAGGGACCCTGAAACGGTTTTGGTGATTTTGTATAAGTGCGTTGCACCTATAGCGCGGGTCCTTCTGATCATCAGCATAACAATATGAGCACTCTGCGTTAAGCATGTAATTTACTACAATGTTTTAAGTACACGCATCGCGAAAGATCGATGCGACTCGACTCAAAGCGTTTTCAACCGCTCCTCCACACGGACATGTGATGGGTGCCACGAAGCGCAAGCCACGGGACGTCACGAGCATCGAAGGGCCAGCCAACGGTATCATCGCGGCATCTGGTGGCGTACACATGAGTCGCCGGCACACTATTATACAGGCTAGCACTGCCGAGGCCGGCGGCCTCAGTAGAGATATCGCGGCGCTATATCGCTCAGCACAGCGGCTGACGTGGGAGGCGCAGTCGTCGCTAGCGCGCACTCCGCAGCTGATCGAGTCGAGGAGGAGCAGCAGTGGTAAGGAGGAAGGCGACAGAAATAAGCCCTTAGCTGCCTTAGTGCAAGGTGCTTCGCTTTATTTATCGTGTTATTGATTTCACAATTGTTTGCCTAATCAGTGGCACAATGTCAAAAAAAACGTTTCAGGGACCCTTTAACCATTAGTCGTCGTTATCCCCTCCTGGAAGTCGCTTTTCTGCTGTATGTTTCTGCATGTGGCAGATCTCGCTTTACGTCATAGTTACCTTTTTCTTTCTGAGACAGCGCCCCTCCCTTCCTCCTCTAAAAAGATATCGTAAACTTCTTTTTCAACAAGTGCACAATCCCTTACCTTTCCTCTCAACAATCAAGTATAGAAAGCGTAGAGTACCTCGATGTCATCCTTGCCCTGGCGAGGAGCAATTTGAGGCACGGGATTTCGAGTGTCAATTATAAAAAAAAGAGAAAAAATCCCCTACACCATCCGTTCCCTGAACATGGTAGAACACCGAAACTGTTTTAGTTACACCGAGTGTTACATTATGAAAGTGAAAACTTTGTAAGCAGTCCGAACCAAAGAAAATACAAGCTATTGATATGCTTCACATGTATTGGTCACGGTACAACACAAGAAACAGTAACACTTCGTGCAAGAGCACAAAGCAGCTTGTTAACGCCATATCGCAGAGACATCTCCGTCTTATTATCATATGATCACCGCTGTGCTATTGCCCCACTAGGAGGAATCCGTTAAACCGCTTTCTGGAAGAACAGCCTTGTATTGGATCCTTAGGTGATGAGCTATCTAATCAAATCGTGGATATAGAGTAAGGTGGAATTGCTGTTAAAAAGCCTATTCCAAAAACTAAAGCGTATTAACAGCGGAGGTTGTATGCTCGAGGTAATTCCGTATGGAGCGTCCACAGATAACAGCAGACCTGTCAAGCAGAAGGGAAAGCTCGCGCTCTTGACACACTGGACAAACTGCTACATGATAGTGTTTATGCGAAGGACAATGTAGAAAGAGATAAAGAAAATACGAGAAGGAAGGAAGGAAGGAAGGAAGGAAGGAAGGAAGGAAGGAAGGAAGGAAGGAAGGAAGGAAGGAAGGAAGGAAGGAAGGAAGGAAGGAAGGAAGGGAGAGAGGGAGGGAGGGAGAAAGAAAGAAAGAAAGGAAGGAAGGAAGGAAGGAAGGAAGGAAGGAAGGAAGGAAGGAAGGAAGGAAGGAAGGAAGGAAGGAACAGCAATGCGTAGAGCAGTGGCTAAGACACGTGTACGTCATGTCTGCCATGTCTATCATGCCGGAGGCTGCCGTGATGGTAGAATAGCAATGCACATTATGCAAATTGCATTTCTTAACGTCCACCAAAGCTTCATATATGCCTATATGAAGGTAAGTTTCGCTTTTATGCTATCATCATCAGCCCAATCTGGGTCCACTGCAGGACGAAGGCATCCCCCACTGATTTCCAATTCACCCTATCCTGAGCGAGTTGGTTCCACTTTACGCCCGCAAACTTTTTAATTTCATCGCTCCATCTAACCTTTTGCCTGCCTCTGTGGCGCTTTCCCTCTCTTGGCATCCACTCCGTCGCTCTTACTGTCCATCTGTTATCTTTGCTCCTCATGACATGTCGTGCCCAGGTACACTTTTTTCGTTTAATTGATATAATATCAGCTACTCCTGTCTGTTCCCTGGTCCATTCTGCTCGTTTTTTATCTCTTAGCGTTACACCTATAATTTACTTTCCATTGCAAGTTGCGTGGTCTTTAGTTTCATCTCTAGTTTTTTCGCTATCCTCCACGTTTCTTCACCCTCCGTTAGTACTGGGAGAATGCAGTGATTGAATACTTTTCGCTTTAGAGACAGCGGCAAATTTACAATCACGATTTCATAATGCCTTCCGAATGCGCTCCAGCCCATTCTTATTCTACGGAGAATTTCTTTTTCATGTGCAGGTGCTCCTGTAGGTAACAGTCCCAGGTATACGTATTCGTTTACACATTCTAAGGGTCCATTGTTGATTTTAAATTCCTGTTCTTTAGCTAGGCTATTGAGTATAACTTTGGTCTTTTGCCTGTTCATTTTTAGTACAATTTTAATACTTTTCCAGTTTAGGTCATCAATCATGTTTTGTAGTTCGTCTCCATCATTGCAAAAAAAAAGCGCAATGTCGTCTGCAAATCTTAAATTGCTGATATTCTCCGTACATTCGAATTCCCTGTTCTTCCCTGTCTAGATGTTTAAACACTTCCTCTAAACATGCAGTGGATTGCATCGGGGATATCGCATCTCCTTGTCTGACACCTCTCCCGATCGGGATTTCTCTGCTTCTTTCATGTATGAGTTTTGTGGCTGTGCAATCTGTATATGTTGTTTAGGGTTTGCACGTATACGTCAGGTACCCCTTGTCGACGTAAAGCTTCTAGAACTGCTTGTCTTTCTATGGAGTCAAATGCTTTCTCGAAGTCTATAAACGCCATAAAAAGAGGCTTGTTATATTCAGTGTACTTCTTAATTACTAGGTTGATAGCATGGTTGTGGTCCATTATTGAGTAACCTTTCCTAAAACCAGCTTGTTCTCTTGGTTGGTTAAAGTCGAGTGTTTCTCTTATCCTAGCAGAAATTACTTTCGTAAATAGCTTGTATATTACTGGAAGTAGGCTAATTGCTCTTTCATTCTTTAACTCCTTTATGTCACCTTTCTTGTGGATTAGGATTATATTAGCATTTTTCCAGCTGCGCGGTACGCTACATGTCTTGATACATTTCGTGAAGAGCGGTGCAAGTTTTTCGAGTATAATATCTCCCCCGTCTTTGATCAAGTCGGCTCTTATGCCATCTTCACCTGCTGCTTTACCGCGGGACATGCCATTGACAGCTTTTTTGACTTCGTCAGCGGTTATACATGGAATTTCAGTATCTTCCTCTGATTCTATTTCTGTTAAGGTTGCATGGTCTGTCTGAGAACTGTACAGTTCAAAGTAGAAATCTTCTGCTACCATTACTATGTCGTTGAAATTGTTGATAACGTTACCTTGTTTATCTTTTAGCGCATGGATTTTGTTTTGTCCTAAGTGCAGTTTCTTTTTGACCGATTTAATACTGGTGCCTTTCTCTACTGCTTTCTCTATTTCTCTCATGTTAAAGTTTCTTACATCTATCTAGATCTGCCTGGCTTTACTGATCAGTTTTGATAGTTCTGCGAATTACATTTTATCTTTTGACGAAGTCACTTCCGTCTGTTGGCGTTTTTAGGATTGTTTTCGTTATGGCTTTGTTTATTTCTTCTAAATCTTCATCGTTCTGGCCTATGGCCTCGAACTTGTTGCTTAGGGCGACTTTAAATTCTTAGTTCTTCGCTCTGATTACCTCTAGATTCGCGTTTATTCTAGTGAATAATTTAGTTATTGTTTTCTTTAGGTTTAGTAGCATCTTCGCCCTTACTGATCTGTGATCGCTGCATTTTATCTTCCCCACTACTACCGTGTCTTGAATTATACCTGGCTGTTCGCACATTATAAAGTCAAATTTATTCTTTGTTTCCCAGTTAGGGCTTTTCCACGTCCACCTCCTACTCTTGTGTTTTTTTTAAACGTATTCATTATTCGGAGTCGGTTTCTTTCGGCAAACTGTACTAGCATTTCCCCACGGTTATTCCTACGGCCGACGCCGTAGTTGCCAATCGCCTGTTCTCCACTTTGTCTTGTCCCTACTTTTGCGTTGAAATCCCCCATGGCTATTGTGTATTGTGTCCGTGCTCTTTTTATTGCCAATTCGATATACTCGTGGAACTGCTCTACTTGTTCGTCGTCGTAGCTCGTTGTTGGCGCATATCCCTGAATTATCTTAAGATTATACCGCTTATTTTGTTTTATTACGGCGAATGCTACCCTTTCATTAATGCTATAGAATGCGTCTACGTTGCCCGCTTTACCTTGGTGAATTAGGAATCCGCACGCCGTATTCTCTCTTTTCGGGTAACCCTCTATAGCAGAGGACGTGTCCGTTGTTTAATACTATGTAAGCTTCACCTGCTCTCCTAACTTCGCTAAGGCCGATGACGTCCCAACTAACGCCTTCTAGTTCCTCGAGCAGTTCCACTAATCTAGCTTTGCTGGACAAGGATCTTGTGTTGAACGTTCCAATGTTTAGTTTACAGTGGCGGCCTGTCCGGGTCCAGTGATTATTACCGCCCTCTGCTGCTTCACAGAGCTGACCCCGCCGTGGACAGATGTTTTGCAGCTGCTGGACACTGAGGGCAAGGGTTTAATTGTAGGCATCGTGTGGGAGGTGGTGCCTAAGTACTTTACCGGGGAGGCCAGTTCCTGTTCTGGTGTAGGAGTGTGTCGCAAACGGCAGCTGAATGACTGAAAGCCTTTCGGGTACCAACTAAAGTCCCTGAAAGTTATTTTTAGGGACTTCAGGTACCAACTAATGTCCCTGAGAGTTATTTTTCAGGGACTTTAGTACCAACCGTTGCAGGGCCCCCTCTACCGACGTAATTTCGAGCAGTATAACAAACGGTTAGAGGAGAAGCTTAAAAAAGAAGGGGGAGCCTTTCTTGCGCGTTAATTTGTGCGTTACTGTTTCACCGATAATAGTAACTTTTATGTTATGAGTGATCCCAATAAAAGAAAGAGAGTTTTTTTTTTGTTCTTCGTTTTTTTCTGTTTTTTTTTTTTTTTTTGCACGAGACCATGGTCGGTTCTCCCGATCGGGCGGCTGGCCAAAGTTTTCTGACTGCTTTTTCTTGTTGCTCACACATGTTCCCTTTTACTGGTGCCATTCTGTGACGGATATAAGTAAAATACTGTAGCTCCGCTGCCGGTAATAATGGCGTTTATGCTCTAACAATTGCGAATGCGTCAATACAGCCTAAATAGTTGCCTGTATTGTTTCTTTAAACATTTTTAAAGGGGTATTGCCGGTTTTACGTCCCATAATTCCGTATACGTCGTATAAACCGCGCAGGAGGGGAGGAGTGAACGAGTTCGTGCAATAAGAGGAAGAAAACTACTTAAACTACTGTTTATGGCTACATTTTTCTAACATGATATCGTTTAAAACGACGACCATGGAGACAGAGTCATTCAGCTAGGTTGCATTCGATACTCGCGCTTTCGCTGGCGAGATGATTTCTCAGTTTCTCGGGAGCCATAACGACCCCTGCGCAGAAATATGCACGAACGCATATAACTTTAATGCCATAATGATACACATGCAGGGAGCAGCACTAGCAAAGTCTAACCGACATAACCCGATAGACGTTGCGTATCGGCGTATCGTCGCGATGGCGTATCGTCGCGGGATTTGTGCCGCTCCTCGGTTATTAGGCCCTATACATCAAGCACGCCGTATAGATCGAGAACCGAAGGAACAGCGAACAGGCCTGCCAAGTTCGCCCGTGTGCTTACAGGTTAGGAGAGGTTCAGCTGAAAATTGGTGTTGCCCGATATTTTCGTAATTAGCGAAACCGCCATGCACCGTCAGTGAGCAATTGAGCCTATAGACACATTTTGTGGGCCACATGGTGTTGAAAGAAATCAACACGCGTGTTTCTTTTTTAATGAAAATAGTAGTCACCTGAATAACATATCTTGAATAACCTGAATAACATACATAACCTGAATAACCTGAATAACCTAACCAAGAAATTAATCTCTTTCCCACTCGGCAAGTAAAGATCATCTCTTAGGGTTTGTTAACATCCGGCACTTGGTGAACTTTCTTTATCCAAACTATTCGCCTTTATCTTATTCGGTAGTAGATATTACTTGCGTCGACATCTCTTGTTAAGGGAGCTCGTACATCGCACTCGTAGACAACTTATTTGCGTACCAGAGCAATGCACCTAGGGCAGCAGCCACTTTAACAGCTATTGTCACTGTATCGTTGTAGGCAAGATGAATACACAGATCCTAAATGTTAAATTCGTATATTTTATTCACATCGATAATTCAGAGCACATGCCGAAAAGATTTGGCCATTGGTTGAACACGAATCCGGGAGTGCGTTCTACCTCACTCCATATTTGGTAGTGCGGGATGGACAACAGCCATTTTGGAGGCTAGTGGGGGCCCTCGCCTATCGACTGCAAAGCAGGTGGACCTCTATGGCCGCTCAAGCAGGACGGTTGAAGTTGGCGGCGCGTATGGCTAGCAGCACGCGATCACTATGCTCCGAATATACATGTAACCGAATGATGAAGCATGGTCGATACAGCGATCGTTGTCTTGTGTCACCCGCTTTTTCGGCGTCATTGCTTCCCTCACTTTATGTCTCCGTGAATAAAGGAATAAATCAGCGCCCCCACATCTCGCCCGCCTTCTTTCACTTAGTTTTTTTTTTTTTTTCATGCATCGATGAGCAATGCTCTTCAACACTAAGAATGCTGTATGGCATCATATATAACCATTATCGGTGTAAGCTTTCAACACACTGGCCGACCGGAAGGACGCCGGTTCGATACCAGTCGCGGCGGGCCCATTCCGGTGGAGGCGAAAATGGTAGAGGCCCACTCAGTGTGCTTCTTCAGTGCACGCTCAAGAAACCCACGGTCGAATTCTTCAGGGCTCTTCACTACGGTGTGCTTCTAATCACACCGCGACTTTGACGCGTAAAACCACAGCAGTCAGTATTATTGTTTCACACGTCTTTAATGTTCTGAGCATGCTTATACGCAATCACGAGCATATGCTGGAGATAAGAAAGGTAAATAAATCAACGATGAAACGCGTTGCTACATGAAACTAGCCTATGTTTACCAGAGTGGGAGCTTATACCTCGCGACGGAATGCGGAATGCTCTCCTTGCTGTTCCAGCTTGGTAATTTCTGCTTTGAAAGACATAATTGACTAATTTCGGACCGTTCCCGGATCACTGGATCAGCATTGACAGGAAAAGTTGAGCAATATGTGAGAACCACCGCGGAATATATTCCGTGGTACATGGTGTAGGCCCCATGATTTCAATTGATGGCTTAAAGTATCGTCATTGAAGTAGCCATCTTGCAGCATCAGCACGGCAGGAAGTTGGGCCCGTGACGTCTCGTGAATATTATCAGTACACCACATGCTATAGTTTCTGCCATTATTCAGGAACATAGGCCCATGATATCTCGGTTAGGTTAACCGCGACCGTAAATATCTGCCTTAGTCTGCCGCTCCAGTAAATATCTGCCGTAGTCATCAATGGTCAGCACCAGTACGTTACGTAGCTGCGTCCGTGATGTCACATGCAAACTATATAGAAATTTCCTCTTGATTGTTTGTTTGTGTTCACTTTAAGGGCCCCTCATCCATGCATGAGGCTTAGTCAAAAACGTTATTTACACGCTAGAAGTTGTACAGTGACGTCCAGGGAGCGTTATTGAAATGGGGGATTGGTATAGACCCTTTTCATGAACTGTAAAGCTAGCTTCCCTGCAATGCAACTTGCCCTACTAATGGCGACAGCTGCCTTTATTTAAATGCTGTCAAAATTCAAGTTGCACATGCTGCGACCCGTTTTTTGGGGATGTTTGTATCACAAGGGCTGCGTCGACATTTTACATGCCCTATCGCAAGCAAATTGCGCTTGCACACGTTGTTTGCCGGATTGCCAATGCTGCCATTAGTAGGGCAAGCTGCATTGCAGGAAAGCTAGCTTGCAGTTTATGAAAAGGGTCTATAGCGGCCAAGCCTGAAACCAATTAAATATTGCAAGAACATGGTTTCAGAAAGCGAGCTACGTGCCCCGCAGCAAAGACAAACTTCCATTACCCAACCAATGTCCACAAGCGACGTTCCTGTTTTGTTGTGTTCTCTCACATCAGAGCTGCAGGTATGCCTCTCATATCGGAGATATATGTGTCTCCCATATAGGAGAGAGCATGACAATACGGGAGAGCGTGACGCATATGTCATGCTGCTTCGTATCCGAGTATGACGTATATGCGTCGTGGCTCTCGCCTTTTTTATTCTTCTTTAGTCTCCAATCTTATTTTCTTTGTTTTTCTTTCTCAGTGTGGAATTAATGAAGGTATCATTAAGAGCACGCTGCGTTTTATGAGAATCCACGAGCCCACTGCTGCTATCTGTGCGTTGCAGGTGCGACGCCTCTGCAGGCACTGAAGCATACCACGCGTTCGAGAACACCCTGTAGCCTTCAGGTGGACTCCTCAGAGAAATCTCCACAAAACTTCTTTCAAATCTTCATTTTCTGACCTATGATGGTGTAATGTTTTGCGGATGTCATATCCACGAGCCCACTGCTGCTATTTGAGCACTACAGGTTCTACGCCTCCACTGAAGTGTACCGCGCGTTTCACAACACCCTGCAGCCTTCGAGTGTACTCCTCTGGAGAAGCTACGCAAAATGTGTTAAAATTTTCTCTATTCCTTTGTGATCGACGATGGTGCAAAGCTTTGCGGACGGCATCATTACCGTATTTCCCTATTAGGTTTCATGCTCGAAGCGATGCTGTCATATGTGCGGTACACAAGTTGCCTGTAGCATTTCGTATGAGAGGCAGTTTTCGCCCACTCGCACTTGCTGTATGCCTGCTGACTTTGGCCGCGGAACCCACAAGATTTCTCACCCCGCTGTATTTGCTCTCTATCACTGTGTCGCAGGGACCTGTCATAATAATAATTGATGACGTGACAAAACCACGACATGATTATGAGGAACGCCGTAGTGGAGGGCTCCATAAATCTCAAGCACCTTGGATTTTTGAACGTGCCCTGAAATCTCACAGAAAATGGCCTTCTTCCTTTTGCGCCTCCATCGAAAATGCGACCGCCGTGGCCGTGAACCGCGAACCGAGTAAAAGGTACCACGTGTAACTACAGCGGTTTTACTCTGGCAACAGCGATATTGAGCAGTTGTGCAGGACGACAAAAAGATTCACTAACATCGACCGGTCAGCATTCAGCCTTTTTGTATCTAACTGTGTACGGGGTGCTTACCTGGCGGTGTGCCTGCCTGTTGGCGTCCTTTCTTTTTTTATTATATTTATTTTTTTTTCATCGCTGCATTTGAGCGGCGGTACGCAAAGTCAGTCTCTTGCGTTCCGGCATGGATATTGCAAGGTACTTCGGGCAGATGTGGAACAACGCGGCGCACGGCGTCGTCTTTTAAGACTCGTTTGTTGTGTGGTATTAGGAAAGTATTGCCATTAATGCTGTAACAAATTCTTTCGAAACACGGTCGACATAAAGGTCAATGTAACACACACTATGGAAGAGCATAAAAGTTGTTTGTCGAGCCGTGGGGTAGCGCTATGCCATTCGTTGAGGCGTGCAGCGCAACATCCCTGTGTGGCAGGAAAAAAAAAAAGTCCCTTCTCGCCCAGAGTTGTACCCTTTGGAGTTGTAACCCTTTTTGCACCTAGGCACAAGGAAACGGGCCATGATCTTTGATCACTAAGTTCACACAACAGGACGCCAATAATGCGACAAGACAAACGTTTAAAACGACACTCGCCGATTGAACTAACCCATATTATACCCTTATAGTGATCGTCCATGAGGCCCGACAGCGTTAAAAGGAAGACACGTAGCACTATGGACCGTTTTAGGCGTTACGGTAACTTGTGCCTCGCTATTAGGACCTCTGGTTAAATTTCTGGTACGTTCAAGTTTTCAACCTAAAACGAGCGGCACAGACGTATATCTGCGCGGTAAGATCAACATTCTTAGACATTCAAAAGTGTTTGATGTAACGGGAATGCATGCATAACTGCATGGACCATCTATGTAATTCTATATAGCACGAAGAATGTCATGCAAGACTCTGATGCGTATTGGGCAAATACGTCCACGTACGGACACATGCCATATATAGCCATATATGCATATCTGGTTATATATGGCAACTGTCCCTATGTGGCCGTATTTGCCCAATACGCATCAGAGTCTTGCATGGCATTCCTCGTGTTCGTCTTTCATTGCCACATATGTTTCTAAAACGATTTGGGCAAATACGGCCCCATAAAGGAACGTGCCATATATAGCCACATTTGCCCAATTCCTGATATCGCCATATATAGCATTTTTGCAAGAGATGTCAATCATGCCGCTCATAACATGCATGTCATGATTTTCATGTTATGACTTGTCATTTATGTTCGTTGTGCAGTCATGTTATGGCAGACCAGTTTTCGTATACATCCCATTCACGAAACAGCCAGGAGAGCACAATGTCGTAGATAGATAGATAGATAGATAGATAGATAGATAGATAGATAGATAGATAGATAGATAGATAGATAGATAGATAGATAGATAGATAGATAGATAGATAGATAGATAGATAGATAGATAGATACGCTCAAAGTCCGCTGAAGTTCGCTAAGAATTGCTTCGTATTTAAAAAAGAGGAAATTCTGTGAGAACAATGTTTCCAATGTGTGAGTTTGTGTGAGTTTACGTAGGTCGATTAATGAAAACACTTACCGTTTGTTGTAGCTGACAATTTCATTGTACAAGTCTCACAAGTAGCGGTCACGTACTACGAATGTGCCGCAACCATCAAAAGCAACAAACAGCGCGGTAGATATCGTAAATACACAGATTGCGCGTAGTTACGGCGTGTCACAAACTAGTGTCTATTTCGACGATAAACCCGGCGTCGAGCTGAAGGGAAAGCCCAAAACAAGAAAAGCGGCGCCCGCGGAAGAGGTGCCCAAGGTCACGCCGTATCTCCAAAAGCGGAAAATTTTGTAGGAAGTGTCTTATCGCTGCGAGCGTGCGCTCAAGACAGACGTAGGGAGAGAGAGGAGACATGGGGGTACATACCGACGCTCCTCGCGCAGTGAGAGGGAGAAAGAGGCGACGGCCAACGGCGAAGGACTGAGAAAGGGCGAGAAGGTTCCCTACTTTGGTGCGTGCTTATATCACGGGGGCCGCACCGAAACTTCGA